>CAMQGK010000463.1:7097500-7275000 GCA_947000775.1 Pterois miles
AAAAAGATATCTGCACACAAATCAATGTTATGTTTCAGATAAAGCTTTGGTAAAGTAAAAGAGGTTAAAATACAAATTCAAAACAAAAAATACCAATATACAACACAATGCAATATGCAGTTCATACATTTATCATTTTTGACAGTTTAGTCTCATGAATTTTGGTCATTCAGTAACCACGTTGATCAGATTCAGGCAGAGCACACCTCCACTTGGTTGTGTCTTGAAGGTAAAGCACAAAATGTGAGACTCGCCATGGTTTCATGTCAGGCATTGACCTTTAATGTTTAAGATTAGGGTAGGTCGTCGGGCAGTGAGTCTCATGCAAGTTTTTGCCATCTAGACACAACCTTTCAACTTTCAGTGACAAAAATAGCCTTTTAATGCTCTGAAACAAGCTCCATAGAGAGATGTTGAGTTTCCATGAAATAATAATGTACACATCCTGGAGATTAGGGTCGTATGGTTTACACACAATAAACAGACGTGCAATGTCGGATACTGTATGTGGCTGCAGGCAGTAAAGAAAAGTAAGTATTTTTAAGTTACAAGTACAGTATTACTTCATTACAGTGCCTTTAGACTGTCTTTCTTTTAATTTTCTTTGCTCTTCACTCCAAACTACATTTTTTCATATTTTGTGTATATAAAGTAAAGATGAACTCTAATTTTCTCTTTTTCGGACTCCTGCTCACCATATCCTTGTACGCTCCGAGCATGGCTGCGGTGATGATGCCCAGGAACAAGCCGAGCACGTTGAGCACCACTGAGGCCCAGAGCAGTCGGTACAGGTGGATCACATCCCAGCAGCTGCTGACCCCGGTGAACTCGTAGTATTGTGTGTGGAACTCTGTGCTGGAAGGTGAGGAGAGCAGGAGTCAGTACAAATCTTAGATAAGGTAAGAATGGTTTTGTATTTCAGTTATTGTTGCATTGGATTACAGTGCATGTGTACAAGAGGCCTTCTTCACAGCAGACACTAAGGACTTAGTATAGCATGAAACACACTGATGGTTCTGTTCCTTGCAGTGCATCAGTCAGTGAGCCAGGTAAGAGGACTGCAGCTCTTATTAATTTTACTAATAACACCTGAAGGAAAACTACATTCAAATAAAATGTCTGTCATAAAAAAATGTACAGCATCCACTTTCCATAGCACATCATAAGTTTTTTCCAGGAGGGGAAGAAAACAAAGAACACTGCCCACCACTTGTACTCACTTTATGGCTTTATTAAACCTTCCAGGCAGCGTTCATTAGCTACTAACTGAGTAGTAACGTATAGTTGCAAGCAGGGAGGGACTCTTTGGAAAGCTCTTCCTCCTGTGTGTGTTCAAGAGCTCATGGAAATATCCGGGATTTGAAAACTGGCCATAGAATAGGAACCTCTTAAAAGCAAGAAAGTGCCAAAATCACATGATCCAAGAGTGATTTTTCCAACGGTGGTGCCTGTAAATGCAGCCAGCATTTTCTAGGATGCTGGGTTTTTGTTTTGTTTTTTTACATTGCTCTCTACTGTATTATCATGCTAGTATAACATTATGACTGACAAAAATAAATATACTGTGATGGACACCCTGACTCCAGAGTATCTGCAAGCTAACTGGTATAGTGCACTGGAATGAATTATTGTTGCCTGGAGGGTAGTTGGAAAAAAATGTGAAAATACTCTGCAGTGATGTAAAGCATATGCAAAGTTAATGGGATTTAAACATGCAAGCATGCTTTGGGGGCGGCAGTAGCTCAGTCCGTAAGGACTTGGGTTAGGATGTGGAGGACCCGGGTTCAAATCCCCCATGGACCAAGACCAACTGGTTGCTGGAGAGGTGCCAGTTTACCTCTTGGGCACTGCCGAGGTGCCCCTGAGCAAGGCACCAAACCCCCAACTGCTCTGGGCGCTTGTCAGGAGCAGCCCCCTCACTCTGACATCTCTCCATTGACATGTATATGTACTATGTGAACAACAGAGTGTAAAACTGAATTTCCCCACTGTGGGACTAATAAAGGAATTTCTTTCTTTCTTTCTTTCTTTATGGTCTGTGTTTATCCAAAATAAGAAGCACTCACAGACATATAAACAAATGTAATATAAACAACAGCTGGTGGTGTGTCTCACCTCGCACAGTTGTACAGGTAGCAGCAGTAGCAGGTGTTGCTCCTCAGCTTCAGCTTGCACGCTTTGTCAAACGAACGACATGTCACCTGCAGCATCAGAGGTTTGAGAGGAGAGCATTTAATCGTTTGTAATGAAAGTTTTATTAACCTGATTGAAATGAATATGGAAGCCAGACAAGCAGTTTAACAGTCTGGACAAAGAAATTTGCTTATAATTTGATGAAAGTGAACTAGATGGGACTGTTACTCTCAGCGCAGTAACATGATTGGGCCACTAGATGACACTACACACTTTTTCAGTTAAGCATCAATAGGCTGCGATAACAGAATATAATCCTAAAATCAACCTAAAATGCATTTCAAGCATCATTTAAAAGACAAGAACTGAGACACAAACGTGAAGCAGTGTGTGGGAGGAGGAAGGTGACTGGAAACTATACATTTACGTTAGGTATTTAGATTATTTAGACCTTTTTCACAGCATCCATTTAGATATGAAACAGCAGGAGTCACCAGTGATACTAGTTATGGTTTCATTCAGGACAGACACAATCAGGGTGCTGCTATTGTGCATGTTGGCTTACTGGAAAGGCTCCACTACACTAGATGGAGCAGAACCTTAATTAATTTCTTTAATTAAACCTGTGTTTACCTGCTGCAATTTCATGTCAATATGGCTGCTGTGAAAATGGTCTACTGAGAAATGACGTTGACATTTATACAGTATAGACAATGGCAGGTGATATATTAAGTGTGTACACATTATATGAATCACCTCAGTATAGTAGCTGTCATAGGCGTAGCCCGCTCCACTGGAGTAAAAGTCACACATGTCCTCCTGCAAGGGCCTTATGTCCTGCATGTTAGAAAGATTAGAAAAAGAGAGGAGAGACTGATTTGTTAAAACACAGGAGCCACACAGCCTAATATAGGATGTATGCAATGTTTTCTGCTCTTTTTAAGTGTCAGTGATGCATTTTTAGACTGAACCCTGGTTTATTCTGTCCATCATCCTCTTGTTTCTGTCACTGCAGCAGTGAAGGTTTACAACACATGCCTGCTCAAAACCGTCCACTGCAAACCAAACCTCACTGGGCTTTATATAATGTGAAAGGCAATACAATCATTTTCATTGTCCAAAGTTTGATAGTGCAGTAAAATATGAATTTTACTGTCCGGTGAGTACAAAATAAATAGATCTGCAGAGGGTTTGATTGCACCGTCGATCAATATCAGTGAGTCTGTGCCAGCATTTTAAACTCTCTGGTTCCTACTCATTAAGATACTCATAAAATTCTTCAGACTAATGTGTCAAACTGTTCTGTCCACGTATCCAAACACCGAGAACATCTAAGTCATCCAGTAAGGAAGCAACAGTGACCTGATCTGACCTCTCATCTCTCTCATTTTCTGTTTATTCCATAGACTGTACATACAGATAGACGACGCATCTCCACTTTCCCCCACTGTACAAAAGTGGAGCCAAAATATCCTGTATACAGGGGCTGCCATCTGGGGGCTAGAGCCATGGTTTCAAGGTCCCACCCACACACCTACCTGATCGAATCACGAGCCGAGCACGGCCGCAGTTTGTTAACTTGAGCCACCTAGATGCTATGTTAGCACCACACAGTAGCTGTTTGGCCAGAAAGACACAACTAAACATAATATCTCTATTCATGATCAAATTGACACATATTCTATTACACAGACTTGTGACGGTTATGGAAAGTTAATGTTACATCTCCTGTCTCTTACATTTCCCGAGCATCTAGTTTCCCCACGACTACTTCACTCAGAGCAGCTGTCAACAGCTGTAAGTCATGACATCTCACCCCCTTTTAATAGCATCAAATTACTAATTAACACCAAACATAGCAGAAAAATTAACAATTGAATATACATCAGTGTGATAAGAATGAACTGAAATGACAGAATCCATCTTTGGGAAAAATTTATTGAAGGTGTACTATGACTTCAGTTTGGCTCATGTCCTATCTGCTAACATGTAGGGGGAGGGATTTATGACCTATACTGCAGCCAGCCACCAGGGGGCGATCCAAATATTTTGGCTTCACTTTTGGAAGCTGTTATGTCCTCTATCTTTATATACACTTTATGGTTCATTGTCATTAAAACAAATTCAAGTATTTGCACAAACTGAGATCCGCACATGTTAATTTAGTCTGGAAGTTATTTAAAATCTAGAAAGTTTGAAATTGTCCTCTGAATGATGCCATGATGTGGACAATTTATGTTAAACTGACTGATTATGAACATGTTTTAGAGTAAATTAGGCTTCTTCCTTTGAAAACAATTAATTAAATATTGACATTATGTGACAGTGAACATGTCTGTAGTGGGACGGAGAGGGAAAGGGAGACTATGTGCTAATTTCTTTCTCAATATAAAAAAAATTGCAAAATATTGTACGGGTTTCAGATCATTATAAGGATTTTTCCTGGAAAATCAATTCTCAGTTGAAATAGAGTTAAAGGTGTATTTTTGGAAAAGTATATTCATCTTCGGTTGTTGAATATTGTATGATTCTATTTATGGTGTTTTTGTTTGCGCCTTCGTTTTTAGAGTTTTTAGTGGGTAACTTTTGGACACTTTTAATCAGCCCTGTTAGGCTGAATGTCTCCCCAGCAGCTCTCTGCAGGTCTGGCTGAGATGAGTTGGTCTGGTCTACCTGTCTGGTTTCGTGATGCTACTGACAGATCTGTCTGATTGAAACTGCAAAGTTCCTGATCTTACTAATGCGTCTGTGCCAGTCTCCTCTGTTTCTGTTGACCTTATCTAATCTGGTGTGTGTAAATGTGTGTTTGAGGGTTTGTTAAGACAAAAAAAAGGTTAATTGAATTAGTTTGTCTTTCTTTCATTCTTTCTTTTCAATGGAGGCATGCACTGTAAATATATGTGATACTTACAATGAACTCTGAAGCAATAATCCCATCCACAATGGCACAGAAGAACGACGCGATGACTCCAATACTGATGAATATGATCGCTGCCACGAGCTTAAAGACATGAAGAGGGTGAAGTCATGAGAAAAAGATTAAAAGTTCCAGTATCATCAGAGTAAATATGCAGCAAACTGTATGAGATTATCAGCTTCAGTGTTTTGTTTGTGTTTATTTAAATGCACATCTTTAGCTATCCAGGAGTAAATATTAGTCACAGTATCATAATTTCATTTTCTTGAGTATTTATGTAATATGACAGAATTTGTCTTGTATAAAAGTCTTAATTCGTATCATAAAACACACACACACTTGCACATGTAAGCTTTCTGCATGTGTGTCCTGATTGGTCGTCTGCAGCATCTGGGCTGCTGGACGATAAAGGAAATGTACGGCTTCTTGCTCTGCCAACTCAGAAGTGCTTTGTGGGTAATTTATGGGCACAGAAGCAATGTCCAGGACAGAGGGACGGCCTTTTGTACCAGTAAGGTCAATCTAATTCTCCCAATCTGATACACACACACAAATCTGTAAATTAAGCCCAAGAATCTGATAGGTATCTTTAAATCTGTGACACACACCTGTCCTCCCATGTAGCTTTTCTGATATTACACATACACACAGACACACACAGCCCAGCAGATCCAGCTGGCCGGTCACAGATGTCTGATCATGAACTTTTTATTACTGAGCATCGTTTACTGTCTGTTCAATCGCTCCTCCAGGACCGAACTTCCTGTACCGAAGCAGCAGATTAAACACACACTTTTCCTCTATCTGGCTAAAATGGTAGTGGGGGAGACATCAGTTTGTCCCCAGAAGCAAAATAAAAGTAAAAAGGTAGAGTAGATTAGAGTATATCTA
The DNA here is from genome assembly GCA_947000775.1 of Pterois miles. Lineage (NCBI taxonomy): Eukaryota > Metazoa > Chordata > Actinopteri > Perciformes > Scorpaenidae > Pterois > Pterois miles. The sequence goes on from CAMQGK010000463.1 coordinate 7,103,442, forward strand.
ATGATGCTGCACTGACATGAGTGACTTGTTTGATTCATGGGAGACTGACGAGGCTGAAGCAGTAAAAGAGATTCATAACAGGTGCAAATAGAAGCCATAAAATGTTCTTACGTGTCTAATTGTTTTTCTTATTGTCTATGCGTCTTGGTCCCACTCACAACAAGAGTGCTTTGTTAAACCAAGAAAAGACTTTCCGGTTGATTTTCTGTTTGTACTCTTGTGTTTTCAACTGAAAATATTTAGTTTTGACCAAAATTAGTTTTTAACTCTGCAGTCAAGAATAGGATGCAAATGTAATATTTGAAGTCAGCAGACCTTTTGCACTTGGTTTGTTCAGCCAATACCAGCTTTTGTCTGTAATGTTTATGATCTGGTTTTGACGTGACCAGGTTATGCTGTTTGAGGGCCAGTCCTTTGAGACTATTGGCACCTTCAAATAGAACTTGTGAACTCATGATTACGAGATGGGAAGTTGTGAACACGAAATGCTTGGCGTTCAAGTGGTGAAGAACAACTCTGCTAAGCAAAGGCAATACTGACGTTACTGTCTGAGTATAGCAGTCAGTTTAGCAGGCTAGTAAGTGGGTAACACTATGCAGGAAGTGCAAAGGAAAGGAAATAATGACAGAGGAGAGAGATGAGGTCATTGGGAATATCAACATTTTCCTCAGACATATACAATTACAAAGAAAAACAATATTTGACTAAATTAATCAGAATATTAACTTATTTTTCACCGATAAATGAACTTCCACGGGCTCCACCATTTCTCACAACGCCAACAAACACGTCACAAGTCGTGAACTCAGCTTTCAGAAACTTTTCACTTACCAGGTCATGAATACGACATAAAGGGGGGCATTCATATGGGCCCAATTCGTAAACACAGTAAACACGACCCCATTTGAAAGCACCATCTTGTCTGACCCACCAACTACCAACCACTGGGCATTGTGTATGGCCCCTGCCAGGTACACAGTGTGTACACTATATTGCATATGGCAGCTTCATTACATCTCCTAGAGATGAACCAGTACTATGAAGAACAGCTTTACTGTATACTAACTCTGATAAAATACATTAAATGACAACATTTATGTACAAATAAAATAAAATGAATAAATAAAATCCTGTGTTCCTGGTGGTTACTTGATTAAACATAAATTTATATACAAAAGTACAACTTGCGAGCACAATATAAAGTGCCTACTAAGGGCCTGCTTTACCCACTTGGTAGCCCAATCTTGGGCTTTGGAGCACACCCAATAATAAACCAGTCTGTACACACCCTCACGGTCCTGAGAAGAGGTCTGATCAGAAATAAACATTCCTGTACAATATTGTGCTGTAAATGTCTACAACAGATCAGGTTTATTTGATAAGTCAATCTTATTGAGGCTAATCTTTAGTTAACCTAGTGGCCAACTGAGATTAACATAACACATATTTTTTTAAATAATTTCCCTGAACAAATTGAAATAAGAGCTTAGAAAATAAGCTCTTTTCTGGGTGGGTTTTATCTGCCACTGGCCCAGACTCTCCACTTCATTAGCAGTTTAAATGACTCTGCTTTTATGGGCTGCAAGTGGGAGATGAGGCCAGCGGCACAGACAATAGAGCCTGACAACTGCATTACTTCACATTACCTTAGCACCAGCTGCCAGCACATAAAACACCTCAACACACACTCTGTCGCCCCCAAACCCCCGAATCTCCCCAGATACAACTGAAGCACAGAGAAAAATCAAAAGCTGTAAAAGATTAAAGGCTGACAGACACACTGTAAATGGGTTTCTGCTCTCAGGAGTCAAGTAAATGTTAAAATGACTACAGTGGTGGAAAGTAACTACGTACAGCACTAAGTACTGGTAGTTACTGGAACTGGAGGTAATGAGAGTCACACATGTCTGTGATTGAATGCGTGTTGTTTTATATTGGTATGATATGCATAATCTAAATTCACATGACTCGTTAACTTGAACTGTTTACACACAGTTCAAGTTAACGCCTTTTACACTGTATCCTACTTCTACTCTACATTTCATTGATAAATATTGTACTTTATATTCTGAACATTTATGTGACAGCTTCGTTACTTTTCAAATCTTAAAAATACATAAACACATTGTAAAAGGCCAGTTAAAACTGTAAAATGCGACTTACTTTACTACTACTACATACTACTTCTGTCTGTTTCAGCAGGATTTCAAATGAAGTACTATTACTTGTTTAATTTAAGAATTTTTACATTAAGGCACTGGCACTTTTTTTTTTTTTCGACCGCAATTACTTATTATACATCTTTTTACACACCCAGCTTGCAATACTAACTCCGAGTCATGTTTGTGTCCACTCAGTGAGTAACCTCTGGGTCTGAAAAGTGAAGCCAATGCTGAAGTGCCTTAAACTTGCATTCTTTCCAATATGTAGCAGAGGGCGATGCCACTGGTTGCAAAAAGAAGTCTGATTACATAGAAGTCTATGAGAAAATGAGCCTACTTTTCACTTGATTTATTACCTCAGTAAACACTGAAAACATGGGTTTATGGTCATAATCGCTAGTTTCAAGTCTTTAATACAGCATGATGTTCATTTAGTAAATTATGGTCCCATTTAGAGTCAAATAGACCATAAAGCAGGGTATGATTTAAGGTGTGGCTACTTTGTGATTGACAGGTTACTACCACACCATTGCCCAGTCTGGGAGTTGTCCGCATTTTCGATTTACTACTTTAAACCTTTCACAGTGTGTTTTCAGTTCAAAGGGTTAATTGTGGTTGCCTGAAAATTTCTCATTCAGCATTCATTTGTATTTAGCTCCACCTGGCAATGGCCAAAAATCAGAACTCGTGGTTTCAAAACGATCGTCCGCAAAACAAGGGCTGACGTCACGGTGACTACGTCCAATTTTTAAATTTGTCCATCTGATGAATATGAGACGAATATTTACTCTCCTTTTAACTCTGTTTTGGTCTCTACCAGCTCCTGAGTGAAATACCAGTTCTTTTGTTTTTAATGCTCCACTGTGTTCACCAGCTAGTCTCTGTCTGCCGGTGATAGTGAACTACAACCATAGAGCTGCAGGTCGTACAGCTAAACAATGACCTGAGACTCAACATAAAGCTCTGCAATTGATAAATTATCATAAAGATATTGATCATAGCTGCTGTGTGTACTGAAAAAGAGAAATACAACAAAGGACAAAGACACACATAATGTAAGTTTTAGAGAAGATATCAGTGATGAAGAAATGAAGACACAAGGAATTTTATAGCTTCAGTAAAGATACCTATCAGGTTATGTAACTGAAGTCGCTGACCACTGCAAGGTCTTTTTCCCCGCTGCTCAGTGGTACAGTGACCAATCACGACCACAGCTGGACACACTGGTAATAAGAAATGTGTTGGGTAAAATACGGCCCTTTAAAGGTTCACTGTTCTGCTCTCCAAGCTGCAAGGTGACCAAAAGGACGTCGGTCTGTGAGATACAGGCAGTTACTACAGAACAAAGAACATGAGCTTCATGAAGCATTCAGTCATTAAGACATCTCACAGGTATAAGGGCAGTGAAGCTTGTTTTAGGAGCAGCAGGGTGAGTGCAGATAGGAGGGAGCGTACAGACAGCATTTCATGCTTCACCATCCTTTTGAACATTTTGGAGGACAAGATAAGAACAAATGGCAATATTCGAGTCATTGAGATTTTAAAAATCTGTATCCAAGAAATGTCAGTGGAGTACAAATGTGTGTTTTACCTGCAGCATGCATCCTATTCATAAAAAGGGCTGGTTTCTCATTTTTCTCACAAACATTTGTGATAAAACTAAAATCTGGAGATATGAAGACTCCCACTGAGCAAACCGACAACTAGATGGTGGTTTAACACTTATCTGTATGGTGGAAAATTATGAGTGTTAGATTTGTCTTTCTCTTCAACTCAGTGCCACCAAGTTTTATACTATGGTTGACATCTTTTGTTTGCAAAATTATTTATTATCATATAGAGCTTTATGTAAACCTTCACAGCGTTAATCAGTGTGTGTTAACATGAATTCACTCAGCAGCTGGATGAGTCAAGTCACTTATGCACTCTGGTACGGAGATCTATTTCTACTTTGTATGTTATTGTTTATTGCTATTATTTGATTTTCATTTTTCATGTGCTAATGTTTCTGTCTATAACTATTTTTAAACATATTTTGTATATTTTTAGTTTTATCATTTTCATTCATACTTCAATCTTATGTAGTGGTTAGCGCTGTCGCCTCACAGCAAGAGGGTCGCAGGTTCGAATCCGGGCTTGGGACTCTTCTGTGTGGAGTTTGCATGTTCTCCCCGTTTAAGCGTGGGTTTTCTCCGGGTACTCCGGCTTCCTCCCACCATCCAAAGACATGCTGTTTAGGTTAATTGATGACTCTAAATTGCCCGTAGGTGTGAATGTGAGTGTGAATGGTTGTCTGTCTATATGTTGTCTGTCTCTATGTGCCCCGCGATGGACTGGCGACCTGTCCAGGGTGTACCCCGCCTTCGCCCAATGCCAGCTGGGATCGGCTCCAGCCCCCCCGCGACCCCTAACGGGATAAGCGGTTGACGATGGATGGATGGATGGACTTCAATCTTATGTTTTTTTTATTTTGCTGTGCGGTTACAACTTAGGCAGTTGTTGATCACTTGTGGCCCCTACAGACTGGTTAAGACGAGCAAGCCAGTTTATCAATAACGGCATACAACAGTCAATAAAACAGGTTTTTCAAAAAAAATGTGAATCACGGCAACCACGAGAGGTCTTTGAGCGCACAGTCATAAATGAGCACAGAAGATATTAGGTCGATGGGTCCAGTCGTTCATAGGATTAGCTGTGGACAGACAGACACACACACTGAAGGCATGGTCTCCCTTCAGGCCTACTCTCAAACCCTCCATCTGCTGCTTTATGAGGCCAGAGGAGCAAAGGCCTGTAAGATCCAGGAAGTAACAGAAGAGCTCTCAGATGTCTGTGGCATTGTCAGTACGTCGGTTGCAGTAGTTGTTCTTTAATGAGCAACCTCGCTCTGCCAGCCGGCTCTCGTGTTACAGTGCTGAGCTTCGGACACAGGACGGGAAGAAGACACCTGTGTCAGAGTAACATTGCGCCACATGTGCCTCACAGGAGACACCGTAGACCGTTGCTAGTGTGGCAGCGATCTCACCATTAAAGTTTAAAGCACAGACCTGGGAACGATGCCGGAGAGGCAGATGGATACGGCACAGCAGGTATAAATGTCTGTGTGCAAGACTTCGCATATTTACAGCCACACACACAACACAAGACGTGAAACAACGTTAACGACTCAGAGGGAGTGAAAGCCTACAGAAAATATTCTTAAACATTAAAACCTGTCTATCTTTGTTAAATGATGCTTTATTGTCAGGTCAGCTGTATTGACACACACAGACAAACTCTGTCTCTCCCCACGTGTGAACAGCTCTAGGTTATCTGTGCAGACCGGATTATGTACAGTACACTGTAGTGTAACGTAAGACAACGACTCCCAGAACACCACATGAAAAATTCACAACACACACTTGCACAGTCATGGTGACAAGTCATCTCTATCATGCCAAGACAATATTTCTATGTGCCATAATAAGCCTTTAAAGTGTCTGTACAGTTATTTTAAAAGAAAAACTGTTTTGATGTCTGTTTAAGCTTTTTTTACTTTAACATACTGAGCAGTGTCCTACGTTCATTTATTATGAATTTAGAGGTTTTAGCACTTTACTGTTCAAACATCGGCTCCAGTTACTGTTAAAACTTTATGTTCTCGTGCAGCACACGTCTAACGGTGGCAGATTTACCCCTGAAAATACCTAAATAATTTCTCAAACAATGGGTCCTAGATTTCAGATAGAGGTAGATTCTCATTTCTAGTAATGTAATGACAAATTAAATATTCCTACCGACATATCCAGTAAATGAGATGTGAGTTATCAAGAAACTTCTATGATAATACTGTACTCTCATCAACTTGGAGCTAACCTTTTGCCTAATAATTAGGACAAATTCAGAGGTGAAAACAAGGACTCCCAATCAGCTAAAGTTTCTGTGTCACTGGTGTCCGCTTCAGTCTTTGCAGAGTCTCATGCTGGGTTTCATCTCCTGTGAATGTGACACTGACTATATGTAAATGGCACAGGAACAGCTTCAGCTTCTGGTTGCCACTGGCTCTTGAGTAAAATTTGCATTTGTAGGCAACCTGATTGTTGCTACGAAGGACCCCGATTGGAGGACAGTTCAGTGATTTTGTTCACCTTTTATTGTGTTTTATTTCTTTTAGAGGAGTCTGTGAAATTGTGGGGTTTCTACTTTTTACTCACCATGATTTAGAAAATGGAGTCAATAATCTTTTCAGACAGGTCTTCGGTCTACAGAAAGGCACTTTGATGATATTATACCTGTGTACCAGTCTGAAATAAAGCAGCCCTGTCAGCAACTGACCAATACTAATGCAATTTCCCCTCTTGTCATAGAAATCCAGAGCCAATGGCTTTCACTTCCCCCGACCACAAATCCAGTCACGTACTCTGACGTGGGTACGAGGAACAAGAACACATTACGGCCGCCATTGAGTAATCGGATTTGCTTCTTGCTCATAATAGAGCAATTTCCCGTAAAACAGTTTAGTGAATTTGCAAACTCTGTAACATAATCCTTTAATTTACGGTGTATATATGTCCTGCTTTCCAGGAACAATGTCTCATTTTTAGAAGCTGAATATTATGAAGCTCGAAAGGCTGACAAAAGTCACCTTGTGAGAGAACAAACATAAAGCTGCACACAAGCTGTCACCACGAACAAACAAAGGGCCAACAATCATGTTGAATGCATTTTCCTGACTTATTAAACATCTGCAAAATCCTTTTTTGGCCACTTAAGGTACAGCAGAACAAGCTGTAAACATATATTGTCACCTTTAAAAAGTTGATAGGTTTATATTTGCTAGCAAATTTACTAGGACTGTCAACGTTGACCCATGTACCCTTTAAGGTACATTTTGAACAAATTAAAAGTGTGTGATTAATCTAGGATTAATTGTGGTTAACTATGGACAATCATGCGATTAATTGCAATTGAATCTCTTAATTGCCTAGACAGCCCTAAAATTTACACATCCTGCAGATACAGAGCAAAATTAGCATTCATTTGGAGGTTGTAAGTCTAATATTCACCGTCCTATGACTTTGTGTATTTGGTGTTAAGCAGGGATGAGTCACAGTAAGAATACCAGGCCTACTGTCCTGCACATACAGTATCATACATGAGAAAGACTTATCATAAGAAATCTTTGCAACTTGACCCCTACAGGGATTAGATTATCCATCTACATTTACCTGCATGCCTGCAATGATCTAGGCAGGTCTCTTTCGTCTCTTTCGTTATGCTGTCCTGTAAAAGCTCCCAGCTGTCACTGTCATAAAGTTTATGGAAATCTACCTACAGATGCTAATGAATGAAATATATGCAACAATAAGGCATTACTTGAAGTCTGAAGTACAAGTTGTATGTAGTTCAGGGGACTAGATGATGAGCATAAAGGTGTTGAATGTGATGGAATAATTGAAGTCATCTTTAAAATGTGATTTTAAATGTATTGCAACAATGACATGAGAGTCAGAGGAACAGACTCACCATGGGTCTACGGTTTTCCACCAGGTGGATACCAACAATACCCAGAAATGCTCCAAAACTCAGCTGGAAGTGCAAAGAGATCAAAGAGGAAGACATGGTTATAAAAAAAAAAACCTCTCCATCTCTCAATCAGTGGTTGACATCAGTGTATTCATGTGTCAGGACAAAGAATTGTATGGACTGTGAAGGTGAGACGAGAGGTGGCCGTCACTCACGGTGATGCCGGAGTAATATCCAGCAACAGCCACATTGTCGGTACGAGTGGCAGAGATCAGACCCACAGCCAACACCACCAGAGCCAGAGCCAGCAGTGACACCGTCACCCACAGAGCCGTTTTCCTCCGACGCAGGTACTGATCTGAGGATGGATGACAGGAGGACCCCTTTAGTCATGATGTCCAGAACCCTCTGAATTAGCATCACAGAGGTCACAAGTTTGGTATCCAGAAAACCATCACCTATTTTACAACAGGTCTTTCCCAACCTAATTCTACCTCTAACCTCCTTTTTGCTCAAGACCACATTTTTTTTAGCAGTGGTGGAAGAAATATTTACATAATGCTTAATTTAAAGTAACAATGCAACAATGTAAAACAAGTAAAAGTCCTGTATTCAAAATTTTGCTAAAGTAAAGGATCACAAGTAAAAGTACTCAAAGTACTCATAACTGGCTATGTTGGAGCTGTTTTGTTGTCTTGTTTGACTTAGTATATAACAAGGCATCTTATTTTATATGATTATTAAAGGTTTAGTTGCCAACTTTTTGCTGGATTTTTGTTCTTTTCACAGCCATATTTTTGTTTTAAAGCATTGTTCAATAAGGTTTTCTAGTGTGCAAGAACGGTGGCTATAGATTTTTAAAATCCTAATTAGCAAAGTAACCAGTGGTGGAATAAGTACAGAAAAGCAAAAATATACCTCAAGTGTATCTCAGAGTATTAAGATTGTTGTGCAGAATGGCTCCTTTCACAGTGTTATATTATTATATAATAGTAGTACAGTACAGTACAGTACTTCCTAATGCAGAGTTACATTCCACCAGTGGCTATGGCTCAGGTTAATAGATAAAGTACAATATTTATAGAGCAATAAATACTCAGTATAAGTAACCTACCTCAGCAATATGTCTATAAATGCAGTACTTGAGTGAACATAAAATAGAAAAGTACCAATACAACAATGTAAAACAAGTAAAAGCCCTGTATTCAAAATCTTACTCAAACAAAGGATCACAAGTAAAAGTACTCAAACTACTTATAGCTGGTTACGGTGGAGCTGTTTTGTAGTCCGGTTTGATAGAGTACTGATAGATTACTAGTATGGTACTGCATCATATCATATAAGTAGATCATTTATGTAAAAAAAACGTTTCAAATAGACATAGTGTAGTAAAAAGATCTTATGGCTTGACTTCTTGTCCAAAAGGAAAGTACCACTGTGTAATTTAAAGAGAATTAATAAATAAAAACAAACAGTAACATACAGTATACTAGGCCAGCATCATATGAGGAAAGTCTGCCATGTGCAATAACACTGCTCAATATTGCAATGATGACATGACTTGTAATAAATTAATGTTTAAGAGTGTACTAGAAATACTGATGTCAGCCTGGTTGTTTTTAAAGTCAGAACCAGATTAGAATTGAATATTTAAATCCAACAAGGACACATGTTGTTTGTAGAGCAGCAACAGTAATGTTTACAGCAAAGTCACCATAGAAACTTATTAATAGCTCACTGGAAACAATCTAATGTTAATAAAATAAATCATATTCCTGAGTGAAGATTATAAAGACTGAAGAACACAAACATCAGTCAGTATCAGTCCTTCCTTCTGTCCTCCTGTCCTTTGCCCTCTATCCTCCTGTCCTCCTGTCCTCTGTCCTCTATCCTATTGTCCTCCTCTCCTCTGTCCTCCTGTCCTCTGTCCTGTCCTCTGTTCTGTCCTCCTGTCCTCTGTCCTGTCCTCTGTTCTGTCCTCCTGTCCTCTGTCCTCCTGTCCTACTGTCCTCTCTCCTCTGTCCTCCTGTCCTATGTCCTCCTGTCCTCTGTCCTGTCCTCTGTCCTCCTGTCCTCTGTCCTCCTGTCCTTTGCCCTCTGTCCTCCTGTCCTGTCCTCTGTCCTACTGTCCTCTCTCCTCCTGTCCTCTGTACTCCTGTCCTCTGTCCTTTGTCCTCTGCTGATGTGAACCACTACAGGTCCTGCTGGTAGAGGAGGAGCTGCTTTGTCTCAGCCAGCTGATCAGTTTACTACTAAGATTCATGACAAACTGACCTAAACAGTCAGACTACAGAGTCTACTGCCAGCTTTGGTTTCAGCTTGTGTAGCCGAGGGTTACGTTGCTCCTAAACTTTATGAGGATAATATATTAGGAGGCTCCGTAGTTCGGACCCTCGTCAATAACAGCGCATCACTTCTTCACTGCTACTGTTCCTCCCTTCACAATAAACTCCCTGAACACAACCACTGAACACTGCTGACTGGAAGGAACTAAAGTCATTTACTTACATGTGTTTACTATTTGCTGTTAGCCGGTGAGCTAACGCACAGTGGCGAGTTAATAGCTGTGGTAGTGTAAACACAGTGCCGGTGGTTGGGAGACATGCACAGTAAAATCTGGTCCGCCCTCGCCGAAATTGAGCCAATCACAACACACAACCGCAGCTTCAGTTACACTGTACATGTGTTATACCTCATACCCGTCTGCCCGTGTCCCAACCTCTTTCCATAGGCCTTGATTTCTAGTGTGATAATAAACGCAAAGAAAGAAATACACAATCGGCCTCATAACCTATTTCAAATGAACCAAACGATACATACACAAACAAACCGTGACTAGCGAAGCGAACGGCTCAGTTTTTTACCCGAACCATTCCCATCCCTATATAGTATAGTCATGTACAGTATGATATTTAAATAAAACTTAAAAAAAAACATGAAATACAATTAATAGAACAATAAATACTCAGATTAAGTAATCCTCATGAATATGTCAAAGTACAGTACTTGAGTACATACTGTATATGTTTTCCACCTCTGCAGATGAGCTGTGAAGCATTTTAAATGTTTCTACCACGTTTCTTATCTAAAAAAGAAACCTGTCTTTGAACTTTATATCATGTATATACACAGAAACGTGTCCTATGCATTGAATTAAGATACTGTCTTAATGACATTAAAGCTGCTGCTGAAACATGAAGAGTCAGGTTAGATTATCTCAGGATGAAACTTGACATAATTGTACCTGCTGGATCCAGTATTTCTGTCGCTGTTTGTGGGGCTGTCTGCTGGGTTTCAGGCTGCTGCATTTTCAGTCCGGCTGAATTCCCTTTAAAAATCTATAAAAAAAAAATAAAAATAAAGAGAGATCAGGCAGCTGAAGCTGAAGCTTTTTTGTTTGTTTCTGTTGATTCAAAACAGAGTCCTCATCCTGCACAAACAAGCTGTGATGCTTCTTTTTCTTATAATTCAAACATCTTCATAATAAATTAAAGAGCGATTTCATATGAATTTTACAGCTGACTCTGAGCGAGGACGAGTTCAACTTTTCCTCAAGCCTTAGAGAGAGAGAGAGAGAGAGAGAGAGAGAGAGAGAGAGAGACCAATCAGCTCCCTGTATTCACCTCAGTAATAAATTATTAAGGTATCTTTAACAAGTTGCATGCAGCTTTAATACAGGATTCATGTTGAACATAGTTACAGTATTTGTCTAAACTCTATACTACATAATAAAAAGGCGGTAAAGTGTATTTTAACGTATACAGGCTGTAATCTGAGTGGTCTGATGCTGCAGCTGTGGTGTAATTTTAGATTACAGCGCCCTCCATCGGTTAATACATGAAGAAACAGGCACTGTACATACGTTCAGTTTTATATATAAAACAAATATCAATATAACATCTAGATTTTGTACTTCTTGTACTACTAGATTTTGAACTATTGTTAGAAAAAAAAATATTTGTAATGTAATGTGACTGAAATTAAATGTACCTGCACGTCTACATCTGTGGTGGTGAAAAGTTTTAAGAAAAACGTATATATTATAATTTCATCCTTTAAAAACAAAAAAGATTTCAGTTTTTTTAACACTACATAAAATTCTTCGTTTTCGTTGTTACAATAAAGATGTTTACTCTGGCTTCTATGTATGTTGTACAGGAACTAGTGATGTACTGATACCACATTTGTGGTGATGAGTGACAGTATACATATCAGTTAGCTGATCCACAGAAAATCAACCCACAACTACGTTGCTCATTGATTAATAATTTAAGTAATTTTTAAGCAAACATGATAAACTTAGTGGCGAGGGTTTCTTGTTTTTCCTGGTCTTTAATGATGGTAAACTGAATACATTTAGGTTATAGAGAGCTGGTCGGACAAAACAAGCATCTGATGATATCACTTTAAATTTTTAGAATTGCAGCAAGATAACAATTAACCAAGTAATTGAGAAAAGTAATGTACAGTTTAATCAATAAAGAAAGTAACCATTATTTGGCAACTCTGAAGTACAAATCATTGTGAACAGTTCTTTAAATAAATAAGTCTGGAGACGAGGTTGTGTTGCTCTAGCTCTATCTATCTGGTGTGGAGCGGAGAACGTATGGATTGTCTATATTGTATTTTCATTATGTTGTTACTCTTTACACACATCTGTTGCACGTCTGTCCATCCTGGAAGGGGGATCCCTTATCCAATGAGAGGGTCGCACTGTAAAGGACAGAGGGTGTCGTATCTATACAGATTGTAAAGCCCACTGAAGCAAATTTGTGATTTTTGGCTGTACAAATAAAATTGACTTGACTTAACTTGATACATACAATTAAGTTCTGCAATATTTTTTCTCACACACATAGTTATGTAACTATAAACCTTTTATGTAACTGAAAATCTTCTTCATGTACTCACACAATGGAAATAACTTGCACAGATCTTTTTCATTTGTTCTCAAACTGTAATGCACAGGTAGAGCTCTCCATCCAAATTCAAAAATGAAATCTTTTTGTTCAGATATTGTTTACACATTCAAACATTTGAATTCCTTTGTTTAGAACATTTTTACACATTCACACATTAAAATGTATTCATGCAAAATGTTTTCACGGACTCAGACAAGGTGACACAGCAACAATACTTCTCACACTATTTTGACTCAATAATAGGTGGTGGTGTCTGCTTGTATCTAGTATGAAGCTTGGCTGTAGGTGGAGGAACTGGATTTGTTAATGTGTCAGTCACCCACAAAACATGCTGATTTTAATGTCAAAATATTTATTTAAAATTAAATAAAACATCTCTGAAGCAATTGATACAAGCTTATTTACATGTCTGAAGCTGCAAAATGATCATAACACATTGGAGAAGCAAAAAGTGGAAACAGACAATGGAAATGGAAAATTTTTACTTGAAGTTCATTCACACTACACACAAAATAATTGATCATTCATTCCTCTGCTTATTAAAAATCCAACAGTGGGACAATGTTAGACAATTAGATAAAAGTGTGCTCAGTAAAGAAAAAAACATGTCAGTCCACATAAACAACATGAGTTTACAGTAAAGGGCTATAAGTAAAACTGAACAAAAAGTGCAGGTAATACTGTCAGTATCTCATAATCTACTAGACATGCATTTCCCTCCAAACTCAGCTTCATCACTAAAATGTACTGGTCTTGTACAAAAAGTGTTAAAGAAATAAACAAACACTTGATGTAAAATCCTCCGTTAAGAGCTGGATGTTTTGCTGTGCTGTTCTGTGGTCATTGCTGTCTTACGTCACAGTGCAGGTTGAGGACTTGGGCGGTTGCTCCAGGATGGATTCACGTCGCAGGTCGTTGGGCAAAGTGTCGTTGGCTCCCCAGACCGTGAGCTCACCATAGATCCCTGTTTCAATCATCTCTTCCTGCCAAGGGATGGCGATGTTCCCCGTGGCAAACTCATCAAAAAACTGGTTGTCCTTGTCGTCCAGCTGCACACCTTTAACCGTGGAGAAGGCCCCAACGTCGTCAATGTCCTTGGCGTAAACTGTCTTTGAGTCTGGTACGAAAGGGGGTGTGAGGATCCCTGAGGGGACACAAATGTTTAATGGACATCTCACTTGCAAACTTTATTTTTCTATGTAAAGCAGTAAATGAAAAATAACTTAAACAGTCTTTTGCAACTAATAGGTTTCAGCGCTGGAAGTTCATCAGGGTGTTTTACGGAATGGGTGAAAACATTACAAGTTGAATTTTTGTCAGTTATTGGTCTATATTTGTCAATATTGACACATAAATAGGCCGCCTCTAAAAGATACCGTACCCCCTATGCAAACATATTTTGAATTTTGCAAATTTTGCATAAACAGCAAAAACTGAACACGATTTAAAGAAAGAAAGAGATTTAACCCCACAAATCTTAAGTATTGCTCTATAACATTAAATATTCACTACTAAATGTGCATCAATAAACTTCAGGAGAAGCACCTGCAGTTATTATTCATCAAAACCTCATTGATCTCCTTTTATCACACCTGTGCGGGTGTGTTTTGATCAGTGTGATTGACAGCATCCTGGCAACATCACCACTGTCCCCACAGCCAAAGTGTTACTAAATCCTGACTATGTGACACATATTCTGTGAAAAAGCCAAAATAGTTCAAACTTGTCATGTTCATGTGGACCTCACACTAAAAACTGCCCAAAAAGTGCATAAGAACTACAAAAATGTCTTCAATAAAATAACTACAGATATTCTCTATTTTTAATAACAATTGTTCAATAACAATATGCACATTGTTTGAATAAAGAGGAGGCGCTTCCAGTAAGTTTTTTGATTATTTTAGCACATAGTTGACTTGTGAAGTGCACTCTATTCTGATAAAAGTCAACATTTAGAAAAATGGGAATTGAAAAAAAAAAAAAAAAAAAAAAAAAAAAAAAAAAAAAATATATATATATATATATATATATATATATATATATATATATATATATATATATATATATATATATATATATAAAATATATAGTAGTATGTCACCTATAGATTGTATAAAAAGTAAATAAAACTGAAAACTAAAGAATACGCATGTGTGCATTAGTGCAATGTGATACAAACAGACAAAACAGTGAAACTTTAATGTTATGAAGCAGACCTGCATTGAGTTTCCTCCAGTTCATCTCGCTGAAGAAGGGGTGCGCCCTGATCTCGTCACATGATCCGTTCTTGAAGCCGAGCCTCTTGTCGACCTCTTTGACCAGCAGACCCTCACAGATGGAGCGGGCGTTCTCACTGAACTTCTCTGGATATGTTACTGGATCATTCAGGATCCGCTTCTTCACCACCTTATTCTCCACCTGGAAACAGCACAAAGAACAGTAGAGATTAAGTTGTTTCTCTCATTAAAATCCAACTTTAAAAGACTCATTATGCTAATTTCAGGTTCATAGTTTTATTTTACGTTTCTACTAGAACATGTTTAAACGCTGTAATGTTAAAAAAAAACCTTTATTTTTCTTGTACTGTCTGTCTGAATATGCGTGTTTTTACACTGACTGAAACGCTCCGTTTTAGCACATTTCATCGGCATTGTAATGGAATTGCGTTGCTAGGCAACAGCATGGGTCCATGTTTACTTCCTGCGAGTTGATGTCATTGACATACATGACAACCGGAGCTAAACCGAGACACATTTACAATGCTTACGTTTAAAACTGTGCAATGGTCTTTATATTCTGTAACATCACAAAGGGACAGAAATCCTGACAGCTTGTTTCAAAGGCTCAGTCTCTAAACAACCGGGTGTGTGTATTTCTCCATGGATTGAGCATTTCAATACTTTCACAGAATTTACATAGCACTTAAAATTACCGGTACTTTATAATAAAAAAAGACAGAAGAATAACCAATTCAGGCTTTTACCTGCACAGCTTTTATTAATTATTTATCTACAGGAAAATTCACAGTATTGAAGTTTATTTACATGTTTGTGTATGCTTTCATTTTTAGCTTATTTTTATTTTCTAATCTTTAATGTTTATATGACTGTTTAAATTATGTCTTAATGTTCTTTTACATTTTGTTGCAATGTTCTTGATTGTTTGTGAAAAGCACTTTGAATTGGCCTGTTGCTGAAATGTGCTATACAAATAAAGCTGCCTTGCCTTATGGCTCCTAATTAAGAATTGAGAGCAGCTTGGTGCGTTTCCCCTCTTTGCCAATCAGGGTGTGATGACACCCTTTTTAAGGGCTTGAGCGGTGGGGTACAGCCCTTCTCACAGCAGCCATGTTGACATGTTATTGCAGAGTAAACACAGGTGTAATTAATTACATTCATTATGGTCCTGTTGCATAGAGCTGTGCCAGGATCCTGGTATTGTGCATGCCGGCTCGCTGAAATGACTGTGGCATACTAAATAGACTGGGACGTAATTCATTTCATCAATTACACCTATGTTTTGTCATGCTATGGTGTCTAAATAAACTGATGTGAGTCCTGTTCATCCAGGACTTTCTGGCCCTTCAGTTTAATACAGAACTAATTTTAGCAGATTCAGCCAGAAACTCTGTTTTTAGGGCTTTTTCAGACATCTTTGCTATCTCGCTGTTGTTTCAAAATGCAGGCTTTATTTATTTATTTATTTATTTATTTACTTATTTATTTATTTTGGGTTCATTTTCATTAAAACCCACTTTATACACATTTCCTTATTATTGGAGATGCATTTTCTTATAATTGAAGAGGCATTTTATTTATTTATTATTATTAGTAGTAGTAGTAGTATTAAGGAGATGTTTTTTCATTGTGAAGGCACTTGTGAAATGTGTCTCTGTGGTTGGGAGCTGGTTCTCAGGCTTCTTCCTGATTAGCTGAAATCTGGAGAATCAGTATTGCCACATACTTTTCCTTAAGCAAAATGTTTTAAATGTAACAAACTATTTTTACAGGGTGGTGTTACCACTTTTATTTAAGTAAGAAATATGAGTACTTTTTCCACCACTGGTTAAATGATTGCTTCATATTTCACAGCAGTGTCAGCATTAGGCCACAAGTGGGCAAAGTTGAGTGGTCAAATCTTAAAAGACTGTTACCTTATTACCCAAACACTGAATGGAGTCTATTATCACACTGGTTTAGTAAAAGCTTAACACATCAAGTGACAAAGAGGTAAGAGCTAGAAGACTCTAAGAAAGAAGACCAAGAGCTTAAAGAACAAACAAAAACATGTTTAAAGCACACAATAAATGTAAAAACTGCTCTACACATGGATTGAGAAAAAGAGGTCACACAGAATATTTACCTTCTCTCCTCGGGTCCTGAAGGGTCCCTTGGCAGCCATGAACTCATACAGAGTGACCCCCAAAGTGAAGTAATCCACGGAGTAATCGTACTCTTCTCCTTTCAGCAGCTCAGGAGCCATGAAACCTGCAGATAAGAGAGAAGAGGTCGTGACCTTTCAGTTTCAGTACGTTTTGATATGGATTAATTTCCAATTAAAACAGATAAATAGTAGGTTAGTAAATCTGCATAAATACTGTAAAACCAAAATCCTGAGATCAAAGAGTCGCAAAATCAGATTTCACTCCATTAACAATACAGCTGCTACTACTTAAACCCAAATTAACTCAAGTACCTGATACTTGAGTACTTCTATTTTTGTGCAACTTACAGTATGTGCTATGCTATACTGCATGTCAGAGGGAAATGTGCTGGTTCTTACTCCTATATATTCATTCACAGGTGCAGTGGCTGGTTACTGGTTACAGATTTTGGTTTTACAAATGATAAACTCAGAAAATATAAGGATTACTACACATAAAAACATCTCATGTATAGTAGTACTAGTATACAGTATGTTTGGCATTGCACCACCTGATCTGATTTTCGAAATAATTTATAGAAATAGTCTAAATTGCTCCAGCTGAGAAATGTTTGACAAGCCACCATCCAAACCCTGTACAATTTCATTACTTTTTTTATCACAACATTTAAAATTACAATCACTCGTTTATATTTTTACTTTCATTTTATTTTGTAAATTTTATCTCCCTCCATTGTGGTCTAACTGCTGCTTCACAGATTTCTAGATCTCTGCTATTTCATTCAATTTAATGTAAAAAAAAATACAATTGAAAGAATTTAATAATAATAATAATAATCTTTATTGTTTACAAATGTTGGAGATTTGCATTTTGTTCATTTCAAAAATTTCATTTTTTTATTTTATTTTTACAGTATAACACTATATATACCGTATAACAATAACAGGCACCTATGGGCCTAGCACATATACATATACACTGTGTTTACACTATCTATTCATGCTGGTATTATATCTTAGAGCTGATATTTGTTCATTGTGATCTATTATTAAGTGGCTAAATGTCATATATTAATTACAGAGTGAGAAAGTTAAATACTGTGGAGCTGTGGGTTTTGCAGGTGTGGGTCTTGTTCACAGATGCTGCTGTAAGAGCAGCTTCAACCAGCTAAATGTCAGCGCAGTGGGTGTTGTTTCTACTGTACCTGGAGTCCCAGCGTAACCCTTGATTTTGAACTGATCATCAGCCAGCTCCACAGCCAGACCAAGGTCAGAGATACGCACGTTACCTGCGAGAACAAACACACACCTGGCTAATGTCAAGAGTGGTACACGTCACAGATACCAGTGTTGACATGCAACACTACGTCTCTGCCTCGTTTACCTGCACGGCATGATAACTGAGAGACGTCCTTGTGTTAGAGGTAAAACTCAGTGGTGCAGAGTGTTTGAACAGCATGTGTGTGTGTTTTGACCTCAGGAGGCCAAGAATGACGCATATTTTTTTAAGTGAAATTGGGGGACTTTAATTTCATCACAATAATAGCAAAAATTAATGCATCTGTTGTGTTTAGAAGTAGTTGGTTGGCTGGTTTAGCTAGCTAGCTAGATAGTAGAGCGTTAGCTAATGTTAGCTAGATGATGACACCACTCACATACCTTTGCACAAAGACAGCTAATGTTAGCTAGCCTGACTGTTCAAAACTCCACGTAGTTACCCATTAAAACCACAGATTACACAAACAAGATACATAACATGTTAATCAGTGAGCTTTTAAAGTGCTGGTAGGTGGATTTTTGCCGTTTTTGAACAGAGCCATGCTAACAGTTAGCTAGCTGTTTCCCCTGTTTCCAATCCATTGTTTATGCTAACATTAGCTTACTGTGGCTAACGCTCTCCTCCTGGCTCCAGCTTCATATTTAACAGACATGAGAGGAGTGGTATCCTTACACAATTAATTTGATTAATATCTTAGTAAAATAGTATATCCAGAAAATTATGTGGCTTTTAAAATTTTTAATTTGACTACCTAAGGTTACTATTAAAACTCTTAAATTATTAAAATCATTATGCAAATTGGCAAAAACGATTACATTATTTAGATATTTCAAATTTACTTCAATTGTTTAACAGACCCAGGTTGTTTTGTTTTATCATTTATTATTATTATTACATTTTATTATTCTTATTATTTATTATTCTAAAATGTTCTATTGTTCGAATTAAATATCCCAGTGATCCAAAATCATACAGTTACTTTACCCCAAAATTCAGCGTTGAACCAATATAGAGCATTGATTGTATAATGACCTCACCGACAACAAAATGGCTGCATTTCAGGACCAAACACAAAAGACCTTTTGTTGTACTTGAATGTCTGACCTTGATTATCTAGCAGCACATTCTCTGGTTTGAGGTCTCTGTAGATGATCCTTTTCTGGTGGAGGTGCTCCAGGCCCTGGATGATCTGAGCAGCGTAGTAGCAGGCCCGCGGCTCGTCCAGGCCCGGGTTGTCCTCATCCACATTATAAATATGATACCTAGTGG
This sequence comes from Pterois miles, assembly GCA_947000775.1. Classification (NCBI taxonomy): domain Eukaryota; kingdom Metazoa; phylum Chordata; class Actinopteri; order Perciformes; family Scorpaenidae; genus Pterois; species Pterois miles. The sequence goes on from CAMQGK010000463.1 coordinate 7,122,962, forward strand.
CACAACAGCAAGTAAGTCAATTCTATACAGTATATACTGTATATGTTTATACAAGAAATAAACTCTGTGGACATTCACACTGGTATGATATTTAAAACACATCTGTATAAAACTGATTATAGTAAAACATCAGGTAAGTGGCCAATGAATCATCCCATTAAGACTACATGACATCACACTAAAGACATAATTACTGGACTTAAATTTCAAAGCATAATCCCTATATTAATGTGAATTCTTAATATTGGGTTGCAGAAGTGTCTTAATTAGATCCTGAAACGATGTAGCATCAAAGGGAGAGACTGAAATATGATCTTGTGGTCAGTGAGTCAGTGAATGAGAGTGAATGACATCTAACCTCAGGTCTCCTCCGTTCATGATGGTCATGACCAGACACAACTCTGTTTTTGACTGGAAGGCATATGCCAAAGAGACGATGAACCTACTGTGAACTCGAGCCAGGATCTTCTTCTCCACCATCGCCCCCTGCAGGACAAGAAAGGACAGCAGGTGCGAGTACATAATTTACAGTGTTTACAGCCCTCTAGGTGCAGTCATCTTTATTGGACACAATAACGACACACAAACAGTCCTGCCTGCACATGGTTTATCTGTAGATACTTAGTTTGCTGCAAAATTTTCTAGGTTATCAAAGAAATAAGGCTAAGCGAGCTTTTCTTTCCCTCGCTATTGAAGGTCATTGAGTCTTTGCAGGCTTTATCTTGTGTATTAAAGTAGGTGAAGCACATACTGTAGTTTCAACATACTGTCATGAGAAGGCATCATATGATGGTCGCAAGCTCTGACATCTGACGCTTGAGAGTTGGTGGCACAACAGCATTGCAACATCCCCTCAAGGATTAAGTCCCGTCAAGGAAGTAATTTTCTAAATTATATGATTGCATTTGAATGCACTGTTTTAGTCAAGTTTGTCAAAAAAATCTTTAAAAAATGGAAATATTTTAAAAAGTCACAATTGCATCTAAACAGAGCTTGTTTTTCTCATAAATGTCGGTCTATGTGGATGCCTAATCAGCATTAATTTGATCATGTACAGAAAATGATAAAGAAATACTGTGTTTTGAATAGTTTTGTTTAATCTCTCAGGCATAGTAAACTAATGAATACTTGATAATCTTAGTACGATTTTGAGCTGAAATTATACAGCCATCTTATTGTTTTTGTTTTGAGGATTAAGCAGATGATTAGGAAATTCACTCCAGAGCTGTGCCATTTATAAACATGGCAGGGCTGGCTCTTTATAAGGAGATCAAAATGCTTTAATGCTGAGGGCACTAATCATATAAGCCAAAGGTGCCTAATGTCATCTGCAAGGCTCCATCTGAGTGTTGTTTAGAGGGGGATTACACAGACACTGGGTACGCCTGCTGGAGAACAACTAGACCACAACTCATGTTTCCAGATTTCAATCACTCAGCACAAACTACACTGAGTAATAGATCATGCAGTTAGATCTATATAATTTGCGCTCTTTCTGATGAGAAAAGACTTGTCTTCTTACCTCATTGCCTTTTCTCTTTTTCAGCCTCTTCTTGTTGAGCTTTTTGCAAGCGTACAGTTTTCCTGTGGCCCTCATCTGACAGGCAGACACTTCCCCAAAACCCCCTTTCCCCAATACACGAAAATCCAAAAACCAATCCTCTCCCATGGGCTGCATCTCCAGCCACTTCCACTGCAGAAACCTTTTCAGATACATACTCTCCAGGAAGAAAGTGTAGGGCACTTCCTTGAGAAAGTCCATCACACTGTCCATGGTCTCACTGAAAAGATCATCCCCGGCCTCTTGGTGTTTCTCTTTGACCTTTGTGATGCTGTTTTCTGGCAGGAAGGGGCAGAAATACTTAGCGTCAGACTCCATGTACCGGGACAAGATCTTGCTTGCTTTCATGACTCGATCTTCATCCTCAGCCATGTTGTATTCCTCAATATCCTTCCACAGGCGGCAGGGCCCTTTGTATTCTTTGTTGGAGTCTAGGAACTCCTGGAAGAGACGTTTGCCGATGGGCTGCTCCACACAAACTGTCTGGAAGCCCAGATCTAAAGTCTCTTGCAGGCCTTCACATACTGTGATGTGAGGTAGCTTCAGGCGGGAGTGATACTTCTTGTCACGGTTGGTTGCAGGGTTGGCAGTGCCATCAAAGCTCCCGCGGGCCGAGATGTAGGCAGAATTGGCTACCACTGTTGTCAGGCCACCGATATCCATGGTGACACTGTCGAAAAGTGAAGAGGAGGGACAGAGAAATGTGTGAGATGCAGCAAAAAGCTACAGAGAAAAAGTGCAGAAGTGGAGGTGAGCTTCTGGAGATGAGTGCAAAGATGACCAGATATTAAAAAAGTAGCAGAGAAGCAGATATGTGACAGATTCCCAGATAATAATAAGATGTGGATTCAGATCTCTTCAGAAGCAGACAATGTCGTACATCCAACGGCCTGCTCACTGCAGACAGCCACAGAGAGCTCAGTGTTTCCCTCAATCATTAAACCTGAGAGTCCCTTTCACACACATGCAGTCACACATGCAAATCTACCTGACTCATCACCTTTCCCCAAAGCGATTTATCCACCCTGTAACACCGTAATGCTTTATCCTGCATGAACCCACGTGCACAGGGCAGAGGAAGAGAAGGGAACAAAGAGTGAAAACAAAGATTCAGGAAACATGATGGAGAGGAGAGACAGAAAATTGAAAGCGAGAAGGAGGAGAGATAAATGTGGTATGCATATAGTGGGCTGGTAATGACAGGAATGCAGAGAAACTGAGAGACAGAGTGGCACAGAGAGAAATGAGAGAAAAGTGTTCACAGTAGTTAACATCATACTGCACAGTGCTGGTTTTGCACTCTTATGGTCTTTTCCAATTTTAAATCTTCTACCAGGAAGAAACACCCATTCAGTCTCAAAATATGCAATAATTCCTCAAATAATTGCTTGCGACTTCTGTTGTTTTTCAAGCAACAAGACTAATTATTTGAAGGAGGGTTTGCAGATCGGTGTGCTGAAGATCTCATCATTGCTTTTTGCAGATGATGTGGTCCTGTTGGCATCATCGGTCTGCAATCTGCAGCACTTACTGGATCGGTTCGCAGCCGAGTTTGAAGTGGCTGAGATGAGAATCAGCACCTCTAAATCTGAGACCATGGTTCTCAGCAGGAAACCGATGGACTGTCTACTCTGGGTAGGGAATGAGTCTTAACCCCAAGTAAAGGAGTTCAAGTACCTTGCTCATGAGTGAAGGGACAATGGAACGTGAGATTAGCTGGAGAATCGGAGCAGCGGGGGCGGTATTGCAGTCATTTTACTGCACTGTTGTGATGAAGAGAGAGCTGAGCCGGAAGGCAAAGCTCTCGATCTACCGGTCAATCGTTCCTACTCTCACCTATGGTCATGAGGGCTGGGTCATGACTGAAAGAACTAAATTGAAGGTGCAAGTGGCCAAAATGGGTTTTCTCAGGAGGGTGGAGATAGGGTGAGAAACTCAGCCATCCATGAGGGACTCATGGATGGCTGAGAGTAGAGCCGCTCCTTTGCGTTGAAGGCAGCCAGTTGAGGTGGTTCGGGCATCTGGTAAGGCTGCCCCCTGGGCGCCTCAGCTGGGAGGAGACCCTGGGGAAGACCCAGGACTAGGTGGAGAGATTATATCTCCACATTGGCCTCGGAAGGCTCTGGGATCCCTCAGTCAGAGGCGCTTAATGTGGCCCGGGAAAGGGAAGTTCGGGTTCCCCTGCTGAAGCTGTTGCCCTGCAACCCGAGCCTGGATAAGCAGTTGAAGATGAGTGAATGAGTGAAGACTAAATATTTAGCCTTGCCAGCAGCTCTGTGATGTTGTACCTTTGCCAAAGATACTTTGGTGCTTTGAGCTAAAAGCTATCGTTAGCATTCTAACGTGATCACAATGACACTGCTAATATGCAGATCTTAGTGTAGTGCGTTAACATGTCAGCATTTGCTAATTAGCACTAAATATAAGTAGCTTACAGCTGAGGCTGAATAGCATTAGTTTTGCTGGTATTTGTTCAAATTACTGGACAAATTGAAATTTTGACCTGATGACACCAAATATTAATGTCCCCCCAAAACAACTCATCCTCTGGAGGTCATGAGTGTTGAGATATTTCAGTCTGGACCAAAGTGATGGACCAAACGGCTGACTGACGTTGCCATCTGTAGAGACATGCTGCTAAGTATAGATGTGAATTCGTTCAGGCTTCTTAAATTTGAGGTTTTGATGCTTTTCTCCATTTTAATCACTGTAAATTGGATATATTATAGTTTTCAACTTTGGTCAGACAAAACAAGCAATCTGAAGATGTCACCCTTGACTCTGGGAACATGTGATAGGCAATTTTCACAGCTCTTGGACTCTTAAATTATTAATATTGATCTAATGTGCGCTAACATTGTTACAGTAGCTACGACTCCCTTTACTGTAAAATTTCCTCATTACTTTTGGAAAAGTACAATGTTTCAACCCCTAAATGCCTCTTTGGCAGGTTCAGAAACAGAGAGACGCAGACTTTGGTTTCAATTTGCCAAACATTTAAATCCGAGCAAATCATATGCAGTCATTCACCTTGACTGTTGCCATTAGTAACCAAGCTGCCTGGCTGTTCAAGGTGATCCTCAGGTTTCACTTAAGAGCAAAGGACATCACTGTTCACCTGTTTCTACGTTGGCCCACCTCAACGTCCCCACACACAGCACGCCCACCTTATCTTGGCCTTATAAATAGTGAATAAGAGATAAGACATGCATCACACTCTGGAGCGACATCCAGGGAGTGACTTTTTGCTTAAATTGCTGTAAAAGAGAATGAGAAGGGGCCAAACAAGACATTAGTACAAACCTAAAAGTGCCTCAAAATCTTTGGGGAGGGACAGGAAGGAGAGAGGTTTGACTCTTACTGTAAGTGAGGGAGAGAAGAAGTAAAAAGTAGAGTTGAGTGAAAGAAAGAAAAGGTCTGTTGTGGATCCTGGTCAGCACAGAGCTTCATCATGGCCGCCTTGAAGGAGAAGAGGACTTGTGGGCAACGATGTGAAGACTTTGGCCATTTTGTCTGGAACTCAGACAATGGGACGTTAATGGGGAGAACACCAGAGAAATGGGGTAATTATAACTTCATTAACCTCTCTTGTGCAATATTAAATAATATAATACAGTACAATGACTCTGTATTAAATACAAGACTGGATGGGAATATCCCGATAAGTGTCATTCATTCACTGCTGGTGAAGGTCTATTTGTCTCTTTGCCATATTGCATCATTTTGTATTGCTGGTGACAAGTGCTACCAAACATTTAGACAACATCTATCTCACCAGCAAAGACTGAGAAATATTGCATTAGTAGACTACTTTTTTTTTCCCTAATAACACTTCAGGCTCCCTCCACACAAATATGTATTTTAAAAAAGTCACATAGTAAAATCTAATTAAATTCTAAACATGAAATATTGCAGCAGCTGAAATATATGAATAAATTATAATATAATGAACATATACATAACATGTTTATATTATTTTGTCCGCCTGGAACAACCCAAACAAACAGAACAAAAAAATACAGTGTTTGTTCAATATTTAAATTGAACAATTGCAAAGATTTACTCTTATGCGCATCTTGGGATTTATGTACATTTCTAATATTTCTTTTCTGTCCACACCAACCCTGAAGCGATTCAGTAGTCAATGCAATCTAAAGTTTGGCTTAAACTAATGAGAGACTAACATTCAACAGTGTAAATTAGACAGATCAAGTGAGTATTTACCAAAGTTAGTATGTTAGTACGAGCAGTGGTGGAAGAAATAGCAATACGCTAAACTCCAGATAAATATTATTTCAAATATTAAATATTATTTCATTACAAGTAAAAGTACATAAGTATATGTAAAAGTACTCATGCAGCAGAATGGCTCCTGTCAGTGTTATACCTTATATTATTATACATTATATTAGTAGATTGATATTATTACTAAAGCCTTAAATTGTAAGCTGTATTTTAATGATGCAGCTGGTAGAGGTGGAGATATTTTGACCTACTTTATGTTGTTAGGTAGTTTAATCTATAACAATGCTTTATATTTTACAAGATCTTCATATATGTTTGTGTATAAATTCTGAACATGCAAAGTAACTTGTATCATTGCAAAATAAATGTAGTAAATGTACTTGGTTACATCCCATCACTGCATATGGGCATGTGAGCATTATGTTGTAAAAGATGCACCACATACATGCAACTCTGTGTGTATTTGTGTGTGCTACAGTAAAAGACAAACACACATCATGTACTTGCATGTACTTTTCTGTGTGACATTTTCTGTCCTTTTCATATCACCACAGCCAGGATTTATGTTTGCAGCATGTGGACAGACAGAGATAAGCCTACTGTTGGGATAAGCTTTGTTTGTTTTTGTTTTTTTTTGTCAGAGTCCTTCCCCCTCCGTTTGATCTTACAGTCAGATTAAATTGAGCTTGTATCAACAGAGGACACCTTGACCTCTGCTAATGTCGACATATACCTTTGTAACCACACCTGCTCTGTGCCACACATGTTTTCACATTAAGCTAGTGTATTCTGTAGATACAAGAAGGATTTTTTCTCCTTTATTTTAACACACTGAACAACTATAGCAGAAAATATGAGTGCAAAAATTAATATAACCCTGACTGTGTGTGTTAATGAAGACATCTCTCCCCGTCACAGTGTACATCAGTCTGTATTATGTGGCCTTCTACATGGTGATGACGGCCCTCTTTTGTCTGGCCATCTGGACGCTCATGTACACCTTGGATCCGTACACCCCGGACTACCAAGACCGGTTAAAATCTCCGGGTAACCCAACATCAACAAGAACAAGGAGTTAATAACGATGACAACTTAAGTGAAACCTCAGTTAACCAGCTCTCTGTTTGCTTCTCTGTTCAGGGGTGATGGTGTGGCCGAACACTTATGGGGAGGAACTTGTAGAAATTTCCTACAACACATCATGCAAGACCAGCTGGATGAAGATGACCAATATCCTTAATGAGTTCCTGAAGCGTTAGTACTAGTATTAGTAATAGAGTTACCTAAATATTTAACTCAAAATCAGACATCTTAATGTTTCTTTCTGTCTCACTCATTCAGCCTACAACGACACCAAGCAGCTTGAATGTAACAACTATAACTGCACAAAAGGAAAGTACTTCATCCAGAACACCTTCTCTGCCCCGAACCACACCAAGTGGGCATGCCCCTTCACGCAAAGCATGCTGGGAGCCTGCTCAGGATTTGAGGACCCAACCTTTGGCTACAACTGCAGCATGCCTTGTGTCATCATTAAGATGAACAGGGTACGTATAATTAATTAATATCCTTCTGACCACTTTTAAAAACTTTGATCTGGAGATAGAAAAGTTCTGTTTTATGTCCGCAGATCATCAACTTTTTGCCTACTAATCACACTGGCCATCCCCCATATGTCAACTGCACTGTACTGGTGAGCAACGACTGCATATACTGATTTAACAGCATACATTAAAAATGAGACTGATGTTTCACATGTTATTTTCTGGGGTGCTCCAGTGATTTAGTATTGCACTTCCATAAAGATCATAACTGATGCATCAGAGGCCAAGATATGATGATTTAAACTCCAGTTTGGGCCAAACTCCAAACACACTGGATTGAACGTTTCCCATAATGCAACTCTTGTCAAAAGAATCTTCTTGCCTGGTTAACACCCATATCTTTCAAACTCAACAACCCCAGTATGTAACTGACTTTCTGTTATATTTGTTGTCTGTGTGCCAAGAGTTATTTTGAGTGTCACGAACGAGTGTCACATCAGAAACTACAAAGGTGCTCAGAGAGCGCAGACCTCCGCCAAGGCCGTTTTCATAAGTGAAAAATAATTTGTGTATTCATCCCGTGATTTGAACCGCTTCAAAATTTAGCAGATTCTTTCTTCACCCTTACACCAAAATTGGGCCAGTAGTTTTTTACCAGATTATAGATGTAGAGGTTTCTTGCCGCTGTTGCCATTTTGGACTGAAAACACTTTTATTTTAAATTCTAATATTTCATTGGTCAACAGTCCATTTTGGTGGACTATAACAATAGAATCAAAATGATTTTGTTTTACTTTTGTACAGCACTTTGTAGGCGTTGCTTTCAGTCCAAAATGGCGGAAGCGTAGCTTTGCTGCTGGACGCTGCTGAACGAACAGTTGACTTTCAGTTCTTGGTAAAATACTGGACATTCTTTGGTTTTTCTGTAATCTTGCTGACAGACAAATAAACCAATAAATTGTCACCTACTTGGAGGAGGTAATTATACAATTGTTTTCTCAGTTTGCGTTAGTACTTGTGATGAGTAAACTGATCTTCATGAGTAAAATTGGTGCCCCATTAAATATGATGAAATTCTGTGTCTGTGTGTGTGTTTGTTTGTGTTTAGGAAGGACAAGACAATGTGGACAAAATCGAGTATTTCCCTGACAGGGGAATAATGGATCTCTCTTACTTCCCTTACTATGGAAAACAGGCACAGGTGAGCAAGAATCAAGATCTGTTTATGTTGTTAAAAATGTTCTTTGTAAAAGTAAAGCTGGATTACCAACCAGGCAACGGCCTCATATAGTCATTATGTTTCACTTGGTTTGTGGTAAATATATTGTGCCTACATCTAAATAAACTTACTCTAACTAAATGACCACAAACAGGTGATCAATAGAGACCCACAGCTGTTTTCATCACATGTAAAATCTAAGACTCTTCAGATTTACTACCAGATTAACATTACTGCATTCATGTTGAACGTTTTTGTGTCACACCAATGACCAAATATCTCAAGTTATTAATATTTAATTGGATGAAATGGTCTACACCTGTCACGGTACAGTAAATATGTATAAGTTTAGCACAAAGACTGGAAACGGGGAAACAGCTAGCCTGTCCAAAGGTCAAGGTCAAAATGACAGTTTGTATTGAGTAACCACCGGTCTGCATTGCCTCCTTCCTCCTTTTCTGCAGCCTACTTACATCAACCCATTGGTGGCTGTTCGTTTCAGCCTGGTCGGAGGGAAGCATGCCAAGATCCAGTGCCGAGTGGTCTCCCACATGATCAGCTATGAAAACTTCCACGACCCTTACGAGGGAAAAGTCGTCTTCTACCTCAAAGCAGTGAAATGAGAAGCAGAAGAGAAGATACTCAGATATCCCCTAATCACATAACAGCTAACATGTTAGTGTCAAAGATAGAGCCTGTATCTACAGATCAATATTTAACAAGCTTTAAACCACTTGTATTCAACAGTATCGGCCCACTTGTAAATGTCTGTGGCACTTTCATAAACATGATTTGTTATGCTTTGGTGAGTGATTCATGACCTTGTTTGTCATCTGATTTTTAGATTTTATCCATGACACAAAAAATAAAACATTTAAATTGATGTATTGTTATGTAATCCGATGCACGCTAAAAAAAACTTGTGCATCTGTCTGTATGTGTCTCAAGAAGTTAAAAAAATCTGAATATGTCAAAGGAAAACTACTTTACTCTTGAGGTGGATTTAGAAAAAACACTGCAGAACATCTTGTCAAATTTAGCTAATGCATCTTGAAAATGTCTTTCTAAATAAAAACTAATTCCAAGTTTGGTTTGGTCTTGAGAGTATTTGACAGAGTTACCAGCTTGAGGTTTAGGGATGATTAGTTTCAGTGGTGGAAGAAGTTTCAGATCCTTTACTTAAGTAAAATACTACAATACTCCACTACAATTAATAGTCCAGCATTCCAAACCACACTTAATTAAAAGTATGTAAGTATTATCAGCAAAATTTACATTTTAGTCAAAGTACTCATTGTGCAATAAAATGTTCCCTGTCAGTGTTTTACTGTTGTACAGTATATGATGTTTCTGGTTAATATTACTGCTGCATTAATGCGTGTTACATTTTACTGCTGTCGTTTAAGGTTGAGCTCATTTTATCTCATTTATATACTGGTGGCTAGTTTAATCTACTGCAATGCATCATATTCTATAAGATGATCATGTGTTTCTAGTGTCACTGTGCTTGAGAGCCACGTAGCTCTAAAAAGTCATTTTGAGATCAGAAAAACAGCCTGTTTCTGCTTTCTGGCGATGCATTTTCCAGCTGATCCAGGAGGGTTTTACATTGTTTATTTAGCTTAAAGAGGAGGAGAAATTTCTTCACTGTTCAGTTTTTCACAAACATGGTTTTCACTGGACAGGAAAGGTATTAAAAATGTTAATCTGAAAAATAACTAAAGCTGTCAGACAAATGTAGAGAAGGAAATACATTATTATTATTATATACAAAACATAATGGAGTAGCATAAAATGGAAATACTCAAGCAAAGTATCACTATTTACTTTACATCAACATAACCACAACTATCTATCAACTACAGAGTTTTTGCAAAAAGCAGGATACCTAAAAATATATATATATTCAAGTACAGAGTATTAATAGCTCATTAGCGTCTGCACTACCACCGCTAATAGGATGATGATGATGATGATGATGATGATGATGATGTTGATGGCGATGGTGCTGAGGTTTCTCACAAAACTGCTGACTGCAGAGTTTGTGGGTTATCAGCTTACACAGTGCAGACAAACAAACAAACAAACAAACACACACGGCGACCGTGGCTCAGAGGGTAGAGCAGGTCGTCCACCAATCCGAAGGTTGGCGGTGCAATCCCTGGCTGCTCGGATCACGTCGATGTCCTTGAGCAAGACCCTTAACCCCAAATTACTCCCAAGGGCATAGTCACCGGTGTGTGAGCGAGTATTTAGATTAAATCCTGATGGACATGCTCCTGCCATCCGTGTATGAATGTGTGTGTGTGACTGGGTGAAGCTCACATGTAGTGTAGATGACCAGAAAAATACTATATAAATATATATATAAGTCCTCCACACACACACACACACACACACACACACACACACACACACACACACACACACACACACACACACACACACACACACACACACACACACACACACACACATGAATGAACCCGTTTATTCATCAGCTTCTCTTGTCTGGCTTCAGTGCAGAAGATATAAAGAAGAAAGTTAAATTCCTGTAAAAGCTTTACAATACCTTCATCAGAAAGCATGTGTTTAGTAGCAGTAAACTGTGGAGACAAGCTAATATAAATATATGAGGGTCTCTTGATAAGTTACATGGATATTTTAATGTCTTTGGGGCTTCTAAAAATCCTCCAAATGAAGCGACCTGAAAAAGAAAACCTACTCTTGGTTGGTCAGTTCATCAGTTCCACAATAAAACCATTACTTTTAATGACGGGTCAACAGGAGACATTGGTGTTTAATTGATCACAAGCCAAAAAGCTCAGAAAACACTGGATTAGAAGACTCATACTGACACATTTATATTGAGCCATTAACTTTATCTTTCAGTCCTCCTGCACTTTCTTATAATTTTCACAGTGTGATCTCTTAGCCAGTGAGAGGGTTCACATTTTAAATGTATTGTCTGGTGCAATTTTATATAAAATGCTGCAACATATACTATTAAAACCAGAAACCACGTCTTCAAAGGAGAATTGGGGAGAGATTAAGGGACTCATACAAGAAAAGCCTGACAGGACTGAATGGCTGATGTGGAGTTCAGAGAGGGAAGGAATGTATACTTGGTTTTCTTTAGCAGCTTTAGGTCATTGGTGTTGCTTTTGTTTGCAATTAGACAATTAATTTTCATGTTCTCCAGAGAACAACATTAATACAGACAAAACCAAGAAAATACTTCTTTGCCATCTTATTTTTTTAATAAATAAATGAATGAATTCAATGATTTAAAAATACATGAACATTTTGATGTAAACATTGTTTCTTTGTGCCTGGGAGCTTCAGTCATGAACACCAACACAAGTACATAAACTACACAAAGTAAGAAGAATACCCCTCTGCATTAACATACTGCAGGAAAATGTTAACAGAAGACAACATATAACATGTACGTAGCTCACACAATGCACATTTTGAAAGATAAGACAAGGACATTAACAGCAGGAGAGGCCACAGAGGGGCTTGCTTCTAGTGCAAAGCAGGCACATACAGAAAGTTTGACATTCAATGGTAACTAGTGCAGGATTTTTCTTTAAATGTAGCAGTAAATACATCGTGATGAGCTGCTCTCTAATATTTCAGTATCTCCATATTTTACTTTTCACTAATGTGTATTATACCAGTTTACATATATCTGACGAGAATGGAGAGCCCAAAAAGTGAATTAATAAAGACGGTTACAGTCTTTGTAAAAGGAATTGTTATAGTTTTTAAGTAACACTAAAGAGTGCTCTCACAGCTAAAATCACAGTAGTACAATGATTACAATAAACTACAAGTACCATCTATTAAATACAGCAGATAAAAGGTTGACTTTGAATCTGACATTTGCAATAACCCAAATTTGAAGGTTAAAGTCAGAAATGGTGACGTGAGATGGTCAAATGTAGGAAAAATGGAGGCAATATAAATTATAGAAAAGTTTTCTAAAAAATCCAAACATTACTCATTCATGAATAAGTGACAAAATGTGAAGTTAAACCTTCAGATTTGGTCCCTGTGATTGTTACAAGGAATCAGAAAAACTTGGTATTCAAAAGGCAGAAACAACTGATGAAGAATGAAAAACGAATAAAGCCATTTACTTTCAATGGGAAACAAAATCATTCATAAAGACAGTAGAGAGGGAACGTATCACTTTTTCTTCATAATGCAGGAGAACGTACATTAAACGCATCAGAACTGGAAGGATATCAAGTGTTTGTGCTTCTCCACTGAACTGTTGAGTCGGTGTGCTTCCTATCACATCCTATCCCATCTTCACAGAGGCTGTTGAGCTTTTATCTGAAATAATTTTGGCATGTGTTGTCAACTCTGGGTTTTAAGGTGTTGGAGAAAAAGCCGTTAAATCTAGAAGAAGGGGAGGAAGATTTGGTCCAACCTTTCTGAATGGTCAATTAAGACTTAACTCCTGTTTCTCGCTGTCTGTTTTTTAGGAGTTACACAGGAACCTTTTGGCCCTGAAGGTGGTCTGGTCATGTGACCGTCTTGCGTTCGGCCCGGGGAACCCATTTGTGTGTGGTGACTCTCCACAGCACCGGAGCCAGCAGCAAACTGAGGGTGGTGACGCTGAGAACCAGCAGGTACACCTGAGCAGAGAAAGAGAAAATCTATTTAGTAGTTTTTAGCATTTACTACTTAAAATGAGCACAATCACTGACACCTACACAGTATCAATCCTATACTGTATATATGGATTATATTTTGTATATTTTTTCTTTGAATGTCTACTGGGGTCACAATACTGTATTAAATCTTACTTTTAATAGAAAATACTCAGGACTTTTAGACTTTATTCCACGTTGACTCCTGACAGAGGAATTTGGATGTAGTTATACATACAAAAACTGTAAAGGATCAAAGTAGTATTTAGCCAAGCATCCTGCTTTTACTGACCCTGATTTGAGATATCCATCTCTGAGATTTCTATTTTCTCTCCAGTATGAAAGAGAATTGTGCTGCATGGCATTGAAAAATGACATTTAGATGATTCAACAGTAACTTTGTTTTTGGAAACAGAGATTTTTCTGGTGGGGGCAGAAACCTCTCTAGTGATCACTTCACCTGCCTTAAACTTTTATTTTCTGTAACTATAAAGCTGCCATAAAGCGGATTCATAGATAGATAGATAGATAGATAGCTAGATAGATACTTTATTGATCCCAAGTTGGGAAATTGTGGAAATTGTGGAATTCATGCTTTCATCTCAGCACTGGTTTTCCAAAAATATCTATTAGGAGGCTACAACTTATTAAAAATATCATTGCTAGTCCACTCTTTCAAAAAAAAAAAACAGAATATATTCCTCTGTTTTTAGCTGATTTAAATCTCCCTGTATCAACATCACAATTGATGTTGATTTAAAAGTGTTTTTGATTGTATATGAATTCATAAACAGTGCAGTCACGCTAGACTTGGGGCGGAGTGCTAGTCTGTAGGGAGTTGGTTGGGAACCGGAGGGTCACTGGTTCAAGTCCCGACATGGACAAGAACTGAGTGTGAACGGTAGCTGGAGAGGTGCCAGTTTCCTCTTGGGCACTGCCGAGGTGCCCCTGAGCAAGGCACCAACCCCCACTGCTCGGGCGCTTGTCAGGGCAGCCCCAGCACTCTGACATCTCTCCATTGTTGATGTGATGTGTGTGTTTGGGTCTGCACGTTGTGTATAAGTTAACAAACAGAGTGTAAAAATTGAATTTCCCCTCGTGGGACTAATAAAGGTTGATCTTCTTCTTCTTCTAGACTGACTGCACTATATATGCAGTCACTGGCATGTCACTACAGTTGAAGACCTTCATAAGAAAGCTGTTCAACAGCCAAAATTATACAATAATAATCTTTATTTTAGAGTAAAAACAATAAAAGCGATTATTTGTTAGATGTAAAATTTATCTGCAACAATTTTGAAAATCAAATAATTGTAGCAGTTGTTTAATCAAGAAAAAATGGTTAATATTCTCTGGTTCAAGCCTGTCATGTGAAGATTTGTTGCTTTTCTGAGTTTTATATAAGCACTTTTCAAAACCCAACAACGTGCTTCACATAAATCAGCAAATTAAAAATCAATTAACTGGACCGAAACAAATTGCAGCAGTGAATATAAAAATGGACTGGGGGACTGACTAGGAAACAGTCAACCACCTCAGCCCTTTTCTGAGTAAAATAACACATATTTTCAGTTATCACTGACCTCTCGGGAGATGATGCCAGCACGACGCGCACGACTGCCCAGGACGAAGGAGAATTCGCTGACCTGAGCTAGACCGGCTGAGACGATCCACCGTATGTGTCGAGAGCCTGGAGGCAAGATAGCGGACAGCACCACAACGGCCATCACGAACTGGAAGAGGAGGAGAAGGGACTGAGAATGTGGCAAAGGTGAACTGTAGCGAACAAAAAGAGAGGAAAGTGCTGTACCTTCATAATGACGAGTGTGAGTGTTAGCACCAGCAAAATGGTGAGTTCATACAGCACAAATGTCGGGAACACGTGGAGACCTGCAGCGCCACACAAACATACAATGATTCAGTGAGGTCTTACTGGTATAAAAGTGAAACATGATAATAAAGCTGCTCTTAAATTGACATGTTGCTCCTGACCGATAGAGGCAAAGAAGATGATGGCGAGGAAATCTCTGATCGGCTCGATGCATCCCATGACCTCCGTGGTAACCATGTGGCCCTGTGTGGACAGCAGAGCTCCTGCCAGGAAGCAGCCCAGCTCCATAGAAACATCCAAAAACTCTGTTGCCTACAGTATCAATGAGAGAAAAATCAGCTTCTTCAGAGGAGTTTAAATAATACTCCAATGCGAGAGAAAAATCAGACATTTGTAGAGAAATGCAGGAAACCTAAGAATAGATTATTAAAATGTAAAGTGCATACTGTTAGCATGAAAAAGACAAAAGCTGCCATCCCCAGCACCAGGATCTCCTTGTTGCCTTTGCTCTCAGCATGCAGTTTCTTGTAATATGGGCCAATCAGGAATGATTTGAGTAACAAACACAGCAGCAGCACAGCGACCAGAGAGACCAGGACCTGGGCCAGGAGGTAAAACACCCGGAGACTTCCAAACAAGAGGCTGTGTTTCACAAAGGGAACAACAGGTCTAAATTAGCAGTGTGTGCTTATGGTTGAGGAGAGGACACATGCAAAAAACAAACAAACAAACAAATAAAGGCTAACTGACCTGTCCAAGTCTCCGCTCTGTGCCAGGATCAGAGTCGGCATGACAGCGATGAAGAGGCCAAGTTGAACATCTTGCATCACTAACATCCCGAGGAGAACGCTGCTGTAGTCTAGATCACCTGTCTCACACATACATGATTGCTCATTGTGTCATCAAGAACTGCGCTAAATTCAATATTTCTATGTATGGAGAGGTTGTGGTGTATCGCATCAGTTGGTTTTACTGACGTTACCTGCTCTACTATACTTTTAATTCAAGTAACAGTGCTTTAGATGAGACCTCTTTCCCAAAGCTTTCTGTATTTAGGCTTATAATCCAAAAAAAATAGATCAAAAGTAACAAGATGTCCAATAGCTCAATGTCAGAATAAAGTCCCTTTGTCTGGGATATTAAGCTTGAATACAAGAGAAATATTCAAGACAGTTTTATTAGTATTTAGATCTGCTTTGAGAATATGCTATACTGTATAACTGTATGGGAAATATCTGCTGCTGTTGTATTACTACTCATACACATCTGTGTTCACTTCTGTGCACAGACATACTTACATACCTTCTTTGTCTCCTCTGCTCCCCCCTGCCAGGAAGCGAGACACTAGCGGCGTGCTGGACAGGGACAGGCAAGTGGAAATGAAAACAGTCTGAGTGGGTCGAATACGCAGGACTTGTCCCCACAACAAACCGGCCCCCACCATCAGCAGACTCAGGTAGCATGAGCCCTGGACTGATGTCTTCCATACCTACACACACATGCACACATGCGCGTGCACGCACACACACACACACACACACACACACACACACACACACACACACACACACACACACACACACACACACACACAATATCATTATCATACACAATATGGAAAATGCATCAGAAGAAAACGGTCATCAAATAAAACATTCAGGGACACAAAATTAATTTCATAAATGCAGCATTCTATTTTTTCTCCTACTTTGTTTTTGAATACTTTGTTTTTCAATTCACAGTTACTATGTGTTATATATGTATATTTATTTGTTGTGGTTTAGGCTGTTGTAGTCTTTTTTCTTCAGGAAACAATTAAAAGCAAGATTCGTTGGTAGTAAAATGGTTGCAGCCAACTGTGGGACCTTTATTGCATGTCATGCCACCTTCCCTCCCCCATTTCCAGCCTGCATCTACACTTTCCTAAAGGTGAAAATGGCCAGTCAAGACAAAGAAATTTGAAATCAAAATTTTATGTGGTGGTTATGTAGTCATTAATGTTGTAATAGACATGTTTGAGTTCATTTCAATCTTCATGCCGATAAAAACATGACATTAGTGGGAGTTGCTTACTTGTTATGTATTGTCTTCTACTACTTGCAAAACAAACCTTGATGAAAATGGCCGTTATTGTACAATTTTAATCCTGAATTCGAATCTCTCTTGTTTACCTTTCGAACTCGATCAGGTGAGAACTCCAATCCCACCACAAAGAGAGTGAAGAACACACCCAACTCCCCCAGAGTCTCCACCTGGACCATCGACTGCAAGGCAGACACTGACATGAACAACTAAAACAGACTGGTGTCGCTCTTTAAGTCTGATCTGATCCACACACACACACACACACACACACACACACACACACACACACACACACACACACACACACACACACACACACACACACACACACACCTTGATGCTGTTGAGGCCAGAGGGACCCAGCAGGACCCCACAGATAATATATCCAAACATGGAAGGGAGACCGACCAGAGAGCAAATCCAACCACAGGGCAGTGACAGCATCACCACCGACACCAGGTCCTGCTCATACATGTACAGATTGACTTTATCAAGTATTAGAAACTGACCTGTTCATTCATTGTTCATTAAGGAGTCAAAACAAATTAATACAGAGCTCCCACTTCTTATGCATAAAACAGGATCACACCTGAGCAGGAGGAATAAACTGACCTTGATGAAGTGATGGTCTGCTCTGGGCATTGTGGAGTCTCGCGGTTTGGTGAGGACATATTGGTTGTTCTGCGAGTCAATGAGCATGCTAAGTCCCAAGTCATCCTCCTCTTCCTTCTGCTTGGACTTGTTCTTCCTCTTGCTTCCGTTCTCCTCGTCATCCTCCACCCTCAACACTGCCTCCACGTTTACTCCTTTCATCTGCACACACAGTATAAAAGGAGGACCAATTTGATGCTTTGTCAAACAAGACAGTGTATTTCTAACCACAATCTCATTGGTATCACGACTATTCAATCTCTCTCAAGTGTCTGAAATATATTTACTAACCAAAGTCTGTGAATGATCTTTACCCACCTGTTTGTTGTTGTCAAAGGCATGCTCCTCTATCTCCTCTTCCAGCCGGTCTGCTGCCTTCCTGACGTCCTCCAGGATCTCGTCCAGCATGGATAGAGTCTTATTCTGGGCTAAAATGCTCTTAACGGCTTCCTGCTGATGCTTCTCAGCAGCCACCAGCTCCACATACTCTTGTTCCTCCTGAAAGATGACAAGTCAGGTTGTAACATGTTAACAGAGATGCATTTGGCAGCATACACAGGAAACTCACACTAAATACAATCATAGGACATAACAGCATACAATTATACATATTACTACTATCTTTGACATACTGTAGGGGTTAGCAATGTGGTTGAAACCAATATCATAATATTTGTCTGATATTGTCATATATCACAACATGACAATTTGACCAATATGGCTCCAAAAATTAAACTGGACTTATTTTGATAATGTTAATACATTCTGCCTGAAATCATTCATCTAGACAGCAGCGATATGATCTAAAACTGAGGCAATTAATCAATAGGTTGCTTGACTGATTAATGATCAAAAACGCTGGTTATTGATCAGTTATTACACTTGTTTAATTAAGCAAAAAATGTCAAATGTTGTCTGATCCAGCTCCTCAAATGTGAAGATTTGTTTCTTTTATGTGTTTTAAATTGACTGATTTAAATCTCTTTTAGGCTGTTGCTTGGACAAGACATTTCTGAAGATGTCGCATTGGGCTTCCTCCACAACTTGTGACAGGCATTTTCACTTTTTTGCCATTTTATATAAACAAGTAATCAATTAACTGAAATCATCAAATCATTACAAATAATAATAATAATTTAATTAAGTAATTAATAATTAATATAACCCTATTCACATTATCACAAAACCTTTTCCACAAAAAGTCACCTTGTGGCATCACCGTGCATTCCTTGCCTTTGCCAAAATGTGTGTCTACATGCAACATGAAAACATTTATAGACGTCGAAACGCTGATCTTTATTCATTTAGATTGCCTGAACACAGCATGAATCAGTGACTCTGCTAGACTCTGACTCCATGAAAACACTGCTGACCATGACACCCTCACCTTTATAGCTGCCTCCCTGAGGGCCTCCAGCCTCTGTCTGCTGCTCTCCTTCATGTTGACCACATCCCTGTAGTCTCCCTGCAGTGCCCTCTGCAGGCTGTGTACCGCCTGGAACACCAGGTGCTCGCTCTCGTTCAGCTCCTTCTGGAAAACCTCCAGAGTGTGAACCTGATCGCAGGGATTAGACATGAGAAATCGGACAAAACAGATCCAGATAACAATAAAATGGGAAGAATGGTTATCATTACTCTGAGAAAAATAATCCACTGGATTTGGCTTGAAATGTTTTATGGAGACAATTAGTTGATTAATCGATTAGTCAGCAGACAAAATATTAATCAGCGACAACACTGATAACCCATTCATCATTGAAGTCACAAATTTAGTGAAAATGACAAATACTGTCTTGTTCCAGCTACTCCAGTGTGATAATTGGTTGGCTTTTTTCTGTTTGGAATTACGGTATAGTAAATTTAATACATTTTGGTTTTGAGTTGGGGCTGTATTTTCTCCGGGTCCTCCGCTTTCCTCCCGCAGTCCAAAGACATGCAGGTTAGGTTAACTAATGACTCTGAATTGTGAGTGTGAATGGCTGTCTGTCTCTATGTGTCAGCCCTGTGATGGACTGGCGACCCATCCAGGCTGTACTCTGCCTTTGCCCAATGTCATTTAGGATTGGCTCCAGCCCCCCATGACCCTGAATGGGATAAGCGCTTACAGATCATGGCTGGCTGGATGGTTTTGTGCTGCTGGTTGAACAGAGGGGCTCTTTTTTTTATTTTACTGACATTTGCAAGATTATGTGTTTAATCTAAAAAAAAAAAAAAAATAACTGACTCATTAACGCATGATGAAAAAAATGTTAGTTGCAACTCTAACATAACCAGGGCATCTTCTCTGTATATGTGAAACCTGAACTGTAACTATGAAATATGACCAGGTATTAATGTTTTGTTATTGTCTCAGGACACAGAGAGACAAAGGCACCACTCTGAAGAGATGGAAACCTTATGACTCACACACTATGTACTTTACCAGGGTGATAGGCTATACAAAATAAAGCTAAACAATCACCAGAGGTCCTTTGTTCCATCTGGTATTTATTCACAGTCTGGTACCTGGAAGAGCCTCTCTGGTTCTGAAAGGGCTCGATCTCGTCTAACAGCATCAGCAGCGGCTGCCAGCTTCCTGACAACCACATTCTTCTGATGCAGCAGACCCACCAGCCGCTTGCAGTTGCTGGTCACCCAGTTCTGGCCGTGCGTGGCCCCCTTGCTCTGATAAAGCTTGATGGCGTGCTGGGCCACCTGATCCTTCTGCAGCACAGGAAGTGCCCCCGCCGTGCCAAGGCACAGCAGCCAACACACAACCTGCATCCAAAACTCTACTTATGTCTTTACCCGAGTGTGAAGGTAGATGATGAGAAAGAGATCTGGGAAGAGAAAAAGAAAGTTTGTTACAAAGATTAACATTAAAACACAATACTATTACATGTATATATATATAATACTACTACAATATACAGTATATATGGACTCAAAAAGTGAGACATTGGGAGAATTCAAAGGATATGTTTAGTAGTATTTGTCTTATTGTCAACAAATCCCATGACAAGACCAAACCAACGAAGAATTGATCCCACTAACAGGTACTGATATAGTTTATTTCTTTGTGCCATAGGTCCATTGTTGACAGAACTATCAAAACAGTCAGTCAGTGAACTTGATGCCCTGAAAATTCAGTCACTCACTAGATCTGCAGCTGAAAATAGTCCCTAACAAACACACTATTTAGTCCTATTTGAGCAATGTTTGCTAAAAATTGCTGCTGTTTTAGAAATTTATTTCTTTTTTAAAATTCTTTAAAACTTTTCGTGGGATTTGTTGATAACAGGTCTGCCCCATCTTAGTCAACTAACTGGTCATTTTGGTCTTTGTCGACTGAAATTTCTTTAGTCTTCAGTCATAATTTTTTTAAGGATTTTCATGCTGAATGACTTAATTCCAAGAAACTTATGAGCACAACTCTGGTAAAGACAATATTTAAAGTGGTGCTTGTGTGTGATTCTTTGTGGACAAACTTGCAAAACCATTTGAATGTTAGTCGACTAACTTTCTTTGGTCAAGGACAGGGCTGACATGGCAATCGACTAGGGTTAGTTGATATTAAGAAAATTACAGAAATACAGGAATTGCCAATCATCCCTTTAAAGCACAGACAGTGACAGTCCTAAACTGTCCTCAAATTTGATATATATAATCTTTTTTATGTGGGCTACTCTGTGCTTGTGTCACCTCAAGAGACAGTTTAATCTTTTGATCACAGCTGAACAGCTTAAACAGCAGCTGTGCACACTCACCTGTGGTCTGTCCTACTGGCTGCATTGAGCAGCTAATAGCACCTTGTACTTGTGTGTTTATTGCACTTGACTTGACTGAGCATGTTACATGCATAAATTCTAGTAGTGCTAGCTATTCTGCCTCCACCTAATGTGATGTTGCTTAAGACCTGAGCCAATTTCATAAACTGCTTTACTGTCCTCTCGTTCCCTGGTATCATGTGCTTGACTACACATTTATGGCTGAATGCAATCAACTCACACCCCAGCTGGACTGCACCTTTGTGAGCATGAGTCAAGCTGAGCGATGTTTACCATCCAAACTCCTCCTATGTCCTTCTTCCCACGACTGGTTCGTAGCTGCTATTGTTGATAAAAATCAACAACACAATTCACATACTGTTAGGTGGATTAATCTATAGTCTGATGTGTCATATTTAGGGATGCACTGATCTGACTTTTTCAGTCCTGACACCGATACCTGGGCTTTGGGTACTGGCTCACACAGAGTACAGACACCAGTGTTTAATATATAAGCTGTATGTCTCACTGAATGGAAGTTATTGGAATCATTACTTTATGTGTAAACATGAGACTTGATTTAAGCATTGCTTTCCTAATTTTGTAAAACAAAATGTAAATACATGCATAGATAGAAATTTTACTGAACTATACACCAACAGCTTGCTGAAAAAAAACCTCCATAATATGAATTACAATTCAAGTGTAAAACTTTTTTGTTAACGAAGCAGTAAATAGGTCAAAACTTAAACAGGAAATAAAGTTACAGTCTACCCATTGTCACCGATAGGCGATCCAGCTATTGGAGTCAGTATAGGCCCATCTAGTACTGATGCAACCCTAGTCATATTTCATAAACTGTGTGAAAACTTAATTTGAAAAGTAACAAATACAATTGTAAACGAAATGTAGTGGTATAAAAAGCATGACATGCCTCTCTAAAATGTAGTAGAGTGAGTGGGATGACATATAAACACCCCAGAAAAGTACAAGTAACTCAAAACAGTAATCAAGTAATTTGTGCTGTCCACCAATGAGCTGCACTGACTGATTGTCAGTTTTGGCTACTAAAAACCTTACTTACTTACTTACTTACTCTATACTACTAATAGATGCCTGCACATATTAACATTATAAGTACAAATAGCTGAAAACAGACATATAAATAGGAAACATTATGTCATCTCTACTGACAGTCAACGACATAATGGCAGCCAAGAGTAACATACAAAACTGAACCACACACACCCAGACATGTTTGGGGTTTCAGGAAACACCTTTAGGCGGTGAAATTATGATTTAGCTCAATGTCCCAAACACAGATTACTCGGTTCTTTTCATGGAGCACATAAAATGTTAACAGATAAATAAAGAAAGGCGGCAACTACCTGTGAAATATGTGCACTGTCCTGGCTCTCAACTCCACTCCACGACTGAAGGAGAAGCTGATGAAGGAGGGAACAATCATGCTGTTGTACCGCAGCAGCACCACCACCCAACACCCCTCCTCCCCTGCCACATAGCTGGAGCCAGCGTCGGTGCAGGCGTTCACCGGTCTACTGGACGACCAACTTCATGTTTACTTCGACCTCCAACCGTCGGTAACATTATTCGTGCTAGCAAAGGGAATAGTAACGTTACTTCGTCCAGGTAGGTGCCGCTGCTGTTGCTAAAATCTGTGTTCCAGTTGGATCAGTGTTTAATGTGTATAAGCTTCAACCTGTTTTCTATTGTGGAGCTGTAAAGCTAAGTTAGCCCTCAAATTCCTCAGACCTGTCAGACCAGCTCCAGCCAGCTGAGTCCACACACTCCCATGACACCAACGGTAAAGCTACCACAACTCTTTGCTAACATTAGCTAAATAAGTTAGCTTCGTTATAACCAGCAACTTTTATGGAAACAGCTCATCAAGACGTGTCACAATAAAATGTTTACATAAACTGCAGCTGAAACTGAACAAGTGCTGCATTGTTTTCTGATATAATCGCAACTTTGGCCCCTTTTAAGATTACTTCCGAAACATCTTGATCAGCTTCGATATGGGAGTTGTAGTTTTTTAGATGTTTTGTTTTCTCGCTCTGTCGTGTCAAGTGCACTCGTATTTGACAGCTCTTCCTCGGTTAAATGTGCTTTGACTTGTCTTAACAATCGCTTTACACTGTACAATTTCGTTTTAAAAACAACGCAGTCTAAAGAAGCTGAGTTTCATCGACTGTCTTTCTCGCTCAAAACGCGTATCATAAATGTATAACAGACAGTTCCTTATAAAGTTATGTGATTGTTTTTTTTCTTTTAAATGTTTTCAGTGGAAACACTTTGACAATAAATAAATACTTTTGTCGAAACAGTTGGTTATTAATTCAGAAAACCATTAAACTCATGGTAATGAAAAACACAGGGCCTGTGGGATTGCAGCGCTACAGAACTACATTTCCCATGAACCCAGTGCCCTTACAGTAGTGCAGTTCTTTTTGCGCATGCGTACTGGAGGTAATTGGATATCAAGTGGGCCAAAACAGCGTGTGATAAAATGGTAGGTAAGATTAAAAATGAGAAACTGGGGCAGTTCTTTAGCTCCGTTAAACGAGTCCAAAACCTGATAACGGCTGTCACTACCGTTACGGGGACACACCGATATGAGGGATCGGGATGTCCTCAGCCAAGTGTCGCATTGCCAGGTTGATGTGGGTCGGGAATATGAGGGAAATGGAAGGTCAGTTGTCGGTATTTTGAGATCGGACACTCGCACTTGCCGCACGTACCTTTCCCTTTTTGGTAAGTGGCCTGTGGTGTTGCCCGGGTCAGGAGAGAGCCTGCAGGATCAAACGACCCCTTTCCTGAGGAAACTGGGTCACCAAACACTGGCCTGTCACGGTGAATTTGCTGTTTGATCATCGGGTGGGTCAGGTCTGCAGTTCTGCAAAGACGTGCAATCCTCCCGATGACCGTCTAGATTAAATGAACACGAGGAGGTATTTTTGTGAACTAACGACACGTTGTGGTGGTGCATTTGGAAGTGACAGTGTTTTCTCGTAATGCACTACTTGAATGAATATATGGCTGTTGCACGCATGGCTCGAGTCTTACTGTTTAAATTACAAGCTCTTATAGTCATGGATGTAGTTTCCAGCCAGGAGGTTGTAATTGAAATCAAATCCTTGCACTCTTATTCAAGTGGTCAGAAAGTTTAGGATGTGTGTTGTTGAAATGTTAATGTGCAGCCTCAACTCCACAAGCATGTCTCTGCATCCCATTTACCCAAGGCTGGATTACCATCTGTCCTAGGGGTCCAGACCCTCAGGGGTCCTGAAGGCTCCTGGTTGAGCATTTAGCAATTAGTTTGCTATCATGCCCCAGTATAGCGCAGTAGAAACTGAAATGATGAGGGCTTCTGCATCGTAACATAACCTTCAAGCCCTGTGGCAAAATTCTGGTTTAATTTTTTTAATACTTTACTTGATGTTGTGCTGACATGGTGCATGGTTTCTTAACAAATCTGGACAGATAGTATCTAACACCAGGGTAAAATGGGTTGGGGGAGTGTGTGTGTGTGTGTGTGTGGTTGCTTAAGAGGTTACTACAGCCCTGCATTTACCTTGTGTGTCTACTTGTTTTACAGCACAAGTTGAAGTCATCGCAGAAGGACAAGGTTCGGCAGTTCATGTCCTTCACACAGGCCGGGGAGAGGACAGCCGTGTACTGCCTGACACAGAATGACTGGAAACTAGAAGTCGCCACAGACAACTACTTCCAGAATCCAGACCTCTACTACAAAGAATCCATGAAAACCTCAGTGGACCGCAAGAAGCTGGAACAGCTCTACAACAGATACAAAGGCGAGTGTTTTAAAGCGAATTTTAATATCAGCACAGTTTTGTTTATGTTGCTGCTGCTTTGATCACTCTTCTCCGCCGTCTTTGCAGACCCCCAGGATGAGAACAAAATAGGCATCGATGGGATCCAGCAGTTTTGTGATGACCTGACGCTGGACCCAGCTAGCATGAGTATACTTGTGGTGGCATGGAAGTTCAGAGCAGCCACACAGTGCGAGTTCAGCAGGAAAGAGTTCCTGGATGGCATGGCTGAGCTAGGGTGAGCAACGCTGCCACTGAAATATACATTTTATGCATTCATCCACTTGATACCAGTTTGTGAGTGCAGTTCACCACTACTGATAATAAGAGGATTTTGTTTTTGTCTTAATGTGTCCTCTAGTTGTGACAGTCCTGAAAAACTCAAGGCGATCCTTCCCAGACTAGAACAAGAGCTGAAAGACGCAGGGAAGTTCAAAGACTTCTACCAGTTTACCTTCAATTTTGCCAAGAACCCTGGCCAGAAATGTTTAGGTAAGCATAAGAACAACACATGAAGAACATGTATAAAAAAAAAAAAGTAAAGCTTGTCACTCTCAGTTTTACCATTTTTTTATTTTATTTTTAAAGACAAAACAATCATAATAAAAAAGTTGAAAATCATATTCTACTTTGTGTCCTAGACCTTGAGATGGCTGTTGCTTACTGGAATCTAGTTCTCACAGGTCGCTTCAAGTTTTTGGATCTCTGGAAACGATTCCTGCTGGTGAGTGTGGAAAAAATCTTTGTCAGACCTTTTTTTTCACCATTTTATTTATTTTGTGTGTGTTAGCAGGATATGACAAAAACAAGTAAGTATATTCTCAGGTTGTTTTTTTTTTTTTATTTTCCACATATTCTGCCCATCTCATTTACAAACTGCAAATCGAGAAACACTCAAAAACAACCATAGACGTCTTTGACACATCGCCAACAACAACTAAGTTTCACAAAGATAGTATTTATTTCCAGGCTGTTGAACTGACTTTCAGTGCACAGGGATTTCTAATATTGTAATACTGTTTAACTCTCTTCCTGTCACTGTGCTGCATTCAGGACCATCACAAGCGCTCAATTCCCAAGGACACTTGGAACCTCCTTCTGGACTTTGGCAATATGATTGCAGACGACATGTCAAACTATGATGAGGAAGGTGAGGTTGTTCAAGCAGGATAAAGTAATGTGTATACATTTCAGTGGTTAATTCTATATTGAAAGACATTCACTGATCACATACAGTTGTATTACTGATAGTTCAGTCAGTCTTCATGATTAACTCAGACTACAGCAAACGTCATGTCAGAGTAAGGTCTTACAACTCACATTTAATGGTAACATTGGTATCAACCTGGACCCTGTTTTACTGTGTATTTGTGTGTAACTAATGAATAGTGACAACAGTTTCTGAAACTGGCCCAGTATTGAGGGAGAGCGCTGTAGATGACAGCAGCTCCTGGGCTGCATTAACATCCACTAAAAGGGCTTGTTTTTCCATGGCCGCCTCTGATTGTTATTATCAGCATCTGACATTACAGAAAGCGTCTTGTTCAAGGAGAAGTCTCAGTCTGAAATCTGGTGAATTGACGTGTTGCCAGAAGACAATGGTGGTATAGTGGAATACATCCATGGGGGGAACGAGAGCGCCAGCCAGGCAGAGTTTGTTGTGTTGGAGTACAGAAAGAGTAGCTCAGTGTTTTCTTAAAGATTTTCAGTGTCATGGCTGAATACTTGGATGATTTCAACAATGTGGATAAGGTCTTTGAATTTGATGGCTATTTGTGCCAAAGTATACGGATATTCAGATTTCACAACGAAACTTCTCCTTCAGCTGGACTTGGACACAATAACAAACACATGCTCACTTGCCCTCATAGCTTGTTTAGCTGCTGCCAGTTACAGCATTCATCCTCAAAAAATGTTGTCCCCATTAATCACTTGGGCACAAAACATGAGAAAATGGATTTGAAAAATACCAGTTACCCTTTAAGTGCACTAAGTCATTGTAATAAATTACACAGAGTTGTAATTAATATTCAGTGTTTTTTCTCTCTCCTCAGGGGCATGGCCGGTCCTCATAGATGAGTTTGTAGAGTTTGCTCGGCCGATTGTGACGAGTAAGCGCAACATGACATAGTGTTTGTCTCGGCTTCATGCAGCAAAAGGAGTTTGTGTTTCTCCTAATTTTCTTCTTTTTTTGAATAAGGATTTTTATACAAATGAGCCAAAAAGAGAGTACTTCTCAATAAGCCTGTCTGCAGCTTGTCCTTTCGATTGATCTTTCAGCTGCATAAGATGCCTTGACTGAGGAGTGACCTGGAACACCAGTACAGAGAGGAAAGCGGGAGGGGAGTCAACAGGAGAGAGATTCAGTTTTTTTTTTTTGTTGTTTTTTCGTTTTTTTGGCAAGAACAGACTTTGTAATTGCAATATGGAAACAATGGTTGCCCTAAAACTCGTCACTCATGGGCAGATCCCCCGTGGGTGTGGCTTCAAACTGCTGCTGCAGACTTGGCTCACTAGTCTGCACCCTCAGTGAGGAAGGACAGTGACAGTGAACTTTCAGCACACACAGAGGATTAAGTTATAGATGCAGTAGGATGTGGCCTCTTATTTTGTCAATTGTGAATGAAACAGTATGTTAAAAATCTGCATGTTTTTGTCAGCTAGTGTGAAGCAGTGCCATGAATGGATGTTGAAGAGGGGGATAAAAGTACTCTATATGATTTTCACTGAGATTGTGAATGTGTAGCTCTCTAACAATCACACTGAAAACAGAGAGAAAGAGAGAGAGAGTGTGTGTGTGTGTGTGTGTCTGTGTGTTTGTGTGTGTGTGTGTTTTGGGGTGGGGTTAAACATATTGCCTCTTTTACGATACAATGCTAAATATTTTCATTTGGTTTTATTATAATCAGAAGTTAAGAAATTATGATTCACCTCAACTGAGCGACAGTGGAAAATCCACACTTTGTACTGACACTGAGTATTCGACAGAGCGGCATGCTTCTCACGCTCAGCACCAGCAGAATCACTATTGTTACAGTTGTAAAATGCTGTACCCGTAGGAATAAGAATAGGAACAAAAATGTATATCTGAGAAAACAGGTAATGACATGTATAATCATGATTAGTACATTAGGAGCATTTAGGATATTTAAAATGCTTCTGCATTACACATTTGGTTGACTTTAGTTTTGCAGTGTGTGAACTGCTGTACTCAAAGAAACAGACTGACAGGCACATCGACTGTTTTGTATTATCCAGGTGATTTGCCAACTCAGCAAACTGCACTGATTTACACTTTTTCTGTTGTTGTAGGTTTTCTTTATCAGGCAACACTGTATACAGCTACAGAGCTACTCAGTTTACTTACATACTAGACTTTTTAAAATGAGCATCTACATCCCAGCTAAAAGTATTTTAACTGTTTGTTTACGCTGTTTTGAGGTTTTGGTCTGTTGCTTTTCATTGATTAGTGTTTAGTGCAATGATGGCATGTTTAAGTACCATAAAACATGTCACTTTGAGAACAATTCTAGTGCTGTCATCTAAGGGTGCAGTGCTTTTTCTTCATACAATATTTAGTGTCGCTCTTTAAGTGTAATCATAAACACTAAATGCATCTCGGCTAAAGAGTGTGACTGAAGGTAGAGCTCAGGTACCAGTCGTCCTCTCCCAGTCACAGTGAGCAGCAGGCGGCTTCCTGCACTTGCATCAGTGTTTGCCATCTAACTATAGTGTTCTGCCAATTGTTACCATGATAACACTTTTGCCATGTGTTGAAATAAGGATGGATTATTTCCCTGCATCAGATTTTTCTTCTGACTACAGGGGGAAATAATTGCCTTTTTTTTTGTTTTCATATTTATGTAAGCAGAGGTCAGTCATAAACTGTAGTTGTGTGCATGAAGTGAAAAAGCTGAAGTGGATCAGAATGGGAATCTGTTATGATTTCAGTCCCAGATTGAATGCAGATAAGTGGCAAAGAAACCAGCTTCATCATGACTGTAAAACAGTCCCTGTAGTAGCAGCTGGTAAATGTGGCATATTGTCCATCTTTGTAGACAAGTTAGATATGTGTTGGTGGAATGAAATATCCCATAAAACTCTCTGACTGTCAGAGTTGTGCACAAACCTATCACGGTCAAGACAGCTCACTGATGTGAAAGCTTTTCCCAGCCGATTGTTGTTGACTTTATTATCTGACATCATCTGTGGTTCAGGAGCAGGAACCTGTGACATCGTTCAGTATTCAGTTTGCTAATATGGTACATTTGGTATGTTTTTATTTGTCAAATGTCTGTCAACTGTTTCAAGTCATGCAGATCATTCTTATCAAAACAGTTATTTTCGCAGGCAAGAAAACAGGTATTTACAGAATGTTATGTTTTGTCACAGAAGCATATGGTACATTGTTTTCTTTAAGAAAGTTGTCAATAAAGCATGTTGTTTTTAACAGACTTGTAAGAGATGTACCTCTGTCGGTACAGCAGGTAATTCTGACAATGATTGTTTCGTTATCAGAAACAAATATACTGAATGTTGGTCAGCAGGTTTGTGTTGTGCTGAAATCAGTATCCCGATATTAATATTTGTCTGAAATCAAAACGAATCACAACATGTCAAATGTGCAAATGCAAAATTGCAGCTAAAATACACAACTTGATCCTCAGTGTGACAACCTGTGTTGTGAATTTCATCAAACAAAACTCTGTTCATGTAAGAAGAACGTCAGCAGCTACATTTTGGATTGGTTAAAGGGTATTATGTAAAACTAAAACAATTATGATGCAGCTAAAGGTGTAAAATACAAAAAATAATTGCGATTAATCACACATTAGTCACATTTTTTATCTGTTCAAAATGTACCTTAAGGGGAAATTTGTTGAGTATTTAATGCTTTTATAAAAACAGGAGTGGAAAAATATGTTTGCTTTATGCAAATGTATGTATATATTTGTTATTAGAAATCAGTTAACAACACCAGTGACATATTTTATCCAGAAACCCTCACAGGCACTGCATTTAGTGTAAAACATATGTTCAAATCATAACATGGCAAACTGCAGCCTAACATACAACAACAGCTGTCTGTGTTAGTGTGCTGATTTGACTATGACTTGCCCCAAACTGCATGTGAATATCATAAAGTGGGCATGTCTGTAAAGTTCTATTGGGTACCCATAGAACCCATTTTCATTCACATATCTTGAGGTCAGAGGTCAAAGGACACCTTTGAAAATGGACATGTCAGCTTTTCCTTGCCAAAATTCAGTGTACACTTGGAGCGTTGGTACCAAGGGATTCCTTAGGTTTTCTGGTTTCATGTAATACCCCTGTCTTCTCTCTAGCTTTAAACTGAGCCATCTACAACCTAAAAGTCATAAATTGCATAAATGCATGGAAGAATGCAATTATTATTTTTTTACACTGAGACATGTAAACTAAATTGCAGTGATGAAAGAAACAAAAAAAAGAGAACCACTGCACTACTGTGTGTGTGAGTGTGTTTGAGAGTGTATGTAAAATGTCAGCTTGCTAACAGTTGTCCCTTATCAGATTGCATTCCTATTGCATATCATCATCATCATCATCATCATCATCATCATCATCATCGGCTGCTCTTGTAATGCTTTGTCTTTGTCTACTGTTACTCTGAATTGTGTATAGGGCTGACATTCATCAACCGATATATTAAAAAATGAAGGGTTGGTAATTACAGTCTCAAAAAGGGTAAAATTGAGAAGTGGACATAATACATAAAAATGTACATAACTGGAGTGATTAGCTGATGTCAGGGGGGAGGTGATAAATAATGTTTGAAATAGTGAGGTAAAGCTTACAGAGCTGAGCGTCAGTAAAGAAGGAAGCAGGCTCATGTGAGTGGGGATGATGCTCCATTCTTACCCTCCTCCCATGGGGCTGGTGGGATGTCAACAAGGCCTAGCACCAGCTGACGAGCTTGCACTCCAGCCCAGCAGCACATTAGCATCTCTTCCCGTTACCACACCCAGCCATCCAGCTTTTAGGCTGTGGGGCCATGGGGATTGCCTTTTTAGGAGACACCTGACCACAGCTGAACTCCCCGCCACCCAGCACAAAGAAACTCTGGCTGATAACGTGATGCTTTCGTGTGCGTGCGCCCACCCTTGGTAATGAGAGTGTGTGTTTGTGTGTGAGACAACTGATGAGAAACTAGATGAGAGCTCTGAGGGTGGGAACGTGGTGGAGTTGTTATGTAGTGGAGACGGAGGTCGGTGGTAGCTCCACATCCAGTGGAAATATTAATAGTTAGAGCTGGTGAAGCTGTTTGAAGACCTTCAGGATGTTTTGGGGCAAGAAGATTTGTACTGTTTCCATTGTTTTGTAACCTTGAGTCTGTTGAGGTGGTGAAGAAGAAGCACAGGTGAGAGGAGTTCACAGGAGAGGTGTGACAGCTTCATTCAAGAGAAGATCTTTTATAGCTGGGTGAGCCAACGTGAGCGCCGTATCCCAGTATCATGGAGAAATTCAAGGCAGCCATGGTTCTGGGTGCTGTTGGTGATGCCTTGGGCTACAGAAAGGGCCGTTGGGAAAGCTGCACCTCAGGAAAGAAGATCCAAGAGGAGCTGGCTTCTCTGGGGGGACTGGGGGCCCAGAAACTGGACCCTGATAACTGGCCCCTCAGTGATGCAACACTGATGCACATCACCACAGCAGAAGCACTTGTAACAGGTATGTTTAGAAGCAGATTAGAGAGCAGAAATAGCAAGAGTACAACCTATACTTCTATTTTGAAATGTTAAATTCACCCTAAAATTACATTTAACTTCACACAGATCCAAAACCTTTCATTCTTTTTCTGTTCATTACAATACAGACACAACATCAGACCTGCCTACATTTAGAGGGACCAGAATAGCTTCTTCTATATAGTCAATGGAAGCTGCTAATCACTAACTGGCAGACCATCTTTGAATGGCACAACCTGCTGACATACCATAATCCATCCTTGCAACTGAT
The DNA here is from genome assembly GCA_947000775.1 of Pterois miles. Classification (NCBI taxonomy): domain Eukaryota; kingdom Metazoa; phylum Chordata; class Actinopteri; order Perciformes; family Scorpaenidae; genus Pterois; species Pterois miles. Next base: position 7,155,358 of record CAMQGK010000463.1, read on the forward strand.
CATCAAAGATAAAATGTCAGTGGAAGTCCAACTACAAATCAAGCCCCCACAGGGTGGTCACGAGTTGCCAGGACAGAAAAGTCCAAAATAGACTACTTTGGAAAAGTTGATCCTCAGCTCTCCTTTACTGAACAATAGCAGGTCAGACTCCTCCATAATCTACTGGTGTCATGTTTGGCTGCAGATGCGGTTCAAAGCCAATGACAGAGGTCCTGTGAAGTGGTGATGACATATATTGAGATTAGGAAGCCCTATTTAGCTACAATCCAGCATGCCTGCACACATACTCACAGACCAGCCAGGCACAAACTTATGGACTGGAATGGATGTCGTGAATGTCAGAGTTTACTTTGTCAATCTTCTTACCATCAGACAGAATTACAGTGTATAAAAGCAAAGGTTACAGCAGAAATACTGTTATACATTCTCATCTGAAGCAGCCTCATTGTCTATTTAACAGAATCTGAACTACAGTCCAATCAAGAGTGTGAAAGTCCCCGTCTTTCATCAAAATCCTTGACCACTAAATTAGAGGTGATGCTTCTTTGTCAACATAGGCTCTCTCTCCCTCTAACACACACGTACAGTACATATATAAAGAAATTCTAGCAGGATGGCTGTGGGTTCTGCTCGTTGATCCCAGCTGACCTCATGGTGCGTGGAAGTGACTCCACTCGCTCCAATGGCATGCTGGTCCTAATCTGTGGTGTGGCAGACTGAAGCTAAACTTAGCCCACCGCAGCACCACTCATCTCGCCTTGCATGCCAATCATGAATGACTCTCTGTCTCTCTGTGTGTGTGTGTTTGTATGTGTATGTGTGCACACATGCATGTGTGTGTGTTTGTCTAGATTACTGGTGTCTGGAGGATCTGTACCGTGAGCTGGTGCGTCTCTATGTTGATGCCATAGTGTCTCTCCAGGGCAGAGCCCCTGATCCTGCCACAGTGGAGGGCTGCGTTCACCTCAAGCCTCACAACTTCCTGCTCGCCTGGCATACACCCTTCAATGAAAAAGGTCATTGGAGATTTTAGATACATATTTTTATTGTTTTGACATAACTACAGTATATGAAAATGTGTGCATGTGTCCATGTCCAGGGTCTGGGTTTGGGGCAGCTGCCAAGGCCATGTGTGTGGGGATGAGATACTGGCAACCTGAAAGAATAGACAACCTGGTGGAGGTCAGCATTGAGATTGGCAGAATGACCCACAACCACCCTACAGGTGACAGTGTTGGCAGTCTCTAACCTATCTGACCAAACGACAGGCTGAAATTGTGCTTCTGTTAAATTGTTAAGCATCTTTCTGCAAGCATCTTTCTTTTAACTGCAAGAACATTGGTTTAATACATGCTCAGCTGGTGAGTCTGACTTGCAGTGTCACGTTTGGCTTCAGGCTTCCTAGGCTCCCTGACAACAGCGCTGTTTGCATCCTATGCGATCCAGGGGAAACCTCCCGTTTGTTGGGGCCGAGAGCTCATGAAGGTCATCCCTCGGGCTGAGGAGTACTGCAGGAAGACCATACGACACATGGCAGGTTAGACCGTGTTTTTGTCTGCGTTCATGAGGGGGGCACCTCATTTTATTTTAATTTTATTATTTTTTGTCATGTGTATTATAGTACAATGCTTATACTCAGTGGCACTCTATCTATCTATCTATCTATCTATCTATCTATCTATCTATCTATCTATCTATCTATCTATCTATCTATCTATCTATCTATTTATCTATCTAAACTGTTCAGCAACCTGACTGTCTGTAAAAAGAAGCTGTTACTGAGATGGGTGGTATGTGATTTGATGGTCCGCTAATGTTTTTCCTATGCAGAGTATCAGGAAAATTGGTTCTACTTTGAGGCCAAGTGGCAGTTTTACCTGGAAGAGAGAGAGCTAGAGAAGGAAGGACAGAACAAACCTTTGTTCCCTGACCGCTATGATGCTGAGGAGACAGATAAAGTAAATCCTGCCTCTCCGTCTCACATACATAAAAAAAAAAAAGCTTAATTTCAGCTTTTTACGTCAACAGAAACCCTAACAGGAACAGTATGCTGCTTTTACTCCTCATGTCCTCATTCATACAGATGTATAAGCGCTGGAGCTCAGAGGGCCTTGCGGGACACAGAGGTCATGATGCCCCCATGATAGCCTACGATGCCCTTCTGGCGGCAGGGAGTGACTGGGCTGAGCTGTGTAAACGAGCCATGTTCCACGGAGGTAAGGACCTGCACGACATTTTAAAACTCAGACAGATAAAACACACAGCCTGCTCACTGTGACTTCTGTGAAAATGTTTCTTTTTTAGGTGAGAGTGAAGCCACAGGTCTGATTGCAGGTTGTCTGTACGGCCTCATGCATGGCCTGAGTCAGGTTCCCCCAGGACTGTACCAAGATCTGGACAAAAGAGACCGTCTGGAGGAGCTGGGAGAAAAGCTTTACACAGCAGCATCTGCAGAGAAGTGCATAGACAAGTAATCCTGCTCTTCACTGGCCTGAACCCCTCTGGCTATAAGAGGAACTGCACGACTGTCAAACTACTTCCCTTTGACCCACACCACCCTCTAGTCCTCTTGGTAGTATCTCAATAGTCTTAAGTGGCATCCTGTCCTCTCCTTGCTTCTCTTGCCCTCCTCTCCAAGATTTTGCAACACACTGTAGGTGTGAAGCAGAGGAGCATCAAAAGGGAAACCATTAAGTGTATTGAGCTTCAGCCTATGTCTGTCATGAACGCTTTCCTGTGAGATCATCTCTCAGGAACAACATCTGCTGTCATGTTCTGTTGATGGCAAGGAGGAATAACCTCCATCACTGATCACTTTTATTTTAATTGAAAATAGTATACTAGTTAACTATTTAACTAGACAATTTCCTTCTCTGACCTTTTCCTTTTCTAAAGCTAACCTGTATTAACATGAAGCACATGGTTATGTTGGAGTATCTAATTCTAAAGCCTAACTGATTTTAAGATATATATCTCTCTCTAAGCAGTAAATTTCAGTAGTTTTTAATCTATATACATCTTGGCTTTTTAATGCATGTAAGATGGTGGAAATGAGATGATTTTAACTTTTATGCATAAAGTTATTGAGTTTTTGAAAAGTTTATCTTTACTGTGATCAGTTATTATTTGCACTGTGATGCTGTCATCCGGCATTAGTGTACTATATTGTGAAAGCACCATTACATGGTGTATATTAATATGATATGAACATTAAAATGGACTCAAATATGTATGACGCATGACGTGCCTGTCTCTCTTTATCTTAACTACAACTTTTATTTTGATAAACAGCTTCTTCCCTATCTTTACCAGATATCCTCTTCTTGCTGCACAACCCTCCTCCGCACCCCCCCTGAACTAATAAGCTATAACAAGTTCACACTGCTGCAGCACTTCAAGTCTGAGCATTTCATCTGTAGCTGCAGGGGTGGGATGACTTCTGGTATATCCAGTTGAAGCAGAAGTGCTGTTTATTGACTCAAAATCACTCAGAGGATTATTACATAAAAGAAAAAAGTAGTTCTTTTGAAAATTACTGCAACTAATTTTATGGTCCCATATTTCAAAACTAGTAAGATGATGTGGTATCATGATTTCATTCTTTACAGTAAACCCTGTATAGGCTACTTTATCTACCTACATACTCAAAATAGTACTAGAACATGAAAAGGCTACTCCAGTTTGGGTGCAACTTATCTAGAATATTTAAAGTCACCCCTTTTATACAATTATTCAGTGGGAATGTAGTTTCAAGTGCAGACTAAACAGTATCAACTGAAATACTGTAAATTTTCTATCTGTTGGAAAAGCTATTACAATAATGATAGTATTAGTATTAGTTTAGTATTCGTAATAAGTGACCATGCATCCTGCATATAATTTATGCATCACCTCATAATTATACATCCTGCACTGCTACTATTTCCTTGCAATAGTAAAGTTTGCCAATCACCCTTCAACTCTACTGTCAATATCCAAATGGCTACAGTACAGGGATTAAGTTTTGCGTGTCCTCTATTCTCCATAGACCAGATTCTCGGAAAACCAGTATCAGCCCTGATGCCAGTATGTTGAGGAAGTTGGTTAGAGACCGCAACTGCCGTCCAGTTCTCCGAGGGATTCTGGAGAGTCTCCTGCATTACCTAACACAGGATCTGCCCAAGTGGACCACCAGAAACAGAAACCCGGAGAAGCCAGGGTCGGATATTATAGCTGAAAGAAATGCAGATTGGTCCTATCAGAGAGTCAAGGCTTCAATGAAGCAGACACAGACAAGTTGCACTATTGTTCAGTGTAAAATAACCCAAGGAAAGACAGCTGAGACCTGTTCCAAGAACTCTGAAACAGGCTGGTCAAATGCACAAAAAGACAGATTGCCAAGCAGGTCTGGAGGAGATCAAAAAGCTGGAGGATTAATACAACGGCGTCTTACCACATTCAAGCTCCTCCAATCCAAATTTATACGGTCCACACCCAAACCTCCCATCACCCACCAAAGGGAGGTAGGAGCTCTGTCCTGCAGCAGAGTGGCAGTTAAAGAGAACCAAGACAGTGAGCATGACATTCACAAGAGGGAACGGACCAGAAGAGAACCAGGACTGAAGACGCGGGGCAGTGTGAAAAATATCATAGCCAAGTTCTCTGTGGCTGAGCAAAAAGAAAAGGGTGAGATCGTGCTGAACAAACAGCCAGTCAAACCCAGACTCATCAGAAGAGGGATCCTCCTATCTTCTTTGATGGAGAAGTTTGAGACGATGGCCTCTATACGTAAGGGACATGACTTGAAATGTTCACATGAAAAGCCTTCTGGAGGAGTCAAGGTGACAAGCAGTGTAGGACAAAGGGTGGCTTTTCATGAAAGGCAGCTCAAACATACTCTAACTGGTGACAAACAAAGCCAATCCAAGCAAATGAAAAGTAAATCTGTTGGACGGCAGTTGCAACAAAGACCACAGCAAGCAGTGAACGTTTTAACAAAAGCAAATCTAGAAGAAAAAATTAAATTGAAAGCAGAACAAACAAGACAAACAGGGACCCAGCATTCAGATCAAAACTCTGAAGGTCATTGCTCATTAAACCATGTAAAAGATCCAGTTTATGATAACAATGTTAAGGGCTGGAGGTCAGGGAAATATGATGAGATTCAGACTACAGTAGAAGAAACTATCTCCAACAAGTTAAAATATGGACATTTAGAGTTGATTTGTTTAACATCTGCCACCGAGAGGTCGCTCCCAGAGCCTTACCAGCTTCTTCTACAAGTAGAAGCTCAAGTGAAGAGGCATGCGGCCACCATCGGTACCTGCCCTGTGTGGTCCATATGCTTCGATTCCTCTCCTAAATTATATTCGTTGGAACCGTCAGAGAGCTCACACTTGGAAAAGATATCTAACTTGAAGACAGAAGTCATACACTACGCAAGCACAGGTGAAACTTCCTCTGAAGGGAGATGTCAGGGACTTTCTATATATACAGGCCACATGGAGAATGGAGCAATAGAAGATCCAACCAAAGCTATGACTATTCAAAGAAGGTTGCCCATGTACGTCATCCCATGTGTTTGTAGATTTGAACAAGATGTTGAGACTGATTCAGCCCTTCAATCAGCACCGCACCCAGAGACTATAACTCCTTTGGTTACAATGCCACCACCACACACTGATATTTCTAAGCCTGCTTTGAACACCAGATTGAAAACAGTGGGAATTAACCTATGTCCTCCTAATAACATAAAGGCACAAACTCTTATAACAACAAAAAAGAACCCAACAGAGGGTAAATCACATGAAAATGCCAGGGAGGCAAGGGAAGAAGTAAAATCAAAGTCTGCTTTGAACACAGGATTGGTGACAGTGGGAATTAACCTATGTCCTCTTAATGACATGAAGGCACAAACTCTTTCAGCAACAAAAAAGAAACCTACAGAGGGTAAATCGCATGAAAAAGACAGGAGGGGAAGAGAAGAAGTAACAGTGGACATAAAAGATACTCGTGTGCCACAAAGTTTCAGACTTTCTGAAGACAATAAGGCTGCATTTGAAGGCAACAAGAAGACATCTGCTGTCACACTACCACAGATTCAACCTGAGAGAGACAATCCAGAACAGAAACCAAAGTACACAACAATCAACTACGGGGATCCTTCAGTCAAACAAACATATAAACCAAAAATAATACGATTTACTGACACCTTTACTTTCTAGGTTGAACAGACCGTGTCTGCACAATCTCAGAACTGTTTCCTTTCACAGACACTGAACAAGGAATTCAAATCACGATTTCAGTTACTCTCAATATATATATTAATTAGGGCTGTCAAAGTTAATGCTAGAGTGAAGATAGTGGTAGCATATGAAACTAGAAAATCTAATCCATTGGTACCAACCATGCCATGCTAGCTTGTCGCAGAGGAGGTTAAATAACCTTTTCATGTGAATGAAAATGGTCTTTCTGGGTACCCTTTACAGACATGCCCACTTTATGATAATCACATGCAGTTTGGGGAAAGTCATAGTCAAGTCAGCACACTGACACACTGACAACTGTTGCCTGTTGGGTGTGAGTTTGCCATGTTATGATTTAAGCATATTTTTTAATGCTAAATTCAGTACCTGTAAAGGTTTCTGGACAATATCTGTCATTGTTCGGTATTATTAATTGATTTCCAATAATAAGTACATACATGTATTTGTATAAATCAATCATGTTTGTCCACTCCATGTTGATAGGAATATAAAATGCTTGGAAATCTTACTTTAAGGTACATTTTGAACAGATAAAAAATGTGTGATTAATTAGCGATTAATCATGATTTACTGTGGACAACCACGTAATTAATCCAGATTAAATATTTCAATCGATTGACAGCCCTAATATTAATGTATATTCATACATCAGCAACAACACACAGTTAATACAAAGTTACAGCAACAAAAATGCACAAAAGCAACAAGCAAAACTGGTGTTTTCATCCATAAGCTATAGAACAAATAGTGGGTCACAAACCTATTGCAATTACTTATCTTGTGTATATTTATCACAACATTGTTTTTATTGTTGTTGTCATGATTCTGGGTTTTTGTTGTAGCATGTTTCCTGTTTTATTTTGAAAGTTGTTAATTTCTTGTGCCTCTGCAAGCTTTACTTCCTGTCTTTGTCTGTTTTCCCTCCTTTTCTGATTGCCTGCCCTGCCCTGATTGTTTCCACCTGTGTCATCACCCTGTGTATTTAAGCCGTCCTTCCCCTGCTCCTCTTGTTGGATCATTTGTGCATATGGAGCTTGTGAGACTTTCCTTGCGTCTCTCAGCATCTTTCCACTTCCCTCAATGTCTTTCTGCTTCCTTCTGCATCTCTCAGCGTCTTTCCACTTCCCTCCCTGCCTCCTCTGCTTTGCTTAACTTCCCTCTGTGCTCTTCTAGTGCCCCCTGTGTCCCTCTGGCTTAGGTTTAGTTATTGTTTTTTCTCCTATGTACTTAAATTTGGATATTTTTTTCAGCTTACATTAAAGCTCGCCTTTTGTTAACTTGACCTGTCTCCTCCTTTCTGCACTTGGGTCCTCCCCTTTGATACTAGCGCACAACAGTTGTAGATTATTTTTCATTTGAAAAGGCTTGTATTAAAAGCTCTTCAGTGTATTTGCATAGAGATTCATAAAAAGACTCAAGTATAAGGATGAGAGTAACAGATTACTGATAGTTCAATTCAATATTTTGTAATAGAGCTCTGTTAACCTCCAGCCTACAACAGTTATACTAGCTGCCTAAGCTGAATTGTTCCAAGCAGTATGGCCAACTTGACCACTGTTTTTTTTTTTTTTTTTTTTTTTTGTTCTGTACAAAAATGTGTTGTCTTTTCTACTTGCAGCACTTGATATAATGGCTCCTCACAGTATCAATACTGTTAAGCTGCATAAAGTGGAGCACATAATAAGAGGATCACATCGCATAATATGATATGAAGACTGGTATTAGGAGATGAGTTTGACTGTAAACAGCTTTGCATTTTAAAGGTGTATTTTAATGTAACTCAATATGAATTAAATATATTTCATTGTCCGGTGCAGACTGCTCAAATTTAACTGTATGGTGTATCATTTACAATATTATATGGCAAATTCTCTCCTCTTTCACTATAACTATTGAGATACAGCACAGTATTATTTTTTTTAAAAGAAACTTTTCTAAACTATGATAGCATGCTTTTAATGCTGCCTAATTTATTCATTGTTGTCATGGCAGAATATAGCAATCTTAGTAGATTTGCAAACCATGGATCGAGCTCAAATGCATGACTGCACTTTTAACACAATTTTATACAAATTGGCTGTATTGATTAATTAGTGAGGAACTGGCCAGTATATGGTTGTTAAGGTCGCAAAGTTTTTTTTCATGATCTTCAATCAAATCTAAAGAGGTCACAGTGACGTCTGCCCAGACCAAATGAATTGTTGCACAAAGCAGAGCCAAACATGTTAGTGGTTGGAGGCTCATCCTGCTCACAGATCAAACCGGTCCCCGCCCACCAGCAGGATTACACTACTGCTGAAACATGAGTCTGCATTTGGACTTACTCTGGTATTTTCACAAGAGGATAAGAGATCGAGGCCTACATGATCCATCATCTGTCCATCCCAAGGCTTATCCTGACAGGCAGCAGTGGTGATGAGGAGTATAGTGTCGTTATTGAGAGTCTGTGTGTATGTAGGGCAGAAACTCTTAAATCAAATTTTAACTAATTTAATTGGGTTAAGCGTGACTTTCTACAAACATTTGGTTAACAGTTGTTAAAACATACAGACATCTCCACACATGGTATTATATGGGATGTTTGTGGTATTTATGGAAATGAAAAAATCCAAAAAATGCCACATCAAACAGCATACTTAACAGTACCCTTTACTTGACCTCTTTTGAGTCAAATAAAATTACACTAACCACATTTCTATCCCCATGTGATTTTCCCTTTTCTAAATAAGCAGCTACTACAAGAAGGTGTTCAAAGACGGCCACACAGCAGAACAACAGTCCTTCTTGGCAGTGGGTGACAGCGCTGAGACACTGTCTGAAGCTCTGCTCTCATTAGCACATAATTACATTGAAATCTGGTGACTTAAAGTAAAGTTTGCGGCGTTTACACTGTTACGTATGAAAGGCCGCAAGTCATTTCAATATAGCATATATATACTTTTAATAATCCTTCCATCCATCCATCGTCAACCGCTTATCCCGTTGGGGGTCGCGGGGGGGCTGGAGCCGATCCCAGCTGGCATTGGGCGAAGGCGGGGTACACCCTGGACAGGTCGCCAGTCCATCGCAGGGCACATAGAGACAGACAACATATAGCCAGACAACCATTCACGCTCACATCCACACCTACGGGCAATTTAGAGTAATCAATTAACCTAAACAGCATGTCTTTGGACGGTGGGAGGAAGCCGGAGTACCCTGGAGAAAACCCACGCTACACAGGGAGAACATGCAAACTCCACACAGAAGAGTCCCAAGCCCGGATTCGAACCTGCGACCCTCTTGCTGTGAGGCGACAACACTAACCACTGCACCACCGTGCAGCCCACTTTTAATAATATTAGCTCATTAAGAAAAAAAAAATCATACATTCATGAAATGTTTCTGTATAGATGTGAGTCTGTGCTGATGCAGGGACCGAAAGACATAAGTTACTCTGATGAGTTGTTGAGTTCAATAATTTATTCATAACCCCAAGGTCTTATTATCATATACTATATATATATATACATATTCTAAATCTCAAGGTGCAAGGTTTTTTGTTTGTCATTTGTCAATTTCAGCAAAGCAGTCACTGGCAATGACAGTCTTTGGTCTCAGGTTCCTTCAACAATGCTCTTAATATATGTATAAAAGGTGAAATCATACAAGTCAAAGTAAAAGCAAAATGATAACCTAAGGCAGAAGACAGTGCAATGTAAATTTGTTATTTTGTTGAAGACAGTAATTTAGATGGTCTCTGTCATATCTGCAAACAGCATCCAGTGATTTTGAAGGACTGTGGGAGCTCTGAATCCCCCATGGAGCAGATGCGAAGTCCAGGTATGTTTTACTGGAGCACCGCTGCCCAGCAGGTGAACAGATGGCTGTGTTTACCTGTGTTTACCTGTGCTACGTGGCTGAACAGGAGAGGGCGCGGTTACTTAGCATATTTGCTGCCTTTAATGTCATCGGACTTTTAATGTATAGCACCCTAAGACGTGACAGTGTAGGCTGTCTGTCAGCAATTGATATTGACGTGATAATGTTATGGCAAATAAATGTTTTTGTAAAATGTTAAATGCAGTTACTTGATGCAAATAAATGGTTGCTATGTGTTCATAAGAAATATACGAATAAAAGTAAATGTAAATATGTGTATTACAGAACATTACAGGCTACCTAGTAATGTCAAAAGGAGAATTTACTTGTGAACGTGGTTATGAGTCGATAATACATGCTAAAGGGCACATAACAGCAAAAACAAAGCAAAGTCAAAGTTGAATTACTTCAAACCACAACCGAAGCGAAGCGCCTTGAATGCGCCTTTCCCATGAGAGCTGTGAAGTGGGATGTTACGGGATTCACTCGAAAGCAGCATTAGGTCTGATTGACGTGCTTGTTCTGGAGCAAACGTCACGGGTCCGAAATCTCCCACGGAGTAGTTGGTCCGGACAAGGAGAGTGAAAGTGACTTGTGTTTGGGTCAGACTGGGTTGCATTCATGTAGTCGGTATGTGTGGATGTTGTTATTCGAGCTACAGGCCGGTTAGTTGCACTCCGAGGAGTAAGCAGCAGGTGCATGTGGATGGCGATAAAACTCAAGGCAAACTCCGGTCTCTCCACACGGCTTGAACATCAGCAGATCGATAAAATACTCGAGGAATCGAGCTAAAGCAAGTAAACTACTTAGTTTGGGGAACAGCGTAAGAATGCTTTTCACGGCTTTTCCATTTCGGGAATAGCCTGGAAACAGCAGCGTCTTGTCCCATCTCTTCGCACGCAAACATGGAGAAAAGTTAACGCCACAAGTGAACGGTGACGCTGACTTAGCTACCTCAACTGTGACTTCGACATTCACGTTTGTTGTAAACTTCTGAATTGTTGTTTTGGCGGTATTTCTTTTGGAGAAAACAACACGGTGGATTCATAGTGGAACTCTAGCACAGATTTTCAGGATATTACAGGAGCAGAAGAGGCAATGGAGAAGAAGAACAAGGCGACCGATCGGACCTACTCCCCGGACGGAGACATGTACAGGTAACGTTAGCATACGCTGGACTTTAATGGTTATCTCAGCCTGCTACAACGTCTAAAGTAAGATCTTATCGGTTTTGGGGGGGTCGATAACTCAGTTGAGAAGTGACTACAGAGGCAGTTCATTATTTTAGTCCTCACTTTGTTGAAATGGACACAGTAACGTTAAGTTAACTAAGGTTACTTTAAACCGTTACTCGTGTTGTTTGCTTAAAACTAACGGCTACTAACTAACTAGCTAGCTAGTATAAAGCTACACATGGTGGTATTTTAACAGCTGTTTTCTCCCATACAATTTCACATATAACTTTACTCGTCTAGACAGACTGCATTTCACAGTTTTGTTTAATAAATTATCTAATTGTAATAGTTTGATGTTAATATAACCTTACTTTCTGTAGTTGTGCCCTATAGTGGCAGGCTGCTGCTGTTTATAGTTTTGTGTTTTGCTCATTGGCCACTTTTTTGATAGTTCAAAAAGCTTTGCAAATTTTACAAATAGAACTTAAGTGTGTTTAAAATTTAAAAATTGTTATTATTTAGATTGAAGCTAGCTAAATAATTTAGCTAAATTCAGCTGAAGTTAACGCAATCCGATACAACAGCCTCATAATAAATCCTGTCTCCAAGACGATTGTAATAGTTTTGTTAAAAGTTGTTTTACAGAGGTGTTGATTGAACTTTATGGTAATATCAGCTGCTGTTTGTGGTTCTATTTAGGTGTTTCTAATATTTTCACACTGCATTTTATATCATATTAGAAACTCCCATCTTCAAAATTATCATAAAGTTCAATCAAAATCTCTCTTCAACAGTTGCAATGAAAGCTGAACTTTATAGCCTTCATGAAGGTACGCTTTATTGCAAGGCTGTTGTATTAGACCCCCATAGTTTTATCTAGGTCTCCCCATTAAACTGGCAATGGAGTGTGTTTATTGGACTTTTGTGGAATTGCACTTGTCTACATATAAGCAGAGACCATATAAGCATTTTAGCTTTTTTTAGAGATGTTTTAAATCCACACTCATTTCTGCAATATATGGTAATATTTTTTTTAAAGAAAAGAGGAGCTGTTGCACAGTTCAAACAAACAGTGACTGATAACCCAAACCAACACCTGAAATAAGGTGCCACATTCACACAGTCCACAGGAATACTAGTCTATTGTGTGCCCTTAGCTTTGTTTTGACAACAAAGTCATTCTCAGATGAGGAACATGATCATGATGTTTGCATAATGATACCTTTATTTTCACCCAATATTTACAGAGGCACACTAGTAAGAGCCTGGGCTGTGTGCAGTATATATATATGTATACATAAGTCTGTTGTGCTTGAACATTTTCAAAACAGATGTAGTAGCCTGCCGCATTGCTGGCCTGTAGGTGCATTTCTTCTTCAGGAATGACTTTGCTCTTGTGAAAGGGTTAAGCTGCAGGAAGATTATCGTGTTACCTAAGGCATTAGGTTGAGCCACCTACACCCTCAACTTTTTTTTTTTTTTTTTAACTAGAATCAGATTGTAGATGTAGGTATTGTTGGTACACATGCAATATAAGAACACATTAATAAAATGTGACCATTAGTCTTTCTTTTGTGTTGTATTGCCTTTATCCTGTCTAGTTATGCTTGAGCAAGGTGCTAAGTAAGTGGGGATGACAAGGCACTAGCAGTTAAATAATACTGGACTAATTAATGACATTAACTGTTTTACCAAACTTTTTTTAGATTAAGTTTATGACACCAAGTAAAATTATAAAACACATATTTGAAATTTATTATGATGAAATTAGCAGTGTTGCCCCAAATACATTAAATAACATGACAATACCCAAGTAAAAGTACATAAATAATACACACATCAGCATACATACACATTTGGACAGACCCCCATGTCTTTGATTAAATTGATTTGATTGAGGTTGACAATGCTATGATGTGAATGCTTGGTAATTCTGATGATGATTGCGATATACTGAAACAAACAATTTTTCATTGTTTGATGTGTTTCATTACAGTTATCAGTTTCTAATTCTGCTTTTAGGCTCAGCGTGGATCCGTATGGCTTTCAGCGTTCAAAGGACTTTGATTATGAGTCATATCAGGAGCTCATGTCTGAGTATCTAGTTGTGCTCACTCGACGATCCATCAAGTGGTCCAAACTACTGAAGGGCAAAAGTAAGGTGCAGAAGAATGTAAAACGTGAGTGTGAAAACTGAACAAGCCAGTATCCTCATAGAGTAAGTGCACACAATAAAACTAAACTTTAATGTTCCCCCTCTCCTTCAGTAAAGCGTTACGTACGCAAGGGGATTCCCAATGGGCACCGCGCACTGATCTGGATGGCAGCCAGCGGGGCTCAAGACCAGCTAGAGAAGAACCCAGGATACTATCAGTCCCTGCTCGGAGTCCAGCACGACCCCAAACTTGTGGAGACCATCTGCACTGGTCAGGCTGTGAACAGCTTCTCATTCACCTATATGTCCACTCAGACGTCCTTAAAACTGATAAACACACCAAGCCTACCTCACAGAACCATCCCTAGCAAAGACTCTGTGTACCCCCTAACATCTTCTGTTAGGAGTTGCTCTTGAAGCTCTTTCTGACCCTTGATCAGAGGATATAACTACACAAAACAACAATTAACTAATTATTTTCACACCAAAGTGAAACTGATTAAAAGTCGCATTATTGCCTATAATGTTCTGTTTTGTGCTGGCATTGACATCATGTGGTCTAAATGAGTAAAATAACAGATTTCGTCTGAATACCACTCAGAGAATTCTTGCTCTCTGACTGCCACTGAGGCTGAGTCAGTATGCTGATTCGGCTGAACGGTTGTTGATTAATGCTGACTATAGCCAGCAGTGCCAGACACACTGCAAAAGCCACAGCTAGCAGTCAGCCACACACAACACACTGATGCCCAACAGTTTGGTGTTTCAGAGCCCTTATGTTTGTCATTACAGAATGTGTTTTAGCGTTCAGTGTGACATTTGTGGCTTTGTTCTTCATGCAGACCTGTAACCCTGTTGATGTTTTTTTTTGTGTGAGATACTGCCTGGGCATTCAGAAAGGGGTGATGTGTTAAAAGTGTGTGAGATTAAAAAAAAAAAAAATCCAGGAAGCCCAGTTTGAGTATTGGATCCATTCGTGGGAAGGTTATGCTAAACCATTGCACAGAGGTTTATAATCAAGTTATGACCAAGGACTCCAGAAAGTTCTTACAGCCACTGTCATTTTATCCCTCGCCTCTGAGATTGCAAGATAAACAATATTTTACCCTGTAAGTGCCTTGGTCAATTTACTAAGTAAGACCAGATATCTGCACCACCTGTGAGCCCTCCATTTAGTATTTAATTTACTAATACAGTTAGTGTAATGTATTTGAGCTGTATGTGTGGGATATAGTAAAATATACAACCAAACAACACAACATACATAAAGTTTTGCTTGCTTTTCCTGCAGTGTTACACTTTTTGCCAGAAAAACAACAACATATATAAAAGTTATTTAGTTATTTGTGTTTGCATTTAGACATAATTTGAATCCAAGACTGGTTTCAGTTGTAAAAGCAGACTCTGTCTTTTTTTTTTCCTTTTAAACTAACTTGCTCTCATGCACCCATAAACACACAGCACTAAATACGAGTTTCTGTGTGGTCTTTTTCTTTCAGACTTGAACAGAACATTTCCAGACAACGTTGAGTTCCACAAGACATCCAAGCCATGTCTGCAGGAAGCTCTGTACAATGTGCTGCTGGCTTATGGCCACCACAACCCAGCTGTGGGCTACTGTCAGGTAAAATTACTGCCTAGATTCAGCCTAAAATGGATTTTGCATAATACCATTCTTACACCTTCTTACATGTGTGACAAAGATGTCAAGTGCAATATGACTTAAATTAGCAGTGAAGGGTTACAGTAGGTCCATTATCAGTTTGGATTATGAGACAAAACATAAAAATTAGACAATGTAAATTTGAGTGTGTGGGACCATCATCACTCTGTGGTGTGTGTGTGTTTTTATATTAGCATCTGCACAATTATTCAACACATATGTGTCCAAAGAAAGGCCATTTGTGTCAGTATAGCCTATATTAATAATTAGAAATTTGAAAGGCAAATTTCATTCACCAGAGCATATGCAGTATGGTTTGCAATTCAAACAGGCAGCAGGGCTGTGGTGATGGTTACATCGCTTATGAAGTATAATAAGTATAATAAGAACCCCTCCAACTGTAATCATACTCAGTTTGATTGTTTTGTTTTTGTCTCCTTGTTTCATGTATAGTGTACACTTGCGGCTCTCTCCCCGGAAGCTTTATCAAAGAGCCTTACATTCTCTAATAAAACCTGCTCAGACATGATTCATGTGTGAGCTGAGTCTCTTTTGTCTTCAGGGGATGAACTTCATAGCTGGGTATCTACTTATCATTACAAAGGATGAAGAGAAGTCCTTCTGGCTGATGGATGCACTGCTCGGAAGAATTTTACCAGGTGTGTGTGTACATTAATTTGTTCATCATTCTGGTCTTTGTGTGTGGGTGTGTGTGGGTGTGTGTAGGTGTTGTGGTTGTCCCTTTACTTTGAGCTAAGAATAATTCTGTAGGAGGTCACATGGTCTGTATTTGTCTGTTGCTCAAGAAAGACCTACATTACGTTATCATTAGCATTTTGTACTCAGTCAGTTATGGAAATGTAAATATCAATGAATTCTGTTTTTCATTTATGCTGTTTATCACAAAGATCAATTTGTTTATATCGGTTTGCAGTTAAAGGAACAGTGTGTACGATTTTGGGGGATCTACTGTATTAGCAGAAATGGAATATGATATTCACAACCATGTTTTCAAAAGTGTATAATCATCTGAAACTAAGAGCTAACTTCTTGTTAGCGTAGAATGAGCCCTTCATATTTACATAAGGAGCAGATCCTCTTTGTGGAATCTACCATGTTGCTCCTCCATGTTTCGACAGTAACCCAGAATGGACAAACCAAACTGTGGCTCTAGAGAGACTTTCATGTTTTTATGTTACCTGAAGGCCACAGTAGTTCTCTGACACAACTGTAAACTGTAAACTGTGGTAATGTGAGCTGCAGAGAGTATAACAGTGGTACTGCCAGCAGAGGATGGTAACGGTGTCACCATGGTTTTGCACTTGGTGGCTCACAGTACAGCAGTCATGGAAAGGGAGGAGTGAGTGGAGGGGTACTCAGTTAGTTGCAGTCTGCAACCACACTAAATCCTACACGCCGTACCTTTTAATTAAGAGCAATATCTAACTCGAAATGATATGTGTGTGTGGTTACAGATTACTACAGTCCAGTCATGCTGGGGCTGAAGACGGACCAGGAGGTGTTAGGGGAACTGGTGAAAGTTAAAATCCCTGGAGTCTGGCAGACCATGACAGATCATAATGTCATGTGGACCCTGGTGGTCTCCCGATGGTTCATCTGTCTTTACATAGACGTCTTACCAGTAGAGGTGAGTGCATCTGTGTGTGTCATAGTGTGGACAGGATTCTGCCATTGTCACTGCAATTTATTTGTTAGATCTTGTATCCTGAGTAAAAACTGCTTTATACAAAAGTGTAGGAAAGCTTGATGACAGACTGTGTGGCAAGTCAGAGACAAATTCTGGTCATTGGCATGTACGACTTTATACAATGCATATGTGAAACCACAAAATTATTCTAAACTCTAATGTTTTGTTGTTAAAATGTGCTATTAAACTCTAAAACATTTAAGTCTCACTAAATCCATGTGCTTTATGACAGCGCTGCTTTTAGTGAATTAGTGAATTCAGATACACATGTAAAATATAAGCTTTTTTTTCCTCCTTTTCTTCCAATGTGAAATGGCCATCTCCCCACATAATCAGTCCTTGTTGTTACTCACTACCTCTGTTGGCCTGGGGAAGGGTGTGGACTGTTATGTTCTCTAAATACACATGGAGCTTCACTAGGAGGGCGCAACACTTGCAGATATTCATGCTGTTCCCTCAAGATTTCAGACTCTCACACAGACACTGAGGCCAGCCAGTAGGAATTATTACTGCAGCAACAAGGATATGATTTCTCATAACTGTCCCATCCCAAGATTGATTCAGTGTTGCTGCTGCAGTGTCTGCCTTTTTGCTCTACTTCACTAGAGCACAGCACTTAGGTTGCAAATTTCTAGTTTTAAAGGAACAGTGCGTAATATGTCATGGGAGCTATTAGTAGAAATGTGTTATAATATTCAGAACTACTGTATGTTTTCATTAGTTTATAATCCCCAAAAAATAAGAATAGTGTTTTTGTTACCTTAGAATGAGTCCTTCATATCTACATAGGGAGCTAGTCCTCTTCACAGAGTCTGCCATGTTGAAGATACAGCAAATCATTAAAATCTAACAACTCCATGATGTATGTGTGTATGTATACATTTTCAGTAGTTTACTTAAGCTAGCTGGTGCTGCAGCAGGCTAAGCTGCATATTGTGCATCATTGAGCATGTGTTCTCTGGTGGGATTTACTTCTTTGTCTTTGTTGTTCTCTGCAGACAGTTCTGCGGATTTGGGATTGTCTGTTCTATGAGGGCTCTAAAATCCTGTTTCGTGTAGCTCTGACACTGATCCACCACAACCAGGCTCTGATTCAACAGTCCCAGTCACTACCGGACATCTGCCAAAACTTCAAGCAGATCACCCATGGACCATTTGTTGATGAATGCCACTCTTTCATGCAGGTAAAAGAAAAGGGCAGTATCCCATCACTGCTAGTTATTAAGAGTGCCATTCACTGGAGGAAAGACCAATCAGTATAAAACAGATGTCCCTTGTTATTAACTGTCTGTAATCCTATAATCCTGATGTTTCTTGCCTTTCCTAGAAAATCTTCACTGAACCAGGAAGTCTCTCCATGGCAACCTTAACTAAGCTGCGGGCAACATGTCGATCTCGCATCATTGCAGAAGAATCTTGAACCAAACTTGACTACCTGTTGCTCAAACTCAATACACATTCCACTGGGATGAGCACCCAACAGCTGGTTTGCACTTTCTTATTTTACTACTGACTTAATGTCACAGTGGCTACTACATACTGTTGAGTTTGTGTCTTAAACATATTTTTAGATAGGCACACAGTCTTAGTGTAAATATATGGTGAAATGAAAATATTCTTAGTAATGTGCTGTATGAGCTGATGATTCCATTTGAACTTAACAGGTAGTATCTTCTTCTTTTGTGAAATTATGCACTTTACACCAGAAAGTCAGAGACACTGTAGAGAAAAAAGCCAAGAGGCCTGCTGTATTCCACGAATGGTAAATGAAGACAGACAAAACTGCTGTGGTAATCGAATGTGAGCTACACTGATTTCATGACAGAAACATTTTTTTCAAATATTTCAAAATATCATTCATGTACTTATTGGTTGTATTCAGATTTTGCGCAAATGTCTTTGTTCTTGTCCTTAACCATTAACTTGTTCACTATGATGAAATGATTGAAGTATAATTGAAAAGCCTTTTTGTCTAACTAGGTGTGTCCAGTCTGTTCTGTGTTTGGGTTGTGTGGCTCTTTAAACTTTAAAGTCATAGTACTGAGATCAGATTGTGTTGCACTGGTCAAAAATAACCATGGCATTGATCCCAGCTCTGAGTATTCTGTGTAATGAACACCTAGTTTATCAGCTCAGAGGAAACAGACACGTTTATTTCACACAAATTAAGTTAAATCATAAAGGTACTGTTGCATTTAATACCCCTTAAAAGTCAGTGCTGGACTTTTAAGATTTTTTATTAACTTTCAGTAAGATGCATAATAGAAAACGAGATCAAACCATTTTCTATAAAAATAAAAGATCAAATCACTACAATTCATACGAACATTTCTGTAAGGAAAGACTTATGGAAAGCAAGAATGGAAACCCAAGTTAATCCATCCACCAGTTCACTTGTAATCTTAAATACATTTTAGTGATGCAGGCACACTGCAGTTTAAGCAGCTCTTCACCTTTTTGTATTGCAATTACCAGACTATTTAATTAGCTGAATTAATTTGTGCCTTAGTGCACTGTTGGGACATTCTCCACTTGAGTAAAATGATAAGATACTCAAGGCATTCCTTTTTCTTAGACTAGGATTATCTTTAGCTTGTTAAGTTAAAAAATAAAAATAAAACTCCACCTTACTTGAAATATTTTAACTTGCACATACAAGCCGTTGGAACTTAAAAAAATGATTTCACCTACAGTTCATTTGACTCCTCCTCTGCCTTGTTAATCGCATATGAAATGAGATTTTATAAATAATTACATAGCTAAAAACAACAGTTGAAGCAAATTCATCCAATTCCTAGAACATAATGGAACAATAGCTGATGGTGAACTTGCTACAGCAAATTCAAACTGCCTCCATCCTTGATTGTATGAAGACTCAGTCCTCTCAGGCTTCATCAAGATGCACGCCATCTAAAGCTAGCAGGTCTTTGGCTTCTCATCATCATCTCACAGAGAAAGTGAAAGGAAAATAAAAAATATCCAGAGGTCATATAGGATATGCAAAAACATGCAGTCACCACAGAGTAACAACTGCTTCCATTCACTCATGCTTGCTCAAACAATCGGGTTCATCTCTCCACTGCTCAGTCTGTCAGGTTTAAATGAAATGGAGGGTCCATTTAGATGGTCTGGTATCCAGCATGGCTCCTCTTCCTGCCTATTAGATATGCAATGAGGACAATCAGCACCAGGCCGGCAAGAGCTGCTCCAACAATGATGGGGATGAGCATCTGGTCTTTGTCCATCTGACACTCCTCAGCTGTAAAGAAAAGATGAGAATTTAACATTATATAACATTATATTTACGTGCAGCAGCTCCCCCAAAGTTAACAAATATGCCTACCAGCACCTTAAAAGCTCCTTATCAACACTGTATTTTGTTGATTTAATCTGCACTCAAGCAAGTGGAAAAACAGTTGTAGTTTTGAGGGGTTACATTATTTAACTTTTCTTATATTTTCACACAGTATCAATCTTTTCATCTAACTTTCGAAGGAAGCATATTTCCCGAAATGTCAAACTATTCCTGTAAATCTGCGTATTTCTTCAACCAACATGAAAACTATCTAACTGCAGTATTCGACCGCAGCTCCTGTGAAACTGCAATTAAGTCTCAAGACTAAAGCTGCAGAGTGCTGCCTACTCCTAATAAACAACACCATCACCATCAACGTTGTGGTCAGTGGACAAAAATAAAGAAAACTTAGGATAAAAAGTGGACAGCAGCAGGGATGAAAGAAAGCATTTGTACCTGTAGCAAACTGGTTGGTAGTGACTTCAAAGGGTTGGACCTGCAGTCTGAATGTGTTGAGAGAGAAGGCTGGCACCACAACCAGAGTTTGCTCTGCGTTGCACATGTAGGAGTGGCCCAGCGTACTCCGCAGGTAGTCCAAACTGGTGTTACTGGCTGAGAAGGGAGCTGTGGGGAGAAGATGCATAACTAATAGTTGAATCAAGCAAATTTTTTTTTGTGCTTATAATATGTATGCATATGTGAGTATGCATATGCATGTACACATGATGAGCATGCACATACATGTTTTCCTCAGTTATCCATTTACTTTATATATATATATATATATATATATATATATATATATATATATATATATATATATATATATATATATATATAAGCAAATCAGAGCCAATACAAAAAAGTGTTGTGACAAATGACATACCAGTGGCATCAGACCAGTTAGCAAGCAGAGTTATCCCACTCAGGTGGTACTTGTTGCTCGTGGAGTTCTGTAGACGAACCAGGAGGAGATGGGTTTGAATAAACAACTGCACCCAGGCACATAAATGAAAACAAACTGACCATGTAGCTAAATTCACAAAAGACGAGGGACGATCTTACTAGAGTGAAGGTGAAGCTGAGCGTGGTGCTTCGTTCCTGTGTCAAAACCAAGGAAGCACTGCTGGCTTCACATGATCCTGATGCACTTGTCAGATTGGGAGTCAGGTTGATTAATTCTTGGACAGTCTGGCAAAGCAGACAAAGATATACGTGGTTTAATTGTGGTTGTTATGCAGAATAGACTGAACATGTTTTGCATTTTATTTTACTGAGTAGTCTTTGTTTGTGATGCTATCTTTTACCTTATTCTGAGACTGAGAGAAATAGGAGACGTTGAGCTGCAGTCCCATTTGGGCCAGGAGACACACAGTGCCGTTGCTGTTGTTCACAGAGTAGCTACCCCGCTCAGGTGTTCCTGGGGGAGTTGGTGCTGGAGCTGCGGTTGTTGCAGTACTGGCAGTGGTAGGTGGAGCTGTGGTGCTGGCCTGATCTGCCATACAAATGGTTTCTGTGACGAGAGAATGATAAATACTGTAAATACTGTAAAGTGATCAACCATAAAGAAGTAGGTCAAACAACCTAGAAACAAAGAATCATACCTGCTGGACTCAGGTCATTTCCTGGCATATACGCTTCCAGCCTCATATCAGAGAAAGTGGCAGTTGCTCCACCAATTGAAAAAGTAGAGGGGCTTACGCAGCGGTAGGTGGTGTTGATTGTCGCCCAGATCCCAACTGAAGCTGACACCACAGTAACCACATCTAGGACAAATAAAAACATATATCAAATTACTTTTTTATGTGTATATGTGTTGTTGATTGTATAATTACTGGCATCTATTGAGTCATACTGTAAACTCAACAATAATGTATGCTTTACACCACACATTGTTAAGATTTTACATTTTCATACTTTATATATTAAGATCTGGTGTGAATGTTATTTTCTATACAAGCATCACATGCATTTAACACACAACACTGAATCTGCACTGCACAGGACAGTTTGTTGTGGTGTTTGTTCTCACCGGAGCTGTTAGCCTCCGGGAAGATGGAAGTGTCGCTGAGGTTGTACTGCAATGTCAGGTTATCGATACTGTACAAGCTCCCGTTGGTTGAAAAGCTCAGCCCTAGCGCGTGGCCAGATCCAAACACTGCCACCAGCCACGGTGTGCTGCCGTCTGTGCCGCATGAGCTTCTGTCTGCATCGATCGTAGTGGAGTCAGGCAGAGAAACCTGCACTGTTCTCTGAGGAAAGACAAGTGATATGACCATTGTTGACAAGGAGATCAGATCAATATTAATGCTTTCAGAGATGCACTGCACATACTGGGGTGCTGGAGGTGTTGTATGTGATGGAGAACGATGCAGAGAGCTCAGCCTTGATGCAGGTGGAGTTCCCCTCATTCACCTCAAGAGTAACCGCCTGAACGCAACCTGTAGAGGAGAACATAATGAGCAGAGACACAATGGTGAAATAATATGAAAAAAACATTCCAATAAAAACTCACTACTAGAAAAATATGTATTTTCATATTCTGGACAACTATGATGTGGTAATTACACTCATACCTCATAATACTATGCCACAATGATTAACAATAAATACTGATATGTTGCTTAGCACAACTTATTAATGCACAATGTTACCTGATGATGAATTAAACTAACTTTACTGTATTAATATTAGGGATTGGCAATATATCAACATCATATCGATATCATGAAGCTAAATATCATCTTAGAGTTTGGATATTGCGATATTGTAATATGGTACAAGTGCTGTTTCTTCCTGGTTTTGAAGGCGGCATTACAGTAATGTGATGTATTTTTCTGACCTTACCAGACTGTTCTATTATATGCCTTTACCCACTTTGTCATCATATCCACAATTCTGGTAATTATTTATCAAAAATCTCTCAAATATTTTGTAAATGCACTAATAGCCAATCCTACAAAAGCACTGTCATATCACTATTGACATATTGGCTCAAATATTTTGTGGTATGTGATTTATGTGATTTATTACACATTTATATATTTAAAAAGTATTCATTATCTGGGTCTTCTATTTTGACTTGCCTGGTGTAATAACAATAACAATCATAATAATAATAAAAATAACAGCAGTGATGATTATTACAACATAACCAGTGTTTCATAAAGCCATGCCCTACACACACAATAAAGCTGTTCACACAAACCACCACCAGAGGTCTGCAGACAGCTAAGAGAGAGAGACCAACATTACACACTGACTGTGAATTTTTCCCACAGAATTGTAGAGCTGATTAAAAGATATTTTAAACAGGTGAAACTGAACCTCTCCTGGCGATGGAGTCAGGAGGAATCATACTTGTAAGCTACACCAATCTGGCAACTTTCACACTTGCGTGGTATTAATACCTTCATGCCCTGAAAACTGCCAACTCACTGTTGCGTGTCTATGTGTGTGCGTGTGTTAGTGGCTGTAACTCTCGAACATTGTTTGGAAGCTATGGTGGCTATTCAGGACTCATGTACTTATCAACCCTACAAATAATATCCTTAAAAGAACTTTCTCACTCATTTTTACAATGCAATACGGGAGTTTCACCTCTTCCTCTTCTTCACACTTCCCAGAATGTCCAGAAATAAGTTGCGGCAGTTTGTGGCTGCTGTATGACCACTTCGGTTAAACTTCCAACAGCATAGATTACTTTACTGTATAGATTGTGTTTTATTTCTATATTATTTTCAGTCAGACTTTAGTGATTTATCAATTGTGTGGGACCAATAAAAATAGAAGCTACTCATCAGGGAAATAAATAATTATCCTGCATACAAGCCGGCTAGCAGGTTTCAAAATTCACTTTTCACTATGAATATTTTACGGCTAAGAAGGATTTGGGGAATTGAAAAAATGCTCCATATAGCTGGTTACCTGCTTATATTACTGAGAAAGAGCTGTGTGTAGCATTTGACTTGTGTTACTAGTACTTATTTCATAACTCACTTATTACTCAGGGAACTCTTCCCTCTTCATATTCTGCTCACTTCCCTTCATCTTGAAGGCAATCTAAGTATAATTTATTGATCCTAAATGGTAAAAGCACTGTGCTTCATTCCTGTGTCAGCCTCTGTCAATCACACACTCCCTCCTCTACTGCCTTGCCCCTACTGAAACTTGACCCCGATGCCACCTCTCTGTTCACCCTGTAAACACGCAGTAGATGGTTTACACAACACTGCAATCTGATCATGAGGTCGGCATTGTGTACAAAGTAGTGAGCTGCAGATATCAGCGTTAGACAGTCGGCAAGGAGAGTATAACAAAACAGAAAGGTATCCTGACTATGCCTCTTGTGTTGTGAGGAAATGCTGGTGCAGGCGTCTGTGAAAAACAAAACTGAACACCAAGTTAACCACAGTGTTCCAGTATTAACACACTGCAACTACTCAACAACTGCACTGGCCTGTTTTCCTGTGTCAGCGGCTGGGTGTGTGTGTGTGTGTGTGTTCAGGCCGATTAAACTGGTCATAAACTAACACTGTCAGTTGGCCTCTGCTGGGCTGTGTGCAACACAAAGCATCAGCAGTCACATGAAGCTCTCAATTGACACAACAATGAGGCCAATCTGCTGGTCCACAACATTAACAAAACCTGGGTATTACATTATAATAGAATAAAGTCCAGGGACTTCTCTAGTTACTTTGGTCTGTTTTTACACAACTAGGCCAAACTTCACCTGAGGATAGACGACCTTTTGATTTTTATGTCAGGCTATGTGAAACTTTGAAGGGCTGTGTCCAACATCCACTTTAGGTCAAACTTGGAGGGATATACAGTATATATAAGTTTCCACTGGTTACTGGCCTACACCAGGAGGTCCCTATTATATTCATATATTAAGTCAAGCCATGAATGAATATAAAAAAATGTCTACATCCTATGCTGTGGTTCAACACTCCTTCCTTTCCACCTAGCCTTAATAATAGCCTACTTTATACTCAAATGCACACATAACATTAAGCAAATGTTAGTTTTATATAGCTACATTTAGACTAGGGATGCACCGATACTGGCTTGAATATTAGGCTGATACTGATTCAAATAGCTGGATTGAATATCAGTGAAAATGGAGCCAATCTATTCAACTCAATTTTATGTTTATATACTACGCATTATATACTGTCATTTTAATTCCTGTCCAAGTTTTGGCCAATTTGCTGCTGTATTAATAAGGTTTACACTTGATTTGTAATTCCTATTAATGCTAAATATTTTTTTGGTTACCAAGTTGCTGGTGTATGGTTTATTATTATTATTATTATTATTATTATTATTATTATTATTATAACTATTATTTTATTATTATTATAGCATTTATTGTTCAGAATTTGTTTAATAAAGTTACCAAAGCAATGTCTAAGTCCAGCCGGATGTTACTTTAATCTATTAATTGAACTCTGGTATCAGATCAGTACTTGGTACTCATAACGTAAGCAAACATTAGCTTTATATAGCTGCTTTTAGACACAATTACCTGCAACTTACTTTTTACATTAACCTGCTGATTATTTCCTCGATTACTAAATTAATTGATTGATCTGTAAAATATCAAATCAAATGTCCAAGATTGATAGATGCTAGTTTTGTCTGCCCTTACGTTCACACCTAAATATAGTAAATTTGACATAAATAAAGACAAAGAAGGACCACATTTTGAGAAGAACAACAGTGTGATTGATCGACTATCAACATTGTTTCCGTCTATCTAATCTTCGATTAATCGACTAACGTTACCTGTTCCAGGTAAACGGGGAGCGTCCACGCTAGCTGTTACCGGCTCACAACAACACTGACACCACAGCGGACCAACGGTCAGGCTTCGTGACGCCGTTTGATCCAAACGACGACGGTGATGAGTTGTTAAAAACACTCACCTAAAAGCGCAACCCAGGCGATGATGAGGGCAGCCAAAGCGTGAGACACTTTCATCATTTCAGGGCAGCTCTCTCTTCTTTTTAGTCCCTGCGGGGGAGGGGTGAAAGCCCGGGGACGTGGTGCTGTGTCGCCGCTGCGGGCGCAGGTGGGTCTACGCGGCGAACCGCACTTGACTTGACGGACGGACCGTTAGCTAAAACCGAGCGTCGCTGCTCTTCTTCCTGCAGCTGTTTACGCCTCTGCTGGGTGACGATACGGGAGTTGTTTGGTCATCTAAAGCTCGTCCTGCTGGTAGAAACTACACGGCTAGATGCCGGTCACAACCACATCGACTGAGTAATAATAACGTCTCGTCATGTGAACTGGTAGCATTTAGAGCCCCCCCCTCCAGTCACGTGAGCCCGCCCCCTTCTTCCTCTCATGAACTCTAGTCAAGGCAGCACTATTAAATAAACTGTCCTCTGCTCCATTAACACAAACTAAATACCACAAAATATATGTACATCGCAGAGTGCTGTCCCATGAAAACGCATCAGAAAATGCTTGCTGATAAATATGACTTATTATGGACTGACTTACATAACTGCACATAATGTCGCGTGGGTGTAAAGAGACACCTCATGAGAAAAATAGTGCACTTCTAGGAATAATATTACAATTGTTCTTCGGGGAACTCACACGAGTGACATATGACATTTGCTTCAGCTGGTTAGTTTGCTTTCTCTTCCTGACACTTTTCACTCAAATTCATACCAAGTATACAATAAAATATATAGATGCCTGGTAAAAGGGATGTAGGAATGTACACTTGAATACATTATTTAAATAAACACCATGTAATAGATCGGTTGTATGGCATATCAAATGTGGAGCAAGATCTGGAGAACAACTTGCTATATGGGAATGCAGGCATGTGAGTCCACACACACACCCCGAGCTGTGCAGGCTGGGAAGTGCATGTGTTGTGGGTAGTCAGCTGACACCTCCATCAATTCACGAGGGTGTGCAAAACCTGAGAAGGAACACAGGGGCTGCTTTAATGCTGCTGCCCAAGACTTATCAGGGCCCTGCTACATTCTCCGTGTATAGTTTAACTAACGCTTTTTCACAGAAAACATGCCGTTTCCTTGTTTTATAATGAGACTAGAATGTCAGACAGCTAGCTCTTGTCAATGCATGTTTATGATCTATTTCTTAATTGTACAAAGGCTGTACATTCCCTGCTGTGATTGTGAAAGTATTAAGAAATACCCTTTCAGTTCCACCTTCCAGTAACTTGAGATATTAAAATCCTAAATGGCTCATTAACATCGAGATGAAAATAGCCTGAGTGCCCTTAAATCTCACATTGAGAATTATTTCATCACACCTCAAAATCAAGCGTATGGAAAGAGATAAGTCAACTTCCATACTGTATAATTTAGGGCTGAGTGATAAAAACAAGAACAGGACTTTCTGATCTACGTAATGTCTGTTTTGATGCTTTAACTGCACACCACATAGCTGCATACAGGACAAAAATCCCCCTTGTTACACACAGGCTCAAACTGCCCTTATTCCACTATTATTAACTACACTAATTGTTCTTAAAGATTCATTTGATGAAATCAGATTAGACTGGAGGAGTTGCATACTGTCCGCATGATGATCTATGTAGCTAAAGCTCACAGAGGCAATAAGCCAGACATGTTTAAATAATAATAAAAAAAAAACACAACCACTAGCTGGTTATCTACAAATCATTCATTGAATCATTAAATATCCATTTATTCAGATTCACTTTTTTCACTCTTACATAGAATACAATCTGTTCTACAAAAAACGTCAGCACATGACATTGGACATTTGGACATTTTGGTCAAAACATATAAGATACCCAAAGAAATACCCAAGTGGCTTGCCTGCATGTCATTTAGCTTCTGTTTCACAAACAATGAACCCTTCCCTCTGACCCAAACACATGTAGCCCACTTCATCCTTCTCGAGTCTCTTGCCCTCAACAGCTGTTTCTCTGCCAAATCAAACAACCAACAATCTGCAGTTTATGCAGCCATTCACAAGGAAAAAATAAAATAGAACAAAAATCTTAAAACTCAAGACAAACCTATAGTAGAAAACAAGTGATTTTAGAATGACGTGGCAAAAAAAAAAAAAAAATCCAAATCCCAAGGAGGAAAAAACAAAACAAAAACAGAGGAAAGTGCTAGTTATTTTCAGTTGAGTTTTGCATTAGCAGATTTGTAAGTCACATAAACCAACCATCAACAACCCGGGCCACTCCTCCAGCCCCATCCCACTAAAGATAACGCAGAGTGGGAACAGCCAAGTCTCTCTCGTCTCTCTGGAGCTCTGTGTAATCTGGACGCTGCGTCCAGGATCATGGATGGAGGGAAAAATCGCCACCTGTGGAGCGTCGGGTGGCTGAAGGGCCATAATGCTGTTTTGGGGGGCCAGCTGTACGCCTGCTGTGAGGAAAGCATGGCAGTAACAGTGGTATCCCTTCAGGCAACATAGTGGTACTGGTTAGGAGTCTCCTTGTCACGTTCCATGTAGTCTCTGTCTATGAGCGACTCAATCCGCTTCTTTAGATCTCCAGGCTGTAGAGAGTTGAGAAGTTAGGTACTGATGAGCTGTGTGTGCATATGTGTTGGAAGAAAAATCAGAATAATACATCACCTTTACAGGGAACTTCAGCTGGTTGTAGAGCTCTGATACCAGTAGGTTGTGACTGAGGGTCTTCCTCATCTTCATGATGCGCACTACAGCTGCATCAATCTGATACTGCCTGTCTTGAAACACACGCTCTGTGGTGCTTACCTGCTCCTCTACCTGTAAGGAAAATGTGTTTTAAAAATGGATAAGAATCATCCTTTGCATAGGAAAACACATGTAAATGATAAGTAAAAACAGCTATGTACATCATGGTTGAGCAGGAGAGTGAAAGAAAGAAATGTGCCAATGTTTTTACCGTTTCCTTCATCTGGATCTGGTTAATCTTGATGCGGAACAGTTTGTGTTTAAAATCGTTGTTGAAATTGAAACGGTCTCCATCTTCCACATCTTTACCTCGAGGGTTCTTGTTGAGGACGCGTGCTTTTCCGCAGGCCAGCGACTGCAGTGTTCGCCTAAGCTCTCCCTCCTCTGTGCAGGACAAGAGAGAGAATGATAACGTGATACATCAGGTACCTCTCTCACAATACAATAGTTACACTACATGTTTAAAGATGTGTTTAACCTATGCCAGTGGCAGTGCGAATCTCCTCCATGCTGAATTCCTCTCCCTCATTAAACATCAGAAGCACCAGTGTCTGGAACAGTGAGACCTGCAGCTCCTTCTTACCCTGCAGAATAAAGTAAGTAGAGTTCAAATGTTTTCTCAAGCCAATTTGTCTCTTCTCTAGGCTGCCTGTCAGAAAGAAAGCACCATGCCATTACCTCTTTAAACTCTGCCTTTAGTACAGCATGGCCCAGTGTGGGCTGCCACTGCAGCTTCCTCCCACTGTGCTTCCCCAGGTAGAACAGCTTGAACACTTCCTGGAGTTTTACCATCTACCAAAACATAAAGAGATGAAATTTGTACCAAGATTGTCCTTAACACAGCCTGTTAAGCATCAGTTGATGACCCAGCCAAGTTTAGAGAACAATCAGTAGGAAAACAAAATCAGCATAACACAGTGAACACATTTGAACTTTTGTTTTGACAAGATTTTCCTAAATAACTTCACCATGCTGCTGCCCATGTACTATAAATCAGCAAACTAAATAAAAAAAATGAATAGATTAATATTGTTAAAACAAATTAAATGATGCTCAAATTCTACTTAACCCACAACAATACCAGAACAGAGTGCAAAAATGCACCCAAATATAGAAATGCCTACCTCTGGGGGCAAGTGGACCTCCATTGGTGTGTATGAAGGCCAGTAGCCCATGGTGAGGATGTTGACAGTAAGTTCTATGTTGCTTGGCTCGCTCTGGTTCTGCATATACTGAGTAGAAATATGATAACTTTTACAATTATGCATGAAAAACGCATTAAATGACAGCACAGTGGAATGCATACACATACTGTAAATGTGGCATCAATGTCTTAAAGCTACACAGTGTGTGTCTATGTGCACAGAAACTGAAAGTACCTGTTTGAACTGGATCATGATGTCTTTGGACAGTTCCATGTCCTTGAACATCCCCTCTAGCTTGCTAGTAAATGCTGCTCCACATTCTGGAGGAAGTCAAAACCACAAATATCACAACTGATTTGTTCTCACAGTGCATGTATGCACCCACGACTGAGTATCTCAGATTTAATTTAACTTTTTGCTTTAGTGCTTCATTTGTTCATCTATCATACTGGGTGGATGCTTTAGATAAAAGCATTGGTGTATATAAATATAGCCATTTATCATATATACATGAGCCACAAGACATTCAACTTCCTGTTTCAAGAAATAAGATTTTAGACTCACCATGTTTGAGCTTGGAGAGCATGGACTTTTCAGCATCAACAGAAGCACTCTTGCCGACCAACAGACGCTTGGCCAAGTCCTTCTTATAAAAAGCTTCAAACACATCTTTTCCTGGAGGTCGACAACAGAGATCAAAAGGGCTCACCAGAGTGTAACAAGCTTTATAGTGGTTAGTAACACTATTAGACTGAGAAAGTGCATGCATGCACACACGCGTGCGACACACGCACGCACGCACGCACGCACGCACGCACACACACACACACACACACACACACACACACACAAGCACACAAACACACAAACACACACAGTAACTGACCGTGTATGAAACGGAAAATTATCATTATCTTATCCAGGATTCTCTCCAGCTCCTCCTCTGTAGCCTCCTTGTTCCCTGCTCTTAACTTTGAGTCCACATACTTAGCTGGATGGGAAGTAATAACAAAGAGAGACATTATCACATGCAGGAGCAAATGAAAACCACATTAAAATTTATGTATCTGAGTCACAACTGCCATGTCATTTATTTGCCTGACCCACCAATAAGTTCAGCTGGTTTGTTGGGCCTCTTGTTGATAAAGGTCTCAAAGGCCTCCTTCATGGCATTGATGAATCCCTCATTCCGTGCAAAGCAGCTCTGTGCCACATTGTCCATCTTGTCCTTGAAGTCCAGCAGGTCTTGCACCATGTCCTTGTCTTTCTCTGGAGTACATACAATCTCCCCACCGAAGGACTATGACCAGAGAAAGGATTATATGCAATTGTCAGACATAAAAATACATCAACATGTTTTTCTTGATGGTAGTGCTTTGTGTTGTATGTCTACATACATGTTGGCTGAGCTATGTGTATACCTTTATGTAATCCCTCCAGAACTGCAGCAGTGTGGGAAGTCCACCCTTCACCTTGCTGAAGAGCTGGTACAGGAGGGCCAGCTCAGTCACACGATTCTCATCCAGCAGGGTGCTCAGACCTGGTCCAAAAATATTACATTATTATTGTTTGTGTATATTTAAAAAAAAAAAACAACTACACTTTAACAATTGCATGTTTATGACTGAAGTTAATTCACAAATTGAAAAAATAATGGATGTGTACAACTGTTTCTGCCAGGTCTTTTTTTTTTTTACACTAGTCATGGACTTTGCTCTAATAAATTTGAATTCCAGCAATTTCATGGTCGGTCACAAAACAGATAAAGTAAATGGGCTTCATTAAGATTTACAGCTGAAAACAAAACTGTGCATGATTTATTGAGAGGGTGGGGTACCTTACAATATAATGCAAACCAAATGAAGAATGCCACTAACTACAGCCTCAAAAATCACCAGAGTGGAATCAATAATCCTCTAATTCAACAAAAATTGTACAAAATAAGCTTCACAAATGTAGTATAAATTACCACACACGCTGATGTAGATGACTTATAGAAGAAGACTTCATGCAGACGCACCTTTTTGTAGCATTGCAGTCATGTGTTCTCCTAAAAGTTGTTTCTCAACACAGCTAATAAGTGGTTTCCTGCACAATAATGAGGAGAAACATATTAAAAATGTATCCAAAAGATGGAATAAATGCACATATAATCCTTTTATATACTTTGATTCAAGAAAATGTTTGATTCGAGTTATAACTAAAGCTCTGGGGTCATTAAGATAATGTTGAGGGAACTTAGTGTGAATGTATTTCAAACAATGATAAGAAATTTAGTGAAGTTAGTCCTTTGTACTGGAAATGTAACAGTCAGTTGACACCACAATATTGTATAATAGGTGCACCCTGCCTTATGAAAGTTGGTATGCACATAAGGTGTTATTTTTTTACTGAAGGTGTTAGTTATGGAAATGTGTCTGTTTTGTATATAAGACATGATTTTTGGCTCAGTGATATGTTATAACATAACTGAACATTTAAAAAAACAAATTACTGAGTGCTCTGGTCGAGGTAGCTCATGATACGATCATTCTCCTCTTCCAACCGACGAGCCACATGGTGCAGGTACTCGGGCACCTGGACAAATATCAGCACACATATTCAGATCACAACCTTGGCAATAATTGTATGGCAGGTTATTGATAAATAAATTGCAGATTCATTAACAGTCTCACTCACATCTCGCTCCTGCATCAGCCGCTGTCCCTCTGCTGCATACAAACGATTGGTCTCAGTCAAAAATCTCTCCTCAAAGGAATCTTTGTAAACCTTAACAAAAGGTAAACAGTCAGGAGGTAAAAACAATGACATGTACTCAGTCTATTTTCAACTGTTTAGTAATAAACAGGTGATCAGATACCTGTAGGTCTGACAGCATGCCCAGTAGGCTCCTGATCAGACTTCGGTCTACTGTCTCTCCATTTCGCTCAAGTTCTATCTGCTCCAAAATGCCATCTACTGTTCGCTTCTGAACTGCACTGTCACTCACAATGTGGGTTCGAAACAGTTCCAGCCCAGTGTCCCTGCAACATATATACATAACATCAGAATCCCAAGTCCACCTTAACAAACAGAATAATTTGCATAAACTGTAACTTTACCAGATGGAGGGGAGTAAGGAGTTCTGAAGCACATAGGTACGATCCAGGAAGAGAAAGATACTTCGGATCATTATCTATAAAAAGAAAAAACAGTCTTAAAGGACACTTTCCTATTAATGGAACAGTATTAATAGTCATATCTGTCAAACATCAAACTTACCGTTTGTCTGCAGTGGTCCTGCCAGCAGCGATTCATTCGCTTCAGGAAGGAAAGGTTGTCCAAAGACTCTGTGAACTCCAGTTAAGGAAAAATAGTCCATTCACTCATGTCACTTAACCAAAATTTTGAATGACCATATCTAACAGCACTCTGTGGCTAGGCAGCATAAATAAACTCCTTGGTCTCATTTCTCAGCTCAAAAAGATTTGTTCAAACAGGGTGACACCAATGGTTTTAGTCTTATCTGTAATGAGCGTACCAAGGATCTTATTATAAAAAACAAAGCAAATCCAGCCTGTCCAAAACAACATCGAAAACACCTAATAAGCAACTGGAGGACATTAAATATAATAACTGATAACAACTGATAACAATTTTGTTAATCAGTGACTTGTTTTAATTTACAATATGTCAAACATCTTTATATCATATGACAGTGACAGCCACTGCCTTTTAAAATCCCAGTGTTTAGGATTTGGAAATACAAAGGATGAACGCCAAACTGTATATTAACCTCTTGTGAGAAAACAATGCAACAACACCTGGGGAGTGACAGGAGAGGCCTATGTTGAAAAAAAGGATATTCTCTAAACTGCTGGATCTGGGCCTGCACATGATCTTCACAGACCTGCCGTAGCTGCTTGTAGAGCGTGGGGGAGACTTTATATGAACAGAGGTTTTCTACCGCCTTCAAGAAACAGAGACAAAAGCACAAGACAAACAGCAGAGTGAACACTTGTAACATGATTTCTTGATTTAAAACAGTCAGACAGCTGTCTTTGTTAATCTATTACAAATTATGAGCACTGTACATTATAATATATTTTTTGGATTTGGCTACTGATTTCCATTCATTTTAGGTAAGTTTGCAAAATCCACTTTTGTTATGTGGAAATATAGTTTTCAAATCAATATGCACGTCAATATACAGTGATATCACAGTAACAAACGAATAAAAGTAGAGATTCTGTTTATGATGTGACAGATTACCTCTTATCTTTACAAGTTTATTTTAAGTTTGAGCTGAAATTAACCATTGGGAACTCCAAGTCTGTATTGTATGGGAGGAAAAACAACCCAACAGCAAACCTGATAGAGCTCTTCCAGATTGTATTTGATAGAAGTGCTGTTCTGGATGGCACCCACTGCATCTCGTAACTTCAGCCACGTGTCCTCTGTATAGTTCTCAGCTAATTTTGGCCTGTCTATTGCAAAAAAAAAAAAAAAAAAAAAAAAAAAAAACAGCAACAATTTTAATTTATATGCATTGCAAAACACCAAACAAGCTAACACATTACCTGATGCAAATGAAACAATATTAGCATCTGGATAGAACATGATAAGCTGCACATTTGGAAACCAAAACTCCTCACCAACATCTGCAACAGTCACAACTGAATATATCTTAAGTTAAAAATGCTAATGGATACATGATAGTCTTAGTTTACATGGTCATTATTGGGATAACCGATAATGAACTAAGGAGTACCTCAGACACCACACACACCACAGGAAGTAAATATACATTTTTCATGAAAATTTGGGTTATTGAGCTTTATTTTGAGACTTGAGTTATTCCAACTCTTGTTTCTGTAAACAGTAAATAAGTTGGACAGTTATTCTGAAGTTTGCACATACGTAGAGAATGCTTAGGTTTACATTTTTTCATCAAAAACATTTTTTGAGTCTGTGATGCCTGCTTAGCTGCTGATATGAAGTTACTGTATGTTATAACCAATGATTATAGCTCTTCAGTGGAATCAATAATTTTCATTACCTGATAAACTTTTTTTGTAAATAAAAACTGACTCTATAAAATGAGAAAAATAATGGAAAACTATCACAAGTTGTCAAGGGATTAACTTGATGCCCAGTTATTCATTGTTAAAATTAAAAACAATTGTAGTAAAGCAACCTTTTGCACTTAATGCTGTCACCAGTATGTTTGTTTTATGAATTTATGAAGTGAGTAAAGTGACTAAAAGAACTGGCAAAATAATAATCACCCATTGATTAATCGTGTCAGCACACCTACACTGTTATTAACTGTATAGTTCCAATGACTTTGTTGACCTAAGACCTGAGGTAGGCTACTACACTCAATATGTGCAATTATCTCATTGGAGGCTTTTAAAACCATCGCCCCATAAAGTAAACGCATCAAGCAAAAATAGCTGAATCACTGGGAAATGTAATTGGCATGTGTGATTACAAACACAAACCCAATTTAAATCTGACATGTAGGTTACTACTCAGATCAGTTAGGTCAACAAATTGTACTGATAGACTGACAACTTTTTTACAGTATCGATGTAACTATGCTGTGAAATAACAAAGATGAAAACGATCAGTGACAGTACCTTTGAAATTTTTGATCACTAATTTCTTTGAAGCGCCACTTTTGCTTGAGGCCACAGCGGAGGTCCTGGCCATCCCGTTGGTGTTGTGCTCCGTTATAGCGGAGAAGCTGGTCCTCTTGTCCTGTCGTGTGTCCTCTGCCATTATCAGATTAGCGCTTTGGCTTAACGCTGTATGGTTCAAGTGTTTTGCTGAGTTACTGTTAGACTGTTCAGCAGCCTATTTATTTACTGTCACCGACACAGACTCTTTGTTGAACCAGTTGTCTTTGGTGGAAGGCACAGACAGTCGCAGTGTATTTAAAACACATTTACAAACAAACACCGACTAACGTTGGGTTAATTAATCAGAAAACATAACTACCGTCAGCTCAGTAAACAGATAGCTAGCTAACAGTTTGTTATCTGAAACTGCAGCACACTTTAACTACTAGCTCCCGTCTTCTCCACAACACTTTAGCTTTAGCTTTTTTAGGCTAATCCATGCCAGTCTTGACTACTTACAGATTTTAACGAGTTCAATTATTGTTTTGTGCGATCGCAAACAAACACGTAAAAGCGACATAGTTAGCGTTGATCTGACAGACCCATATTATTGGTGTCTTTCTTTACCAACATAGCTAGCTAGCACAACAAAATGGCTTTTCTCAGGCAGTTCAGTTGGACAGGTGCATCTTGGGTGAAAAGCGGCCGAGTTGCATTCAAAGACAGCTTGGACTTTCAGCTTCTGTTATAGTTTTTTTCCAGCTTTTATAAAATGAAATAAAATCCCTACATTAATTTATTCTGCTCAAAACCACATTTAATTTGTCCTGAAAAGGGGACTTTACTCTCCCAAAACATTTAACTTGTGAGTCATAAGTAAATACAGCGCATCACGACCATTAAATGCAGTGGTGGAAGAAGTATTCAGAATTTACCACAGTGTAAAAATACTCTATCACAAGTGAAAGTCCTGCGTTCAAAATCTTATTTATGCTAAAGTACAAAAGTATTGGTAGCAAAATGTACCTGAAGTACTCATTATGCACAATTTGCACAATAATATTTATATCACTGTATTATTACTGATGTATTAATGTGTACAGTACTTTAATATTGCAGCGGGAGCTAATTTTAACCACTTTATATACTGCTGAGTTGCTTAATCCATAATGATATATCAGGATTTATTAGATGATCTGTATTTTTTGTGCAGTAAAGACAAATGTTACACTACAGTAAATTCATGTAAATAGACCTTTGTTTCACTGCAGGCATTTTGACTCGTCATAGCAGGTAAAGCACAGGCGGAATAACGTTAATGATGGCTCTGTCCCAGTAAGCTATTCCAGTGAGCCACTACGCACAATACAAAGATCCAGCCATCCATGATATAATTGAACACACTTTTGCTTTTCCTAATATGACATGTCAAAATTTCATCCACTTATATCTAATACCTGCTGCATTAAATAGTAGGCATATTAATCTATTATTGGTTATTTTTGGACATATGTATTTAAGGAATCCGTTTGATATGTGATAAAAACTCTT
Source organism: Pterois miles (assembly GCA_947000775.1). Taxonomy (NCBI): domain Eukaryota; kingdom Metazoa; phylum Chordata; class Actinopteri; order Perciformes; family Scorpaenidae; genus Pterois; species Pterois miles. The sequence continues at coordinate 7,192,447 of CAMQGK010000463.1, forward strand.
AACAACTTTGCTCCTTGCTAAGAGGGTCTTGAACGCACCCTTGTATCACCTGCAACAAGCAGGAGTTCAGTGCAAATGGGCGGCGTTGTCCACTGGACAAGGAAGACCTAACATCACCATCCAAGCTGTACTTTCCGGCTGTCGGTGCAGTGCCAACACCATGGCTATATTAATGTTTGACTGTAAATATCTGTCGTGGCGGCTGTTTTTGGAGTAGTACGGCCCGCCTGTTTGTGGTGATCCCGGCCTGCCGTCCTTAGAGCTGTTTGCAGCGGTAGGTATGCTTGCTAACGCCAACTGCTCCAGGAGAAACTAGGGAGGGAGTTGGTGCGCAGAGCATCATCTCAAGGGAGGGAAGGCCGGTTGGAAATTAGGTGTTTTTTATTCTACGGACCGACAGCAAGTGAGACACATGTCAATAAGCCTTTCTTAAGCCACACTGAACATCTAGCTCAGCGTTAATTAGCTTGCTAGCACTGGCATCACTGGTCTCTTTAAGCTAATGTTAGCCCAGCTAGCCAGCCGAGAAGCTACCTAGTATAATCAGCTAAAATCCGACCACCACCTCCTCACATGCTTTGTCTATTTAACCATACGAACAAGATATTATACATCCAGACAGTCAGCATTAACTAGTGAACTTTTCGCTACTGCCGTTAGCATTTATAAATCCAGAAATGCTAGCTAGCGTCAACGTCTTTAGCTGTCACCACTTGAGCAACGTTGCATGAGAGTTTGTCGGCTTATGTTTTCCAGAACTGTTGAAAATAAACCTTAAGTAGACACAACATGAATACTGTTTAGGTAAGAGGACTAGTTTTACTTTAAGGCATCACACATGAAATGTTGGTAAGGGCGTGAATTAGCTAACGTTACAGAGTAGCAGGGAAGGAGCTAAGCTGCCACAACAGGGCAGACATTAAAGATATCTTTAAGATATGTGGCTAAGAAAAGAAGCACTCCAGTAATTTAAATATAATCAATTATATGTATGACCATGGGAGCTAGGCAATAAGTAGTATTATAAGTGTCACTAACCCCAAAGTGCCCAGCCCATATGTGGGACATGACTCCACTTGCATTACAGTGCAAGAAAGAACAAACCAAAAAGAAAGCAAAACACATGATGCAGTATATATCCATATGTGTCAGAACATATAAGATTAACTTATTAGACACACAACACTTTCATATGTTGATGGTAAGTCCTTAGTGCTAAATCATATGCTTAACATGTAAACATTATTCTTCTGTCACTATTTCATTGCTAAAGGCTCAATGCCAGATCTTGCCTGAGCACAAACTGGCTTCTGTGCGCTGTTGAGATTATGTAGAACGCTGCTAATGACTTTAGATAATTAATTAACTGTTTGATCTATGATATTATGAGAATTATTTGCCCCAATTTCTCAGAGCTCCAAGATGATGTTTTGCCCAACCAACACTTAAAATTAACCTCAACATATAGAGAATGTTTGGGACTTTTAATACACACTCACATGTGTTATTATTTGGTAAATTAGTCACAAATGAGTATAAGTCTGTCTAAAAGTGGGCTGTGAAATTCACAAATTTAATAATGATACAATATTATATTGATTCTTGTCTTTCTTCTTCCACCATAAGCTATGTGCCGATATCACAAATTCTACCACAGTGATTTTGATTCGATTGAGGGGCCTGTGATTAATATTAGATGATAATATCATATGCCCATTTAACACAGGCAGTTATATTTATATTAACTCACAAAAAGGAACAAAATATCATTTGACAGTTTTATTGTTGAGCTCTTCCAGACATTTGAATTAAAAACAGTCTTTTTTTAAATACAAAGAATAAATGTAAAGTGGGAAATTCAAAATAAAGGTGAACTTTATAGATATCATATATTTTCACTTTGAATCAGTGATATTGGATCGTTGATCATTGAATCGATATATATTAATCCAGACTGATGTATCGTTACACCCCTAGCTAAAAGCCGAATACATCCCGAGCTTGCTGTGAATGAAGAACAAGCTCATGCCTCAGTATATCCTATTTATCGGTACTTATTAATAATGAATCACAAGAAATATTTCAGCATACTGTCATTTTGATTATTTAATTTGTCTGCAGTTTTCTTGATGCTTGTCTGTTTTGCATCATCTAGTATAGATGCCTTGGCTGAGATGAGTGTGAAGGCTTTTGAGCTAGTCCCCGCTGTGGAGCGAGACCTCCTCATGGGCGACAAGGCTCGTATCAACATTGAGTGCATTGAATGCTGTGGAAAACACTTGTACATGGGCACCAATGACTGCTTTATCCACCACTTCCTGCTGGACGAGGTCACTTCCTCCAAAGGGAAACTGACTTACTCGGCTCAGAAGCTGCTGCACAAATATCTGGGCCTCAAGAAACCAGTTGCTGAGCTGCGTGCTGCCTCCGCTTTGGAACGGCTGATAGTGCTTTGCGATGGAATAGTGTTCCTGGTCGACATGGTGACACTGGAGACCGTACCCTCAGCGGCAGGAGGTGGAGCCAAGATCAGAGGTGTGTCAGCTTTCTGTATTAATGAGAACCCGGTGAACGGTGATCCGTTCTGTGTGGAAATGGGTGTGCTCTCCTCCAAGCGGCGGACGGTGCAGATTTATATGGTGTATGAGGACAGAGTGCAGCTGGTCAAAGAGGTGGCCACTCCTGAGCAGCCCTGTGCCGTCAGTGTTGATGGTTACTTCTTGTGCCTGGCCCTCGCCACACAGTACATGATTCTGAACTACAACACAGGAGCTTCCCAAGACCTCTTTCCGTACAACAGTGAAGAGAGGAGACCCATTGTGAAGAGGATCGGCAGGGAGGAGTTCCTCTTGGCAGCACCTGGTGGTCTGGGTAAGTCGGGACAAAAACACTGTATCTGTATCTGAAAAGTCTTAAAAAGCATTCAGTTCCCTTAAAATATTTTAAAAATACTAGAAGTTACAAAGGTTGTGAATATTCTTTCTTGGTATGGGGTTGTGGGCTGTAGGGAGATATTATAGAGACATTATCTATAAACTCCAAGTGAGACTGATGCTCCAGTGGATTGTGCATGAACTCTACATATGTACCAGTTTTAGCAAAAGCTTTAATTTATTAAGTAGTTTTTAATTGATTAATCCATCCATCAATTTTCTACTATTTATTTGTATCAAAGTCAACATTTATGGATTAAGTATATAACGAGGAATGATTGTTTTTTAGAGCTGGGAACTACAGACCAGAATGTGATATAAATGACCATGAAGTGATTTATTTGATAACTAATTGTGGGCCTTATTGTCCCTACTGATTTTCCATCGTTCTTTGACCCGTATGAAAAAGATATTACTTTGTAATCTATGTGGTATTAAAATGTTTTACAAGCTCTTAAATTTTTTAAACACTGCAGAAATCAAAATATTGGCAGTTTTGCTTGAAGTTGATTGTGAACCTGTTCTTAACATTTTCATGTGTACTCAATGGTTGCCACTAACAGTTTTATGACACTTAAATTTATTGTTTATTAAATCAATTTACTATATTTATCATGTAGTCTATTAATTGTCAAAACAGGCTAGCCTCCATAATATTCACAGCTTGTGTGCATCTGCTGTTACATTTTTGTGAAGTTATGAGTATTTTTTGACTCAAGGAGTGTTTACATGACATAGCCCTGTTCATCTTTCTGTCCACATCTCTCTCTAGGCATGTTTGCGAATGCAGAAGGGGTTTCTCAGCGGGCTCCAGTTAGCTGGTCAGAGAGCGTGATTGGTGCTGCTGTGTGTTTTCCGTATGTGGTGGCTTTAGATGAAAGCTTCATCACCATCCATAGCATGTTGGACCAACAGCTAAAACAGACCTTGTCATTCAGGGATGGACACATTCTGCAAGACTTTGAAGGTATCCTCACATATTGGTTTCTCAAGGATTCTCATCCTGTGTTGTCTAATGAAACCAACTATTTGCCAAAAGAAATCAGAAGAGATTATGTAATTGATCATCCATCATTTATTTTGCCATTATACATTTAGATTGTAACATATTTAATGGTCACAGAGGTCAACCGGCTCCCTGAATATTAGAAATGATGTAAGAATAAAGTGAAGAACTGATATATAAAGTATCACCTGATGGGAGCATTAAGTTAACTGCATAAGAGCCCACTAAGTGTTCTGCCTGCTGCAGATGTACTTGATAACATGTATCAACCTGCCATTTATGACATGTTTTTATATACCTGGGTTTAAAAGAATACGCCCCCAATTTAGCACTGCACTCCTATAACATCACAATAGACAGTTTCAAACAAAAGTATCAGACTTTGTGCAGCTCCCTCTGGAGCCAAAAAAGGTTTTATACAGGTTGTTTTTCACATATATAGTACTACTCCACAAGACCTGTCAACAGACTTGTGTAAAATCGGTAGAGTTCTGCTTAGATGTGTCCATGCTATATAGATTATAGTGAATGAAGTGAAATCATATCTGTCTGTTGCACACAGATCTATGAAAAATGAAAGCAGAAAATAGGGCTCTTATTAAACAATCCAGGGATGGAAAGAGTCTGCTTTGTCTTGCTAGATTGAGAAACCAAAACTTTTAGCAGAAACAGTCTGAAAGCTGAGTAGAGATGTACGCTGGAGTCTTAAAGGGATCTGGAGCACTAGCAATCTTTTCCTATTACAGAAAATCTTTCAGTTGAACAACTGATAAGCAACTCAAGCTGTACTCATGAAGCAGTCTCTTTCCAGAGCTAATGATATTTTAAAAGTGTAAGCCACAGGATTAAATTTAAGCAATTAATTGAGGTTGTTGGTTGTATTTAAACAAGCCACTTGGGATATCACTATGCATATTGGTGGCTGTGTGAGAGTGTTAAAGTCCTGATCTGCGAGCATTGTGTGTTTTAGGAAAGGTCATTCTGGCCTCCACTAAGGCAGTGTATGTCCTAGTACCCCTGCCGCTGGAGAGACAGATCCAGGATTTACTGGCCAGTCACAGAGTGGAGGAGGCGCTCATCCTCACAGAGGGAGCACAGCAAAATATTCCCAAAGACAAGTTCCAGGTAACAAACAGTGTGTTGTTTTGACTTGAAGGCTGAAATACAGTATGTTGATAATATGGGGTTATGTGTGATTCATTGACCATACAATGATACTGGCTTCATTAATAATCAATAATAATATGATAACTTTGCCTAGGCTGAGATCTTTTGTGTAAACTGATATATTACTGACTGACTATTTTTCTAAACTAAAAAACAATTGTCTCATATATTGTCACTTTCTGCATGTACAGATTTTGCACAAAAGAATCCTCCAGCAGGCAGGTTTCATACAGTTTGGCCAACTTCAGTTTCTAGAGGCAAAAGAACACTTCAGGTAAGAGTCGAAGTCTGTGTTTCTTTGTTTATTAAACTGCTCTGTTGTTTCATGTGGTTAAACTGTGGGTGGCTTGTGTATAGCAAGTGCCATTCAGGCCGTGCTTTCCTAGAAAACCCTCATTTTTAAGTGATGAATATTGAATTAGAGCCATTATTTTGGTGGGATGATGATCAGCACCTCTAAATTGGAGGCCATGGTTGTCAGCAGGAAACTGATGGATCATGTACTCTGGGTAGGGAATGAGTCTTAACCTCAAGTGAAGGAGTTCAAGTACCTCAGGGTCTTGTTCACGAGTGAGGGGACAATAGAACGTGAGATTGGTCGGAGAATTGGAGCAGCGGGGGCGGTATTGCAGTCGTTTTATCGCACTGTTGTGGTGAAGAGAGAGCTAAGCCGGGAGGCAAAGCTCTTGATCTACCAGTCAGTCTTTGTACCTAATCTTACGTATGGTCATGAGGACTGTGTCATGACCGAAAGAACTAGATCGCGGGTGAAAGCAGCCAAAATGGGTTTTCTCAGGAGGGTGGCTGGCGTCTCCCTTAGACATAGGGTGAGAAGCTCAGCCATCCGTGTGGGACGGAGTAGAGCCGCTGCTCCTTTGCATTGAAAGGAGCAAGTTGAGGTTGTTCGGGCATCTGGTAAGGATACCCCCTTGAGCGCCTCCCTAAGGAGGTATTACAGGCACGACCAGCTGGGAGAAGGACCCCAGGGGAGACTCAGGACTAGGTGGAGAGATTGTAACTCCACACTGGCCTGGGAACGCCCCAGGATCCCCCAGTCAGAGCTGGTTAATGTGACCCGGGAAAGGGAAGTTTAGGGTCCCCTGCTGGAGCTGTTGACCCCATGACTCAACCCTGGATAAGCGGTTGAAGATGAGTGAGTGATGAGTGATTATTTTTACATTTTAAAGGACATTACTGACCCCACAAACTAGACCATGTTGAGCCTTGTCACTGTTGGATTAAATTGTTACACCTTGAACAGCAATCAACTCATAACATTCATATTTTCCAAATTCAATCTGTCTGTCCTTTCATAGCCAGTTCATTATGACTTAAGTTTTTATTCCATAAGCTTTCTTCGTACCTTTATTTCACTGAACAACCGATTTTCGTTTATGTGGCCAAAGTTGCTACGCTAACCCCCACTTTTTTCTGTTCTAACTGCACTGAGTGGGAATATTTAGTTCCCAATCTTTGTGATTACGTTACAAATTTATAATTTTCCTCTGTCAAGGAGGTTGTGTTTCTAGTCTGGTGTGTTTTCCTGTTTGAAAGTTTGTTTTTGTTTTCGTTGTGAATCTGGATTGACCTCAGGAATTTAAATTTTTAATTAATTGAATTATCTATCAATCAGTGTGTACTTTCCCTCCACACCAATGTACACTGAATAAACATTTTCTATTATTATTTATTATTATTATTATTATTATTATTATTATTATTATTATTATTACTAGAACAAATGAAGATTGTGCAGCTATGTGGTGTTGTTCTATGACAGTTTCTACTTCTTTTAGTTTCTGGCTTTTAGTTCTTCATTGCTTCACTCATTAGCAATTTTTTCCACGACCTTTTAATATTTGCAGGAAGGGTCAGCTGGATGTGCGGGAGTTGATATCTCTCTACCCACTGTTACTGCCAGCTTCCTCTTCATTCACGCGCTGCCACCCTCCTCTCCACGAGTTTGCAGATCTCAACCACCTGGCACAGGGTGACCAGGAAAAAGTGCTGCGATGCAAGAAGTTCCTTATCAGTTATTTGGGAGAGGTAAATGGAGAAAAAGAAAATAAATCATTTAGACTTTTTGCAGTGAGCTCACTTGTCAGAAGTCCTTGTAATACTCTATGTTCTATATACTCTATATGTATTACATAATATTTTTATTCATCTCCACACACAGGTACGAAGCACAGAGGTGGCCAATGGCTGTAGAGAGGATGTGGACACTGCACTGTTAAAGCTGTATGCTGAGCAGGATCATGACAGCCTTCTAGACCTGCTAGCCTCAGACAATACCTGCATACTAGCAGACTGCGTCCCATGGCTGGAGAAATATCACAAGTGTGTATACTATCAGTTTTCCTTTTGGGAATAAGTTGATATAAATGATCACATATGAAAAACACACAGAAATCACTGCAATTTAACACAAACATGTTAGAGTTTTAAGAGCCTTCACATTCTGTAGAAGCACTATTATTATTGGACACATACCGGTAAATATAATTAATCTGTAACAGCAGCCGCACATTTTAAAATTTTGGATACACTACATGATGTGATGGTAGTCTTTGTTTGATATGGTCATATCATGCTTAAAATCAGTAATTAGCAAAATAAACTACAAACACTGTGGGAAATCAAAAAGTGGGGCTTTGTTGGGTAAATACTCGCTGTTAATTACCACCCTGTAAAGCTGTAATACTGTGTCCACTTTAGTCAAGCCAATTTAATTACTTTGCACAAAAAGATTAGGGAGGGAGAGGCTTTGCTTCATTCTGTGTTTTTTCCACCTCTCTTAGATATTTTGCACTTGGGCTGCTCTATCATTATAATGGTCAGGATTCAGCTGCACTTCAGGTATGTATGCCCAAAATGTGGATATTATTGTTTGTCACAGAAGAATCAGCACAAACATAATATTTTAGGTATTTAACTTATTCCCTCTTTATTTTTTCTGACAGCTTTGGATCCGTGTGGTAGATGGGGATCTGCAGGACTCCACAAGATCTGACCTTTATGAGTACATCGTGGACTTTCTCTGCTCCTGCTCCAACCTGGACCATGTATGGAAGTATGCAGACTGGGCCTTGCGGAAGAATCCCACCGTAGGTTACCAGGACCTTAAACTATCTCAAAACGACCTTAAACTACCTGGCAAGATTATTAGTGTTGGTCAACTTGAGATAAAGTTGATTTTTAATTTAAACAGTTATATTCAGTCTCACGGAGTAACAGAAACAGTTAGCATAGAGGGCTCATTTTCAGATGATAAAAAATCCAAATAAAAAAATGACAATGAAAAATGCACATATAACCACACAATCCAGCCAGCATAATTATAATTATATTAAGGTACAGAGCAGAAGTAACAATTTTCTACAGTCCACATTGAACATTAGACAGTTGAATAGATGTGCATAGAGCAGTCAGGTTGGCAGGAGAGCTGTGATTAGATTAGAAAGCTCCATCAATCCCCAATGGGGAAACTCTTGCCACCAAATCAACTCATACAGACAAGTTCAAGTTACAGTTGCTGTTTGTTATGTGCAGGTTAACACAGGGCCAACAGCACAATGAAATGTATAGGATGAGAGAACAGGTCTGCTCAGCACTGAACGCAACTTATAAGATCAATAAAATGACAATAAGTGTAAGATAAAAAAATAAATCTACACACATTTACTGAATTGACTCAGAGCTGTCATCGGTGCAGCTATCTTACGGCACACCAGAAGAGGAACCATCAATATAGACCGTACATTCACAGTTTACAAAAAATAAAAAATCACAGTATATACCATTAAGAGCTATTTGAAACATGATTAACAGTCGAGAGATGCTATATCTAAAAAGCACGTCTGATAATGTTCATTAAGAATCTGACTGCTGAGATGTGATCTCTCACTTCCCAGTGCTTATAAGCCATTTCTTCAGTTCCTCTTGTTGTAACCTATTTTTCTTTTTTGTTCATAGATAGGTGTCCACATCTTTACTAAGAGGCCTGCCAGTAAAGAGCTGTCAGAACTAAACCTTGATGATGTTATCACTTACCTGGGCCAGCACAGCGAGGCGCTGCTTCTCTACCTGGAGCACCTGGTGCTGGAGAGAAGGATAAAGGTACAATAAAATTATCAGCTTTGGCTTTGTGGTGAGAGAGAACTGGGAGAACCTGGTTCAGTCTTGGTGTCAGTAAGCAGTTGGCTCTATTGAGGTGTCCTTGAGCAACACACACAACCTCTGCTTGCCCCAGAGATACTGTGTGGTAGCTGATCTAAACCCTGGACTTCCTGCAGCAAGCATCATTAGAGGAATTTGCGTGCAGTATCAGTTCTCCAAAGTACTAAAGTGAAGTATTATTCTGGATATATTTACATGGACTGCAACAGACTCAGTATTGACCATGTCCTGAATATGAATCTGGTCACATGAGACAGTGGCTCAGTGGTTCACACTGTCCCTTGACTTCCTCCTGCAATCCTGTCCTGTGAGCTTGGTTGCCTTTTATGGTGCTTTCACCAGCCATAGTGTGTTTGGCTAGTCCAAATTAGAGTGAAAGTGGTACTTGTTTGTTTACTATTTAGTTATTTATTTCGTGTTAACTTCTGCAGAAGTCAGTCATTCCTCTCCCTCGTATTAACCTGCCGTTTACCTGTGTCCATCTTATCAAAAGCCTGCACAAGCAGCCTGCCTTTTTGTTCCATTTGGAGACCACCTCTTGGTCTCAGAGTGGATGTTTTGGTCGGCATCAGAGTATGATTACTGTATTCACAACTGCCCAAACAAACTGTACCAGTTCGATTTAAGATTGATTAAAGTGGACTAAATGTTGCTTGTGAAAGCACCTGGCTCCTCCTAGGAGTCTTGCAACATAAGTACTTGAGAAAATGGATGGATGAGTTTTTGCATTATTTTTTAAAACTTGATTTAACCAAGATATTTCACTTAGAGCTGTGTTCTTTTTCAAGAGGCTGCCCGGTGCAACCACAGTCTGATCTATTGGTCACCGAGATCAGTAGTAGATGGAGAATAACAGCTGTTCTCGTGGCCATGTCAGTAGTCTTTATGAAGGCAAAGTCTGTTGGTATCCAACATCAAACACTGTCTTTTATTTTTATGTTTTCTGTTTCAGTTTTGAGACTATCTTTAATAACGGTTTACGGTATATTAAGGTAATTAGAAAAATGCTGCTTAATCAAGTTATTATCTGAATGTTGTGATTTGCAGTCAACGTGAACAAGCTTTTTTGTTTAACTGTTTCTGAATTGTTTATTAATTCAGAGTGTTTTTTTCCATGTTTGTGGATGCAGAAAGAGAAGTTCCACACACACCTGGCCGTGGTGTACCTGGAGAGGGTCTTGTCAATGCTGTCGGAGTCACCAGCAGATGAAGAGCAGATCACCAGAGGTAGAGAGAAGCTCCAAGCTCTGCTCAGGGAGTCCGACCTATACCGTGCTCAGTTTCTTTTAGGTGAGTCACATGTCTAAAGTAGTATATTGTATTTTTAAGATCTTTCTATTTTTGCATAGATTTTGATGGGTGCTGTTTTACAGCATTTCAAACAGCTCCTTGAAGACTGAAGTGAGTTAATTGGAATGACATTTAGCTTGTTATAGTAGAACCAATAACTGTTGTCTTAACACATAATTTATGAAAGATTATAGCTGCATAAATGCAATGCAAACTTGGTGCAGCTGTGTGTGTGAAGGTGAGTGGACAATCTTAGATAGCAAGGTGTGATTCTTCAAAGTCCCAAAGAGAGATCATTATGCAGGTTTTCACCCTTAATGTTTCATGTCCTTCTGCTCTGTTTAGGTAAGATGGAGAACTGTGAACAACTGCTGCTAGAGCGTGCAACACTACATGGAAAACTGGAGGAGCATGATAAAGCACTGCATATATTGGTGCACAAGCTGAGAGATTTCCAGTCTGCAGAGGCCTTCTGTATATGGGCCTCTTCTTGTCGGGATTCTGCTTACCGACAGCAGCTATTTCACCTGCTATTGGGGGTGTACCTAGACAAGAATCTACCTGGAAAATCCCAGACTGCAGCAGGAGGTGGAGACCTGGAGATGGCGGCAGTGGACCTCCTAAATAGGCATGGCGAGGTGTTTGATGCAGTTCGTGTCCTGCGTATGCTCCCTGAGGGCTGGTCACTGCAGCTGCTGCGGCCCTTTCTGGGTCGAGCCATCAGGGCCAGTATGCATGCCTGCCGAACCTCCCAGATCGCTCTGGGGTTAGCCCACTCTGAAAACCTTCAACTGCTGCATGACAGGGTGAGAGACACATAACATAACACAAACACATGCAAACTAGTCAAATAATGAAATACTTTCTTCTTCCTCTATCTGCTATTTACTTGTTTAATGTGTTGTACAGGCCTGGGTACGACACCATCATTTATTAGATGAGGATTTTTTTTGTCACGAAGTTTGTTATTTAAAGGATAAGACGGCATTAGTTTCACAAAGAGTTAACAGCAACAATACTGATAACAGATTAAGAGAAATTTCTACTTGTTTTAAAGGTATTGGCATTTCCCTCAATACTTCTCCTATCGATATAGCAATCCTGAGTAAGACAATTAAATAATGAAATAGGGCTGCAACTGACGATTATTTTCATTGCCGCTTAAGCTGTTGATTATTTTCTCGATTAATCTATTAATTGTTTGGTCTATAAAATGTCAGAAAATGGTGAAAAATGTTGATCTGTGTTTCCCAAAGCCGAAGATGATGTCTTCTTCAGATGTCTTATTTCGTCCACCCAGAATCAAATTTTTTTTTTTTTTTTAAATGATACTCAAAATAGTTGCTGATTTATTAAATTGTTGAGAGATAATCAGTTGTTTAGGCGCTCCACTGAAGTAGAGCTGCATATTTTACTTGCTTAATCAATCGAAAATTGATCTGCAGCTATTTTTTATTATCAGTTAATGGGTGTAGCCATTTTTCGAAACAAAATGTTTTTTTTGTCATATATGATATTAAACTGAATATCGTTGTATTTTGGACTGTTGGCTGATGAAACAGGACATTTTAGTACATCTCTATGGGCATGTCCATGTTATTGAATGTTTAATCAATGAATTAAGAAAATAGTCTGAAAATTAATTGATTAAATGAAAATAATTGTTCATCAACTGAACCTTGACTAGAATTTTAAACTTCCAAGTTTTCTTTCTTGCAGTGAACTGAGATATAAAACAGTGATTAGGTCGATGAGGGGCGAGCAGAACAAATAATTCATCTGAATGGCTAAAGTATTACCCGACATTTGAATTTGCAGATTATCCCATTCAGTTAGATCTGATTATATCGGTATTATATATTTTAAATCAATTTTTTTTGAATATTTTTGTCATGAATCTCTCAATTCAATTTATTTTACAACTATTAAAGACAGCTTGGTTTCTCAAAATGAAGCAATTTAGGGAGCGAATTTGGTATATTAATCCAACCTTTTAAATTTAGTATTAACACATGCTGGTGAGTTAGCATATATTGTCTTAATCATATAATTGATTATTCCATTTTCTTTTGGTTTAGTTTTGTGCTTAGTCTTATTTTTGTTCTCATTACTGCTTTAAGTCATCGTTACTGTACTTTTGTGTATTTTCTCCTCAGTTGAAAGACCGGAAGAAACCAATTTTTGTGTCTGAAAAGAAAGGATGCCACCTGTGCCACAACACCTTCAGTGAGCCTGACGTTGTGTGTCTGCCAGGTGGAGTGCCTGTCCATACTCACTGTGTCGCCCAGAGAGTAAGAGACTCTCCCACTAAGAGACAGTTAACTAATAGCAGTAACCATACGTGAGACTAGACTCTTCAAACTGTCATGTGATCTGTGATCAGACTAAAGCTGGACATGCTGACGACTGTGGAGATGACAAAAAGCACAGAACACTCTTTGCCATAGTAGAGTCTGCTATGGAGTTGATGAGAAACACAAAAGAAAGCTGTGCGAGTGTGAATGTGTGTGAGAGTGCAAGGGAGAAACCGATGATTTCATCTATTTATTCCTGTGCCGCAATTATGCCACATTGACTCAGACTGCAAGTCTTCAATAGAAGTTAGGCCCTGTTCAGACCTGGTATTAACAAGCGTCCTGGGTGATCCAATCTCAAGTGGACCAAAGACACATTGAGATCCAATCACTCAGACTGTATGTGCTTGTCTTTTGTTACTCACCAAGAAAGGGTATCCATGGAATGACTTCTTTTGCAATAGAAGTAATCCTTCGGTCGTTGGAGAGGGCAGTGATGGGGATCAGAGAGCCATCTATTGCTCCGACGCATTGGGGGAACCCTCCTCTCTCTGAGCCATCCACAGTCTCGCAGTCTGTCCCCTCGAGGCCAAGTAATAAAATGGCGTGTGCATAGCCGACGCCTTCTTATCTCAGCTCGTCATATACTGACGCTTTGTCAGACCCTTTGGCATCACTTCACTTGCTGTAAACGCATGTTTAACAACCCCTCGGCGTCAGTTTTTGCTCACAGTAAACACATGCTGAATGTTGTTAATTAAACAAAAACAGGATTAGAAAACAAAACCACTCAGGTTTAGGAAAACACATGGTTCGGCTTAAAATTATGTTAGCACAGTGAAAATGTGATGATGTGAACACGGGAAGGAACAATCTGCTGGTAGTAAAGTAAAAGTGAAACGTAACACAAACAACGGTCTCCTGGATAAAATCCCTGTGAAGTTGGACACATCTACCTCCACTCCCACCTGCCTGGTGTATTGCTTTTGCTCTTTAAACTACATCACTGCAGTACTTTAGGATGTGTTTACGTTGTAGTTAATGGAAAGTCTGGTGCGTGTCGTACTGCCACTATAGGGTGCCTTGTGCAGTGGTATAAAACGGTACCTGACTGTGACAAAAGCGTATTTGACGCCGTGGGAATGAGAACGGGCTGCTATAGTGCGACAAACCATCTAATCACAATTGGAAACTTAATCTGTAATGCTGCCATCCGACAGTTAAAAACAACACATTTGCTGTCTTTGCAAATGGAAATGGTGTACGTGTTTATTTGCATATAGATCCGGGAAGTGAGATCTGATCAAGTGGTCACTGGAGATGCATCATAACGCCAGGTGACAACTGATGGGTTACAGCTGTCCGATCACCCAAGACGCATGTTAATTCCAGGTCTGAACAGCTGAGTCACCAGGCCCTTTAATCCATTTAAACAGAGAATTAAAGACAGGTTCCTGTGCTTATCTGTGGGTTCAGTGCCGTACCGGTCATCGTCTTCGCTGGAACAGTTTTAAACCTGATTTTGAGAAACTGCTTGAACTACAGAACTCGCAATATTTGAATCCTATTGCAAATATTTCTGAAGCATGCATTGTATTACCACTCTTACAGTTCTGGTCTAATCACCTCATATAGGTATTGTATTAATATTGTCCTAACTTGCACATTGCAGTTTTGGGTTTTAATGTGAAATACTACAAAGACTCACCAGTATTGATGGAAACTGAGTCTTTTGTCTGTCTTTTACTCTCTGGGTTCTGGTCACACTGCTGCTTTATTTTCCCCTCCGCTATAAGGGCCCTGGATGTTGTATTCACAGTAATTGAGTTCAACTGTTTGATCCAAACCTGTCAGATATCATGGTGGGACACCTGCTCTCAATGTTTGGCCTGTGGAGCAACAACAGTGTAAAACACTACATGAAATCTTTACTGTCAGTACTCAAACTGCATCAAGGACCAATCAGATCAACCGTCTAAAACTTGCACAAATCAAATAATCTATATTGATAATATGTCAGTACACACATTGTGAAGTGTGACAGCAAATGTTATGGCTCAGATGTAAGTGGCAGATATGTAGAGAATCATCAAATCGAGAAATCAAGACAATCTTGTCTGGTTTTGAGTAATAAATGAATAAATCAAGAGGGGTCTCCTCTGCTCGCCTGCTGTCGTAGATCCATTTTGTTTGGTTATAGAACATACAGTGATAAAGATATGTTAAATTTTATCAACACAAAACAAAGGTCTATCAGTGGCAAACATAATATTGAGGAGGGCTCGTAACGAGATTTTTATTCTGAAATGAAATTTGAGTCAGGAGGGGCAAGGAGGTGATTTGTTCCAAATATTTTCAATGTGAATACTGTGAGATAATCACGTCTCCATTATTATAAAATGTAGGCTATCCAGGTATTTTTTCACAGCTTACTTTTATATAGATGTTTTATATAAGCTGTAAAAAGTATTTGACCACAAGATAGCAGTAAAGTGTTAAAAACAAATTATGGTATTCTGTATCACTACTCTACTAAATGCCCTGAATATGGTTTTTAAATTATTGATTAAAAAAACAACTAATGAAGCTATTTGGAACAAAACCTCCACATTTTTTTCTCCCATAATGACCACAATCCATTAACTCGCCCTGGTCTTGGTTTGAAGGAAATGCTTTGACTCTTAACTGTTATTAAATCATCTTCAAACAGATGATGAAATATTACAAAGTCATAGCTGCTACTGTTGCATCAGACATACAGTGAAGAGGACTGGCATGAAAACCTCCTGATTAAGCAGTTGATGACGTTTTACTGCTTTCCTACTGAAAGTAACAAATGACTGTCAAAGAAAATGGTCATCTCATAATGCATGATATTGCACTTTTCAAAACTCCTAAGCTTTTTTTATGTTTTGAAATTAAGAGAAAACAAATCATTGATGGCCCCAGATCATGTGTTTCGATACATCTCAGCTCTCCATCTAACTGTTGAGTTATGGCTTTAACTTTTTCACGATGACACTCCTCTGAAAAACAGAAAGAAACAGATGCATTTATATCATAAAGTAGTTTTATGTGGTTTGTCATCACCGCTTTGTCCTTTATCGTTATCACACATGCTCAATGTGCGGAAAGCATTAAAGTGCAGCTTGAACCTCATAAATGTTTCTCCCAGACGGACATAACTAATGTGAATAATATGTTTCTGTTGGTAAGATGTGCGAACAGTCAAAAATTAGGGATGTATTCCTAAATGTCTGCAGGAGGTGAAGCTCTGCTAAAAAATGTTTATGTCAAACTATCATTTTTGTGCTATCTCACAAATTGTGTCATCAGAGGTGGCAGAAGTCGCGTGAAATTCATAACGGAGCAATGAGAGAAAACCGCTGACAAAAAATAAACATGATTACTGCTGTACACAGAAAACCCTCTTCATAAAGGTAAACTATAGGGCGCCCTCCATGTTTCCTTCTTCAAATTCAACACGCGTCTCTCGTCCTAGAGATGAGACAGTTGATTTAGATGGTTGTAACTTAAGACGTGAAAATGAATCCTTCATTTACACACTACAAACTTTGTACAAGATATTCATTCAAATTGGTTCTGAAAAAGAGAAAATCAATCAGTGTTCCCAAAATCAATTCTCCATGGACTACGATTTTAAAACGGTCCCAGTTTCTGAGTTTGCAAAAAACGAACACAAGTTTCTCCTCAGTTTATTTTTTTAAAACTAATTTACAGTCGTCCAGCCTTTCTTAAACACATCACTGTTGTGGGTTTTGCTTGTTTCTCTGGTGCTTGTGCTGTTGACGCTAGCCTTCTATAACTGCAACACATTTCTGTGACGGACATTTGTGCAAACATGGGACTATTTTTCTAACATGGAGAGCTGAATATTGTAGATTCTGTTGGCTGGACTCACTTTCCATGACAGAAATTCACAGCTTAGGCACAGCATCCTTCTGTCTGAACAGTTTAAGTGTAGCTTGCTTTAAAGGCCTCCTAACTTCAAATAATAATAATAAAAAAAAATACAGTACAGTTGTGTGAAAAAAATACTATTGTATTTTATAAATATATGTATACTGGTATGTATATACTGCATTTGTACTTGTTTGTTGCTTTCTAAATCAATGCCAATGTGGATGGAGTGTACAAACTGTAAATCCATCCCATTTTAATAAACATGAAACTCTATATCAACTCATGGAGTCTCCGTTTCACATTTCACACATCGAAAAGTAATTCCCACGTGCGTTTCTGCATGACTGTTGTTTTCCTTGTGTGTGATAGCTTCTGACGGTGAATGTCTTGCAGTTTGAATTGTGATGAGAAAATATATAGATTTAAAGAGGGTATTTTGTGGATATCAATTAACTTCCTTCTGAATGTGGATCAAAGTATAATCATGGATTTTAGTACAACAACACCATGTATGACACTGTATCTCATAGCTGTAAGTGGCTGCAGGTAAGTCAAATGCAAAAAAACAACAAAAAAACATGCGAATATAATTTCCAAAAATGTCTTTTTTCATCCTTATGAAGCACTGAACTGATAATTTCTCTCTTTTGATATGGAAAATGCATTACATTGTTACCAGACATTACTCAGTGAAATGTTCAACCAGTGATCCACAATTTATATACTAGTTTGATTTTAGTCAAGACTGCAAGAAAAAAAAAAAAAGGATGGATTTTCAAAGATTTATGTCCTTTAAAGTTTAGCCAGGTTAGTGCCCACTTCAAATATTTAAGCACATTTATATTAGTGGAACAGAGTTTACCAGGATTATGAGGCTAACATTAACCTCTTGAAGCTCAGGCCCCTGCTCAAAAAAATCACATCCCCAAAATGAGTGTAAGATTTTATTTTGATTAGGCTGATTAGGCTGATTATGCTATATGGTGACCAAGAGTAACTACACTGCTGTGTACGTTGAAAGTTTTAGTTTGAAATATTTACCAGAAGTATGACTGTGCCATAATTTCTGCATTAACGCATGTTTTATTAATTTATCGGCTCAGACTGTCACCACTAGAGGGCAGCAAACACTCTGGATTTTAAATACACACATCTTCTCTGTGCTTTGTAGAATCAGCGAGCATTTTGTTGTTTTTTTACATTAAATTTTACAGTAGAGATTCATTTATTGTCCCTGCATCTTGGGGGGGAGTGCTAGTCTGTGGGAGTTGGCTTGGGAAGCGGAGGGTCACCGGTTCAAGTCCCAACATGGACCAAAAAACTGTGTGAACTGGTAGCTGGAGAGGTGCCAGTTTACCTCTTGGGCACTGCCGAGATGCCCCTAAGCAAGGCACCAAACCCCCAACTGCTGGGGGGCGGCCCCCCCCTCTTAAATTTTTCCATTAATTAATGTATGGGGGGGGACAATATAGTAAATACTAAAGATAAAACAATGTGTGTGAGATGTTTTCCTACTGTGGGGATCTTCCACTTGATGTTGATCTTCTTCTTCTTGCCAACACAATATAGTAAATACTAAGGAAAACAATGTTGAGATGTTGTGCTACTTTTTTCATGTGTACAAAAAAATCCTTAAAAATAGCCTTTATATCATTAAATAAATACACTAAATATTGTGTGTTTGTCATGTTAGTATTGCTTTTGTCCAGTCGTTGCCGTGACTACAAACTGTCCTCCTGCATCTTTGTGTATGTTGAAAGTTTTATTTTGAAGTGATTTACCGGATGTGTGAGTATGCTATAATGTTTGCATAATGCTACTTTACCAATTTATCAGTTCTTCACTGTCACCACTAGAGGGCAGCACATACTCGTGATTTTAAATACACAGGTCAATATCTCTTAGTAGCAACATAGAAGTAGACTCGTGAAATGACAACGCTTAAAAACACACATTATTCAGGTTAAACAACCGGTAAATAAAGATGTCCTGTTGCTAAATTGACCTGTGTTTTTAAAATCAGTAGTTGGTATTAATAATGCCCTCCAGTGGTCACAGGTAGGAACTGCATCATGCAGTTATTAGTACTGATTATATCCTTTATAGGCGTCAATACTACACTAATGTTCATAATAGTATCTGTGTTTCTAATGTATACTTGTTGTTGTAAAACAATATAAAGCCCTGCATCGTGTAATGTGCTAAGAAAGTTTACATTCCCAGAAGTGTGACTATACTAACATCTGCACTGATGCTAACTTGATGAATTAAATATTGCAATTCTTCATATTGTCCACTAGAGGGCAGTAATAGTCGTCATTTTAAATCCACTGGTCTTTTTGCTTTGTTCAACCAGTGAGCATTTAGTTTTAAGAAAAAGAAAGAAAGAAAGATATTCTTTTTAGTCCAAGTGGGGAAATTCAGTTTTTACACTCTGTTTTTCACACACAGTACATATACATGCGTAATGGAGAGATGTAAAGTGAGGGGGCTGCTCCTGTCAAGCGCCCAGAGCAGTTGGGGGTTTGGTGCCTTGCTCAGGGGCACCTCGGCAGTGCCCAAGAGGTAAACTGGCACCTCTCCAGCAACCAGTTGGTCTTGGTCCATGGGGGTCTTGAACCCGCGACGTCCGCGTCTTAACCCAAGTCCTTACAGACTGAGCTACTGCCGCCACCAGTACTGCCTTTTACATTAAATTTAGCTGCATTAATTTATTGTTAATCCCTGCATCTTCTTGTCACCACCATAGAGTAAATACTAAGGAAAACACTGTTGGGGTGTTGTGCTTCCTTTATCTTACGTGTACAAAATAATCCTTAAAAATACTCTATATAACATGAAATGATACACTTAATATTGTCACGTTATTATTGCTTATGGTCAATTGTTGCCTTAAACTATAAACTAAGACTATAAACTGTTCTCCCGTTGTGACCAGGAGTAACTACTCGGCGGCGTGAATTGAAAGTTTTATTTTGAAATAATTTAATGGAAGTGTGATTATGATTTAATTGATGTTTTTAATTGCATTGCTTGACCTCACCTTTACTAATTTATCAGTTTCCGCTGTCACCACTAGAGGGCAGCAAACAGTCATGATTTTAAATACACAGATCAATGTTTCTCAGCATCAACATAGAGGTAAACTCAGGAACTGATAATGGTTGAAAATATACACATTATTCAGGTTAAACACCTGGTAAATAAGGACTTGTCTAAACATGAGACATTAACCAACATTATCTCATATTCAATTGTATTATGATTACATTCACAGCAACCATCCGTATCAGCGTTAATTATTAATCAAAGATATAATGTTAGAGAAAGCTAACGAACACATGGCTCTGGGCTCAAAACGTTGCTAGAAGTCACATGGTGATTTTTTTGGAGAGGTGGTGGGGCAAATGACTTCTTTGGCTAGAACGAGCACTCATCTGGTCTGGCGCACTTCAGTCATTTTGTAAATTTGAAAAATAGTTTCTCTATCGTTCTGTGGATTTGCAGACATCACGCTTATATTACGAAAACCCCATACCGGAAGTGTTTCTTCTTCTCTGGCGGAAGTAAAAGAATCAATACAGTAATGGCAGCGACCTTGTTCAGAGCATGATGTTCTTAATAGTTTAATTAGTTAACCACCTTAAAATGCTCGTTTATCGACCACACGAAGAGACAGTTTGGTGTTTATAGTTTCCTTTTCAACGTTAGCATCATGTTTTCCTTCATCAAGGCTGCTGTCGGCGGACTGACCGGTATTTGTCGAGTCCACGGTCACCAACAAGGTAACAAGTTAGCTAAGCTAACAAAAATAGCTCCTTTTGGGACTGCCTGTATTGCATGCGAGATATTTATTTATTGGTTTGTTTTACAGGGACTATATACATTAATAAGCATTGGTGTAAACGTCGAGCTAGCCAGAATTATACTTCTGAGCGTTACCTGTAGCCTCGTCTCTAGATGACACAGTCAGCCCAAAGCAACGTAAAATTTAGGAAGTCAGTGAAGGCAATAATTATAATAAATGGTCAGGTACGAACTGTTAACATGTAGCACAGAAGCAAGTAATACACAACGTATATATAACGTAAAAAACAAACAAACAATTTGTCTGTGCACTGTTACAGACATTATTTATTTTGCACAAATTAAGACTACACAATCAAATGTGCAGGAAGAGGCAAAAACCCCACTGGGCTTATTTGAAACCTCCACCAAAATAATATTAAGAATTACAATGTTATAGAGGGCATAATATTAATATACAGAAATAATATAACTACATTTACTGTTGACACACAATTAGAACAATATATATGTACATACATGTATAAACGGCCACATAATCACACCTGTACACCTGTTCAATTGCTTGGTAAAACAAATAGCTAATCAGCCAATCACATGGCCACAACTCAATGCATTTAGGCATGTTGACGTGGTCAAGACAACTTGCTGAAGTTCAAACCGAGCGTCAGAATGGGGACAAGAGGGGATTTAAGTGATTTTGAACGTGGCATGGTTGTTGGTGCCAGACGGGCTGGTCTGAGTATTTCAGAAACTGCTGATCTACTGGGATTTTCATGCACAACCATCTCTAGGGTTTACAGAGACTCCTCCGAAAAAGAGAAAATATCCAGTGAGCGCCAGTTGTGTGGATGAAAATGCCTTGTTGATGTGAGAGGTCAGAGGAGAATGGGCAGACTGGTTGAGATGATGGAAAGGCAACAGTAACTTAAATAACCACTTGTTATAACCAAGAAATGCAGAATACCATCTGTGAACGCACAACACATCAAACCTTGAAGAAGATGGGCTACAGCAGCAGAAGACCACACCAGGTGCCACTCCTGTCAGCTAAGAACAGGAAAGGAAAAGGAAAGGTTGCCTGGTCTGACGGGAATCAATTTTAGCTGCGACATTCAGATGGCAGGGTCAGAATTTGACATAAACAACATGAAAGAATGGATCCATCCTACCTTGTATCAACGGTTCAGGCTGGTGGTGGTAGTACGGGAGATTCACATCATAGATGTGCAGCTGACAAATCTGCAACAACTGCATGATGCTATCATGTCAATATGGACCAATATCTCAGAGGAATATTTCCAACACCTTGTTGAAAGTATGCCATGTAGAATTAAATTAGTTCTGAAAGCAAAAGTGGGTCCAACCTTTTACTGGCAGGGTGTACCTAATTATGTGGCTGGTGAGTGTATAATAACAATAGCAATAAATATATTAGAAAAGTCAAGAAATGTGTGTGATGTTCATCACACGTGTGTTTGTATTTGTGGGGGATATTGGTTTAAACATCTACATACAAGCACTGAGGTTAATGCTGACAAAAGTGACTACCAGTTAACATTTTTTTGTATGAGGAGACGCAACAGCCTCAAACAAAGACAAGTAAAATTAAAGTTTAAATTAAAACAAAACCTGTTACCTCAAGCTGAAAAACATGCACAATGCAGACTTAGTCAAGTCTTTAAGTGTTTGATTACAATACCACTGTACATCTGCGTGTTTTGTTCTATTCAAATGGAATATAATAGAAAATAATTCATAAAATCACTACGGTATCTTAAACTGAGCAGTACAACTATAGTTTATCACTGTATTAGCAGTAATAAATGACAGATCTGTATTCTGCTGGTTGTTCCACAGGTCTTTTACATAGCCACTTGAAAGTCCTAGTAGCTGGCCTGAAGACGCATGAAATCCCTCCAGACTACAGTGGTAATCATTTATCTTCTTGTCATTTAATTGTCATGATTTATTATTGTTATGTATGCATGTATACAGGCCTCGGTCCATGGTCCCCTCTTTGGATATTTTTGAATCTTTGTTTAAGAAAGCATGTTTGCCTGATGCTGTATGTTAATGTTCGGGATTCCTCACTCTTGTTTTTACTTCTGAAGATGTGGTGCTTCCGGAGAAACCCAAACTGAAGTTTTTGAACAAGGTACCTAACTTCAAAAAGGCCAAGAAAGAGATGAAGAAGCTACGGGATATCCAAGGCCCAGCAAAGGCAGCAAATACCTTCACTACAGGACAGTACGCTATTGTGGTGAGTGCTTATAAGTTCTGTAAACACTGCTGTGTGTTCAGTGATGGCTGACAGCTGCTGGAAGCACTGACATCTATGAAGACTATATTATCTGCAGTATTTTATAACTTGCCCTCAGTATTAAACCGTCAATAATTATGTACAGCATTATCAGTCTGTTACATATTTCACAGTCCTTACGTAATATAATTACAGGATATGTTTAGGCATTTCTTATTACCAACACAGAATTACACTGCAACTTTTTATTTCAGCATTGCATTTATGTTAAATAGGAGAAGAACAATGGCACTTATGACTTAGGGAAATCATCATTAACTTTATCTTTCCACCTAGCTTTCTCCGTCACCGGCTCTGGCAGTGCACTTATCTAGGGCTGCAACCAATGAGTATTTTCATTGTAGATTAATCTGTAGATTATTTTATCAATGAATTGATTAGTTGTCATAAGTTGTTTGTCTATAAAATGTCAGAAAATGGTAAAAAAAAAAAAAAATGTCAATCATTGTTTCCCAAAGCCCAAGATGACACCCACAACTGTCTTGTTTTGTCTACAACTCAAAAATATTAATTTTACTGTTATAGAGGAGGATAGAAACTAGAAAGTAGTCATATTTAAGAAGCTGGAATCAGAGAAATTAGATTTTTTTTTTCTCAAATTATTTAAACCGATTTATCGAGTATCAAAATAATTGGCGATTGGTTTAATAGTTGACAAGTAATCAATTAATCGTTGCAACTCCACACTTGCCAAGTGAAAAAAAGCAAAGCAGAGCATGACATTAAAAAATGACTTCCCCCGTCTGTGTCTATCTCTCTCTTTGATACTCAGGCCATGGGAGGGGGCTACCTCCATTGGGGTCACATAGAGATGATTCGTCTAACTGTCAACCGTAAGATGGATGCTCGGACTACATTTGCCCGCTGGCGCATCAATAGCCCATATAAGCCCATCACACGTAAAGGTCTGGGTCAGCGCATGGGTGGGGGCAAAGGGGCCATCGACCACTATGTGACACCTGTCCGCTACGGTCGTTTCATTGTGGAAGTGGGAGGAAAGGTGGAGCTGGGGGAGGTTGAGCACATCTTGACTGAAGTGGCGAAGAAGCTACCTTTCCCTGCCAAGGTGAGATGACTGATGCTGTATATACTGTACTTTACCCACTGGTGTCTAATATATACTTTCAGAATTTCAGTTAAGTTTGAGCACTTTGGTAAGAAGCTTTTTTTTGGTGATTCATTTGTATATGCACGCAGTTGTCTTTATTAGATACATCTCAATCAAACTAATTCAGTCTAATGCAAACGTCCTGCAGTAAATCCTCCTCCATGAAGGTCATATTGTTTTTTTTTTTTTGGTTTGTTTTTTTGGGTGAAACTTTTTTGGAGCGATGTTTATTCAACTTTGTCATTTTGGAGGCTACATCTTGTGGTGCTGTGAAATTGTATTGCATGATAATGACAGGTATTTCTATTATTTTGTCCACCCCATTCACATCAATGAGGGTAGGCTGAATAACAGAAACATATCCCTACTCTTTCTGCCTCACTGAAAAATGCATTTATGAATATGCAAATATTTTTCATTTCAAAATGTTAAATATTTCACTGAAAAATCTGTTGTCATTGAATGTGCACGTAATAAGCAAAACATTTGTAAGTGGAGGGGGTCTTTATTACAAGGATAGCTTGAATGTTTTGAAGTGAGGTTGTCTGAGGGTACGTATCCATAGTCAAGGTATTACCTACAGTAGAGGATGGTCAGCACGCCCCCAGTTTGGAGAAACAGACAAGAGTTTCATTCATTGGAAAGAAAAGGGCCTTGCTTCCAACACTGTATCCGGTTCTCTTTATACATCCATGCTGTGGATGAGGCCAGCAGTAAAACATATTTTAGTGACCTAAAAGGCCCACCTAAAAAAAATCTGTATCAGTTTAAGTGTAAGCTATATTTAGAATATTTTCTCTGCTTTGCCTAAAAATAACCCAATAATTCCTTGCATTGTGTTTTGTTCTTCATATAGGTGATGAGCAGAAAGAGCCTAGCAGCCCTGCAACAGAAGCAGGCCGACATGGAGCAGAACAACCAGAATCCCTGGACCTTCAAGGAGATAGTGCACGGCAACATGCTGGGTATCAGGAAGGTGCTCAGCCCCTTTGACCTGCACAACCACGGACGCTTCACAGGCAAATTCCACCTCCCGTGGAGGGTGTGACAGACCTGAGGGACACAAATAAACACACTGTAACATCATTCAGACCACAGCAATTAAAATAGTCAGTCATATTTGGGAATCTTTTTTTCCATCTTTGTTTTTTTATACAAACATAATAGTTACATTTTGCATTTTGTAAAGCGATATATCTTTCCATTCCTGCTTAAAAAAATAATAAGATTATGGGTTTGAGTTTTACATGGTGGCTCAAGTACTATGATATTGAATTTGAAGATCTTTGACTAATCGGTTGTCAAAAGATGTAAAAGAAGTCAAAACAAATCTCTACCAATTTACCTAAACTAGGAATGAATGGGAAAGAAAATAGTGGATTGCATAAGTATTTACCCCCTTTATTTTAAGTTGTATAATAGGTCAAATGGAGATCACCTGTTTCTATTTAAGGTGCAACAAGTGATTATAGGTTTAATGTGGAATTCCAATTGCTGATTTGTTAATTGGTTGGTAAAATATAAAGTAATATATAAGTTGAAATAGAAAGACAAAAATAGGTGTCAAAACTGTCACTGGGGTGCATCCATACCTGTTCTCTCATTTGTTGCAATAAAGCAACAGTATTTAGAGATGGTATAGAAGTAAATATCAGCATTTTCCTTTTAGGCTTTAAACAGGTTTAAACTTTAGACAGCACCTCTACATGAACCTGCTGTCTGAGAAATTCATACAACAAAGCTGTTTTATCTTTGTTTTATTGCGCATTATTATACGATTAATACTCAGTTTTGATTGGGCAACCACAAAGTTCCACTGTCTATTATTTCTTTATAACAGACCGTTGTGATGTATAGCAGACCGTTGCTATGGGTGCAGTTCTGATGTCAGACTGGTGAACCGCTTTTGTGTCAAATTAATTATTATTATTATTTTTTTGGAGCTGTGTAATAAGTTGGATAATGTACAGCTAGCAAATCATTGTTGTGAAATAAACCCCTGCAGGGTGATGCTGTCAGGGTTTATTTCACAACGACTGGCTAGCTGTACATTATCCCTTGCATAATGGCAAGCTGTTCAGATTTTGCCATTTAATACATTACCTTAGATTACGAACATGGAAACACCACTATCATGCTTCGAGTTTCCAGAAAGGCTGATGAAAACATTCTTCTATTAGAAAATATGGTTGTGTCCAGAATTCCACACTAGCTTGATATTTAGTACACAAAACAGTGTGAGATTTTAGTATGAAGTAGTAGTTGTAAAAAAAAAAAAAAGCTCTCAATCACATTTACCAAAATGGCTTCAGGCTACTTGGGTGTGTGGGCTCAACCTCCCTGCGCAAACCCTTACAGGTAGTATTTTCGTCTTCCGTGTCATCACTGAATGCTGCTGATATAGCGTTATATCAGGGAAGACTGCTGTTTTTGCCGGTACTATAACAGCCATATACGTTTAATTTTGAATTCTCAATACGAAGCCTCCCTGTATGTGTGTGTGTGTGTGTGTGTGTGTGTGTGTGTGTGTGTGTGTGTGTGTGTGTGTGTGTGTGTGTGTGTGTGTGTGTGTGTGTGTGTGTGTACCGTTGGCCGGAGATGAATTGCTGCCTGTCAGTAATCATACGGGTGATACTTAACGTCTCGACGCATGCGCGTTGAATGTGCGCTAAGCTGTTCGAAAACAACAGCGCGAAAGTAGCTCGGCAGTTGACAACAACTTGTCAAGTTTGTGATTGAGTTCATGAAGCTGTATTTTTGTATTAACGTTATATAATTTGTTTACGTCTCGATTTTTACAAGAAAGCCTCTGTTTGTGTTACTTCACGATTGTTGGCCTATTTACGTTAGTTTAGCTTGCGTAGTTTTACATTAGCTTTGTGTTAACACTAACTAAGCTAGCTAACTTTAGCGGATATGAAGCCTGTTAGAGGGTCTAGCCGGACCGCGTCAAAAGTACCTAACCTGAAAAAGAGCAAGAAAACAGACCAGACGACGGAACAACTGCATCAGGTAAGATGGAGTAAACTCTCCAGCTGATGTTGACGTCTTCATAGTTCCTAGTCTCTTATTAACTTGCTCTATAATATTAATGTTTTTATAGGAGCCGCTGTCCAGTGAAAATAACCATAGCAAGACCACGCACCACCCAAAACCAGCACGGAAGAGGAAAGGTTAGCTCTTTTTAGCACTGCATCTTCAGATGTATACATGTTAGACCATGCAGACGTAATGGTGCAGCATAATGTAAGAGTTGGACCACAATGCAAATCAAATGTACTGTTATTTTCTGTTTTCTTGTGTTGCTCCCGTCCTGAAAAAGCTGGCGGCTCGTCTTCAGTCCCTAACAAAGTCAGAGGTGAGGAGGAGTGGAAGCTGATGCCAGGATCCTCCATCAAATCTCTGGAGAACGTCTTGGACTTATCAATACTGTGAGTTTCACTGTGAAAAGTGGTATTTTCCTATACACTCAGTGTGTACTTTATTATGTACACTTGTAAAATCTAATGTAATTCAATACAACAGCTCAGCCATACATTTTACCGTTACAAAGTTTTGATTGACACTGTGAGAGAGCTATATAGTTTTATTATAGAGGTTTCAGTTTGCAGTGGTGTTGAATTGGACTGTTTTATATTGAGACGTGTTTCTAATGTTTTGCCCACGCCATTTACAAATATGAAACACATTTCAATAACAATGCAGTACAGAGTTACTGTACACCACTACTGACTGTGACCTTACATATAAACATGCAGTTGAATCAACACCTCTCCAAAACTTGAAGCAGAGCTGTAATGGCATACCTCATAAAGTGACTAAAGATTGTCCCTTCTGACATACATATGTATTGTTCTAGAGCTAGATTGATAAACCAGCCAGCTTAGTGCAGATATGTGTCGGTACTGGTTTATACGTACTGTACTGTATGTTGACTGATTAGTAACAGTAGATTTCAGCACGGAAATACCAGCTAGCTCAGAGGTCATTTTGAAAAAAAAAGTTAACTTTTTCATAGGTTGTTCATTAGAGAGCACTGACTAGTTGATGTAGCATTATAAGATTTTAAAACTCCCAAATATTGAAATTGGCCTCAAAAATCCAGCATGGGCCGGGCTGTTTGGAATACCATTTTTTGGGCTTTGACGCTTCAGTGAGAAATATTCAAAGGTATAACGCTTCACAGTGCAGCAGTCTGTCTCCATCTTGCCTCTACACACAACAAACAGTGATATAAGTCTGAGAATAACTACCGGTAATAAGAATTAATGTTGAATATGAATAATGTGGGATTTTTTTTTTTTTTCCGTTGGCTATTTTGGGATTTATACATCATTATTTCATACTTATATAAACAAAACAACAACAACAAAAACCTGACGCATTAGAGTACTAATTTGAAGGTTTAATCCCATGTTAATGGTTGAATCTTGGAAGCATTTGAGTCAGCCCTAGTTGGGTCAGTATAAGTGAACCCTTTTAAACCATCCATCAATTTTCTCCTCAGCATGAGGAGGCACTTTGTGCCAATGATTAATAGTCTAAATCAACTGCGTAAGGACACTTTGTTCTGTTTTCCCAGCGCGACACTTCCTCTGAGGCTGAAAGAGAAGAAAGAGAGCCAGGAACATCTGAACATAATGAAAACCAGGTAATTTCTGAGAAGTCAAAAATTAAGATTATGATGAAAAGAATAAAAGGTAACATAAGATTTATCCCTGGGTTTTCTGTGTACGACGGTGCTTCATATTGGGGTACATCGCCTTGGTAACTTATGCTGTGCACATCACCACCTCTGGAGCAAGTTATGTACGAGATAATAGATTAACATGTATAGCTTTGCCTACTGACCAATCAAAGCTCAATGTGTGGCTCATAAGAGGGTCTTAGCTGGACAAGAGTGTTCAAAGACCAGTGTTATGTTGAGTACTGTTTCCCATAGATATGCGTTTCCCCCTACCTAAGCCTAAACCAACCCTTATCCCTTACCCTAAATACCAAGGGGACTCTAAACACTATTCGACGGGGGAACAAACTTCAACATACAACCGACAAATACTGTATATTATACAGTATATTCACTTATCTGTGTCAGCTTCTTGAGCTGTATGTAAAGTGCAACATGTTGAGTCAGGTGCTTACTGTATACATTACTCTGTGTTACTTTACCCCTGATACTTTTATGTATACTGGGGGTGATTATAATATTTGAAAGTAAGGCCTCCACTTTAAATTATGTTTTGTATTTATTTTTATTTGTTTCACACTGCTAGGGTTGTAGCTGAAACAATAAGTTTAAAATAAAAACACCATAATTTCCTCAAGGGAATGAATAAAGTATATCCTGTATTCTTGTATTCTGTAAGAATACATCCACGCAATATTTAATTAATGGAGTACACAAATGTCATAGTCAGATCTCTTGCTCTAGATGGGACAGTGATATTATAAGCCTATTAATTTATGCATTCATACAGTGATTTTTTTGTTTGTTTTTGCCAGCTGTCCTCCCTCCATTTGGCATCTGCGCCTCTTTTAGCCTTGATTATGTGTTTAACTTCTTTGTATTTGTCTGTTATTTTTTTTATCTTTGTAAAATCTGCTGCGTGGCTGACAGAAGACGTGTCCATGTTTGTGACTGCTCATGTGCTGGAAACACTGCCCCTTTATATGTGAATACACCCATAGCTAGACTGGGAAACCCTGGGTTGACTTACCGAATGACAACCACTGTTGTAGGGCCGCTTAGCATGATTGCAGTTGTTTGGGTTAGTGAAGCCAGATAATGAAATGATACCCTGTGTATGTTGAACTTGCTTCAAAGTGCAGGCCTTTTCCCCTCCAGTGGCATTTAACGAATAAGAGGAAGTAAAAAGATGACTTGATATATGACAACGTCATGATACAATTTGAGGGAAATTTGAATGAACATAAATTATCACCCACTTGATCCTCAATTTGATCTTCTAGTATGATTCAATTATCCTTATTTCAAAGTACTGAGCAGAAAATATCCTGATTGTCAAGGATAATGTCTTAGTTGCACTTGTTTTTTTTTTTTTTTTGTTTTTTTTTGCTGACATATTTCCTCAACGTTTTTAGGTTTCTTGCTCAATGTGCAGAGCTCAAAGTTCCAGTGCAGAAACAAAAAGATTTGGAGCGATCATACCAAAGCCACCAAGAGGAAGCCAAAAAGTCAGTGGTTGGACAGACGACTCTGCGTGCTCTGGAGGTGAGAAACACTGTTGTCAGAGGAGCTATGCTGTGATACTCTGTGTGACATATTAAAAATGTAATCTTTTAATTTATTTTTACATTGTAGTTAGTGCTGAAAAAAATTAATTGATGTGTATTTTGATGGAAAATTTACAACAATTTTGGTAATCCATAACTTAAAGGAACAGTGTGGGATCTATTGGTAGAAATGGAAAATAATAACAAGTATGTTTTCTTTAGTGCACAATCACCTGGAAATAAGAATCGTTGTGTTTTTGTTACCTTAGAATAAGCCCCTTATAAGATAAGATAAGCTGAACCTTTATTAATCCCCAGAGGGAAATTCGGGTGTCATAGCAGCATCAACACAGTACAGATAAATACAGTATAGTAAAAATTAAAAGAGAAGGTGCGATGAAGGGAGGAAGGTGCAATGAAGAGAATTGACAATAAAATAAGTAAGTAACAGTAATAAGTAAAGTGCAGCAGGTGGTGAGTATTGTATATGCACAGCATATGTATATGTAATTATATAATTATATGTAATTATATACATTTGGAATAAATACGGAGCAGATGATCACAGAGTCACATGGGGGTCAGACCTTGGTTATGGAGCCTGATGGCCACCAAAAGAAAGGACTGACCCAGACGGTTTGTAGTGTGCCGAGGGGGGATCAGTCTCTGGCTGAATGTACTCCTCATCTGGACCAGTTGGTCATAGAGGGGGTGGGAGGGGTTCTTCAGAATAGACTCCAGCTTCCTCCTGGTCCTCCCCTCTGCCATCACCTCCAGACTGTCCAGCTCACATCCAACCACAGACCCAGCCCTCCTCACCAGTTTGTTAAGTTTGGTGGCATCCCTGGTGCTGATGCCACCCCCCCAACATACCACGGCGAAGAACAGAAAGCTGGCTACTACAGACTGGTAAAACATCTGAAGTAGCCTGTTGCACACACTGAAGGTCCTCAGCCTTCTCAGAAAGAATAGTTTGCTCTGTCTCTTCCCTTCCTCCCTCCTACATAGGGAGTGAGTCCTCTTAGCAGAGATGATTGCCATGTTTCTACAGTAGCCCAGAACAGACAAACCTCTGTGTTAGATTTTCCTGCTTGGGCTAGAGTCGATAACGTTGCTCGCTCCGGAGTTAACACCCATCACTCCACTCATTTGCTGGGAAGCAAGACACAGGAAACCTCTGTTGGTATTGAGGAGCTGCAGCATTTTATTTATGCACAAACTGCAACTTCCACTGTACATTTACTTGATATTCTCAGAGCTTAGCTAACTCTGTCTTCTGCTCCACTAGCTCACTTATTCCCTCACACATATTCGCTGCCATTATATCGCTTCATCATTTCCCACGAACACGCACACTTTACTTACTGACTCTGCTATTCTCCAAATGACGTCAGCCAGTTATTCTCAAAGTGTGGTCCATGGCACTCTGTCAGAGGGTCTGAAATAATTTGCTGTATCAAGTGCATATCTACATATGGGGACCATTTGCAGCAATAAAACAAGCACACTGTGTCCATTACTCCCACCCATGTTAGCTTTGAGTCAATAGAAGCTCTGATATAATTGTGACACAGCAATAAGTTAGTTATTTTAAAGTTGAAGCACTTACTGCAAGTCAGCTTTAGACTGAAATGTAAATATCTGGATTTATTTGGACTAGGTCAATCTTGCTACTGTTCAATTTCTGAAAGCTTTTAAGATCAGTTCTATCAGGCTATAAATGCTGTCAAGTAGAGTCCAGTGAAATCACCCTCTGTTTAAAGGTAAATAAATGATATTAACATTTCAATAACACATTACAAATTTCCCCGCTGTGTGACTAATAAATGATTATCTTATCTTAACAAGATTCAAACTGAAATGTGTTTCAATGCTGAACCAGGTCTGAAGTATTTAGGTTGAAAAGTTGTAGAACACAAATGGCTCCTATGGAATCTAAGAGTACAAATAGTAGAAAGAAAGAAAAGAAAAAGAAAGAAAGATATTCCTTTATTAGTCCCACAGTGGGGAAATTCAGATTTACACTCTGTTGTTCACACAGTACATATACATGTCAATGGAGAGATGTCAGAGTGAGGGGGCTGCTCCAGACAAGCGCCCAGAGCAGTTCGGGGTTTGGTGCCTTGCTCAGGGGCACCTCGGCAGTGCCCAAGAGGTAAACTGGCACCTCTCCAGCAACCAGTTGGTCTTGGTCCATGGGGGATTTGAACCCGGGTCCTCCACATCCTAACCCAAGTCCTTACGGACTGAGCTACTGCCGCCCAGAATGCATATGCTTAATAGGTGTTACGATTAAGAGGAGGTCCTTGGAAAATTTTCTGTACTCAAAGGTACGTGGCCTCAAAAAGTTTGACAACCCTGACCTACACTGCAGCCTGTGCTCTTACAACAACTGGCTCCAGACAGGGCCACTGTAGTTCTTCTGCATGATTGGCACATGGGAGAAGCTTCACTTGGTTACAATCTGCAACCTCACTACTAGATGTTCTCAGATCCTACACACTGCACCTTTAAGCAAGAAAAAAAGTCAATCATTTGTTGGTTTCATCTTCTAAAAGTGGGGATTTGCTGCTGTTCTGTACTATGTTTAAACTGTTTACCTGTTGGTTGGACAAAATACGCAGTTTGATATCCAGTGTTACCTTGGTCTCTGGGACTTTGCAATGGGCATGTTTCACTATGTTGTGGCATTTTATGGAAGAAATGATTAATTGATTATGTGAAAAATAATCAACACATCAATGATGAAAATAATTTAGTTGCAGTCCTAAATGCAGTAAACAGCATTATAATCCAATAAGTAATCAAAAGGCATAATGTGTATGTAAATTAGTGTTTTTAATTATCTGTAATATAAGTAAGTAAATGGCGTCTGTAATTGTGGTACATGATGTCTTGTTGTGTTGTCTGGGTTTCCAGGAAGACCTGAGGGCTGTGGTCTGTGCTCTGGAGAAGATAGATGAGCACACTGTTTCTTTACAGCACACATGCAGTATGCTGAGAGACCAGGTGGAGGAGGAGGAGGAGAACGCTAAAGAGGTGCTAAGTACTCACACATTTCAGCATACAGAAAAAAAACGTAACAAAAGGTCTTTGTGCCTTGAACATTTAATACATGGTTTTATTTGTTTATATAATTATTTCTTTATTCTATATTTGATTGTTCATTTGTTAAAAGCAGGTAGGAGTTTCTTTGTCTATTTTCTGCTTTGTCATGTTTATGCAGTGCTATTAAACGTCAAGTTTTTATCTTAGGCATGATACACAAATAAGAAATTTGTTTAAAAAAGAAACCATGGTTTATTTTTAGGGCTGTCAATTGATTAAAATATTTGATTGTGATTAATCGCATGATTGTCTATAGTTAATCACTATTAATTGCAAATTAATCATACATTTTTACTCTCAATATGGGAGTGGATAAATATGCTTGCTTTATGTAACTATTTGTATACTACTGTATATTTGTATGTATATTACTGGAAATCCAACAACACAAAACAATGACAAATATTGTCAAGAAACCCTCACAGGTACCACATTTAGCATATAAAATATTCTCTTATCATAACATGACAAACTGCAGCCCAGCAGTTCCCCAAACTACATGTGATTATCATAAAATGGGCATGTCTGTAAAGGGGACTCGTGGGTACCCATAGAACCCATTTTCATTCACATATCTTGAGGTCAGAGGTCAAAGGACCCCTTTGAAAATGGACATGCCAGTTTTTCCTCATCAAAATTTAGAGCAAGTTTTGGAGTATTATTTAGCCTCTTTCACCACAAGCTAATATGACATGGCTGGTACAAATGGATTTGTTAATTTTTCTAGTTTCATATAATAGCAATATCTTCACTTGACACATTAAAACTGAGCCTGCTAAAACATTAAAACAGCTATTTGCGTTAATGTGTTAAAGAAGTTTGTGGCGTTAAAACAAATTTGCATTATTAGCATGTTAACATTGACAGCCTTATTTGTGATATAGTTATTGGTGTGGCTTCCTCTTTATCCATCCTGCTCCATCCATGTACCGGTCTACAGTATCCAACGAATCATCTTTAAATCTCTCTGCACTTAAACATCTAGACATCATTTATAAAGTTGTATGTTTTAAATCTGTTCGGAAGAGAAATTATCTTGGTCTTGATACATTATTTTCATGATGTAGCTCTTACCAAAACACTGTGGAGGACATTTTTATTGTCATGAGGTTTTATATAATTTCCAAATATTTATTAACTCTGACAAAAGTGTCTTTTAGATTTTACTACATTAAGTAGGTCGTTTCATTTCCATAGACAGTCAGAACTGAGGTGACCCAAAAAGAGTATTGGTTGACTGCATTTCTGGACGCAAGTGTCATTCTGTCATTTTTACTTCTTGGTGATTCAGTTGAACAGCATGTTGAAATGTGCCTGTTATGTGGGAGCTGACATAATGGGTGTGTTCTAGAGCAAATAGTTCTGAGTAATAACAGGAAATGTCTTATCAGCTTTCTGATACACTTGAATCATATCAAAGCAGAGATTTGCAGTGTACTTACTGCACATCTGTCAGTTCCTTCACCTATTACATGAAGAGATAAAGATCTAAAATTGTACTCATGCAGTTCTGCTCTTCCTTTCTGTATTCACACAGCTCTTACAGATAGCTGAACAAACAGATCTCAACCTTGCCCCTCTACCTCCACAAAAAGATAAAACGACATTAGAGGTGAGTATGGGTGGTGCACAGAGTACACTTTCACAAAATCCAGTATTAGCTTGACTTGTTCCTGTTGCATAACAGCTGTTTTCACAAACATTTATATTGCTCAGTTACTTTTTGTGAATAAGACGTGGTCAAATTGCCTGAGGTAGCACTTCCTCTGCAATGTCACAGGAAAGTCTAAACTTGTTCTCTGTTGTGCAAATTCTTTGTAATGTGAAAAAAAATGTGTCTTACGAAAGGCCGAGAGTGTGACATCTAGGGTTCTGTGTTATGAGTCAGTTTTATAATCTACAAGATAACGCTTCATTCTTGTTTTAGTCGCAGAGCATTTTACAAAACACTGTCATGACACTCCACATTTATTAGAAACACAAAATCACACAGCAGTGCGTAACATTTTTGTTTTCTTTAGGCTCAACTGAGAAAAATCATACCAGACACTGACTCTGAGACCACAGCTCGGAAGCTGGGAGAAATTCTGCAGAAATCAGAGGCCGTTGAGGATGCCCAGGCGCTGCTTGTAGAGGCACACAAACATGCTGATCAGCTCTTCAACCCTGGCTTCACTTTGCACAGTGGTGCATTTTGTTGAGACAGGAACCACCAATTCTTTGCTTACACAGGTCTGAAATTGTTTTTTTTTTTTTTTTTTTTAAGGACATTTACAGATGTAAGAAGTTTACAAGTGTATTCACATTGGAGCTTTGGTGTTAAGGGAAATATAACTTGGTCTTAACATTAACTCAAGTCCATTTTTTGTGATTGTGAAATACCTGCAATAAAACGAAAAAATTGCAGCCACTATATGAAGAATTGGAAAATTTCCAACTCTGGCGGCCACATTAGTACTATAAAAAAGAGACGCTGAGGCAGACAGCAATTTAATAAACTTTAAACCATCAAGTTTTTTTAAGTTCTTCTTTAAGAAATACTATTTGGTAAAATACAAATAAATATTGCAATTTCCTTCTTCTTCTTCTTCTTCTTCTTCTTCTTCTTCTTCTTCTTCTTATTATTATTATTATTATTTTTTTTTTTAGATTTTTTGACATTTTGTCCTATTGGAAGCTAAGGCAGCTACAGAGGCAGACTGGAAACAAGGGGAGGGGAGGAGGGGGGTGAAATGAAAAGGTCAGCACTGCAGCCAGAATTGAACCATGCATGTAGGGGTGTGTTTTTGTATCTGGAGGGAAGCAGGGAACAGAGAAAGAGCCTTAGAGAGACCGGAAGAAGTGAAGCGCCAACACAAGTTTATACGTGTTGAGGTCGGGAAAAGTGATGGAATATTCAAGCCTCCACTTCAAAAAAGAAGTTACCACCTTTAATAATCTTCACATTCTCTGAATGCATGAAACATAGTGGTTTGATTGGTTGAACTACCTGTGGGAAGAATGAACATGTAGGAGTCTGTCCATTCTGGATAAAAAGCTGTTTGCTGTCTACTTTTCTCTTTTTAGAGCACGCCACTTATTTCTCCAACTGTTATCTCTTGTCTCGGCTCTCCCATGTGTGTCTATCACACTCACTGGAACGCACTGAAGTTTCCCGAGCCGCTCAGCCAGTGCCGTAAAGAAATGATCTGTCAAAATGTAATAATTCTCAATGATTTACCGGTTAAAGGTCTGTTGTACAGTGTATCGTGATATAGCCTGCTCTTTCTCCAGGGCTCTACCCTTAGTATTTTACAGCATTCAGTTTTATATACTGTATATATTAAAGGTTTTAATCATAATTAAATTGAGTGTTGCACTGAGGATGCCATGATTGTTTTTTGTTTTTTTTTTTTGGTAGAAATTCATCCCTGTTGGACCTTGAAGAATTGAGATCATGCAGATGTGACTTTATGATCACGTGTAATTAAACAGATGCCATTTAAAGATTTTTATTATTATTATTATTCATGTTTTTGGAAGAAAATACATGTAAAGTGCTACCATTATTGACAGAATAGGTGTGTTTTTATAAACAACAAACTAATAAAGCTATCTGCATAAATGAAATCCAGTCAGACATGGATATAGTACATTCACAATGAGATAATGACCCTGCAACATATTTACTTCCTGCTCAGCATGTTGTGCTTCAGTCCTCTGAGAGTCTGTAGCCATATAGTACGTACATTCCTAGGTTTGTCAGGTACAACTAGTACCAGATGTATAGACATGTTTTATTCTATACATCTTGAGCATGAGTTCAGCAGATTTGTGGATCTGACTCCCTGATAGGATAAATTCAGTATCACGTTCCTTGGACCATAGTAGAGAGATAATACATGCAAGCTTTATGGTGCGTTCTTGGAGGAGTCCACATGACATAGGTTTACCCTGGGGCCAGGAAGCTGGCACTGAAATAATTATGTGTTCACTTTGTCTTGTTATTTACCATGAAGGTGTTCCCTGCCCACGAACCAACAGACAAGATGATTCATGAATTCATTTTTATGCCCAATTATGACCCTGCCTTCAGCGTGCCGCAACAGAAGCAACATTTCTGAAGTCTTCAGTCATGTACTTTTACTGATGACACTTGTGTCCATATAACTTCTTGTCCTCAGCCGACAGTAGAGAAACATGGCCTGGTTCAGTGTTGGATGAAATGTATATTCCTCTTCATACACGTCACTGTGTGTTGTAATTTTACCATCCATCTGACAATTCGTGGGAAATGAGTTGTCTTTCTCTGAGATGCTGAAATCACAGTTTATGGCACCATCAATCCAATCTTGTAAATCAAACTTTTTCATGCCAATGATCTCCCATCAGAGGAAATCTCTGGTCAGAAAGTGTTTGTTGCGTGAGGAACTGAGAGAAATAGTTGTAATCAAACTGTGATCCAACTACAGTCACTTTAAAAGTTATGGTCAAATCTGTCGACGGGATTACATCTCTACATATAGGGAATATAACATTAATGATATTCACTTATTTCTCCATATGCTGTGACGTTTGGACTCATTTTTAAAATACTGACCTAAAGCATGTACTTTGCTTTACAGTAACTCAAACCCGTCTTTGTTTTATTTACACTTTTTGGGGATATTTGAGCAAGTTGTGCAAATGGAGAAACCAACCAATCAGTGGTCATTTTTAAGACATTTACAATTTTAATATAAAAACCTGTTAAAATCTAATATAAAACATTGTTGACCTCTCTGTTACAGCTGTGAGTTCTTAAGTGAGTTCTTGAGCGACTTCCTTCGTATGGAGTCTGTGGAGTCATCGCTGAAAAGTCTTTCAATCGTAGAGACAAGTGAAGCTCTGATTGCACGGCTTAAGCCTCGGGCAGCAAACACATACAGCACCGGGTTGAGAGCACACTTGATGTACACCAGGAACAGAGATATGTATTTGCCATAAGTTGCTCCTTTATACAGCGACTCACGTTTAGGCCTTCCCTCAGCTAAGGCCTGAAGGAACCGACAAACAAAATATGGCACCCAGCAGGTGAGGAAGAGGAGCATGGTGAAAAACAGCACGTGGTACATTTTGGTCATCCTGCGGGCAGTTGAAGGGGTGGTGCTAGAGGTGGGTGTTAAGGGCACTGCTTGCTGAATGGTGAACAATACAGCCAGGTTACTTCCCAAGAACACCAGCAGGGGCAAGATGAAACCAGCTACTGTTTCTGTGACAAACAGCGCCATGTCAAACTTCCCACTCTCCAGGCACTGGTATGTCCCGTTTCTGTCCATCAGGACAGCACTGTGGAGGTACGGGGCAGAGAAGATGGTGGCCATTAGCCATAAGATGCCACAGGCCAGAGGAACAGCCCAGGAAGGGCGTCGCAGTCGAGCCCACACGGGCCTCAGCAGACACAGGCATCGCTCCAGGGCCACGGCACAGAGAAGGAAAGCGGAGGCGTATAACCCCAGGCCTCGCAGGAAGATGATCACGTGGCAGAAGACACGGCCAAACGGCCAGCTGTAGTTGTGGGCGATGTAGCCCAACATGAGGGGAGTACGCAGGAGCAGCACCAGGTCAGCCAGGGCCAAATTGAGGACATAAATACGGAAACTGCTGGCAGCTCGGGTCTCCTCACTGCTGCCTCTGCGCACCAGGTGACGATTATGCCGTAGTCCAAGTGCCCAGACCACCAGTCCATTCAGAGGTACGCCCACCTAGAGAAATCAAGAGAACC
This sequence comes from Pterois miles, assembly GCA_947000775.1. Lineage (NCBI taxonomy): Eukaryota > Metazoa > Chordata > Actinopteri > Perciformes > Scorpaenidae > Pterois > Pterois miles. The sequence continues at coordinate 7,231,563 of CAMQGK010000463.1, forward strand.
AATAACATTCAGGCTGACAATCTTTTAAAGCAATGTCTATTACAGATACAGCTGCAGCATAAAGAAAATGGCAAGGAAATGATTAACTGCCCAAAGGTAAAAACAACTGCCTACCAGCACCTCTAAAGGTGCCAGACACACCAACCCAACATTAAATCACTAGTGGTGATGAAGGCCAACTGTTGTGTCGCCTGCATTTGAACACACCGCAGAGACTATAGCTGACAGTCAGTTAGCACATATGTTCTGCGTCTGTGAGAGGAAATAACTCCACACCAGCAGGTTGAGGTAGTCTGCATTCATCATTCAAAAAGGGAAACGAGGACCTCAGATATACAGTACAAGACGTTGTTATGATACATGCATGAAACAAAGCACTGTTTGCTGACCATTTTCACGCCACCTCACTCACCACTTGGCTTCATTTCAGATGGCCTTGGCCTCAGCTGCATATTTACCGTGTGTTGGAATGATCAGATGAGATGAAGATGAAAAATTAAAAGAGCCTTTTGGGTAAATAAAAGGGATTTTCTCACTGAGGCTCCACCACTGATTCAAAATGATGAATTGGTGAAAAATCTCGATATGAATGAGAGTAGAGCCAACGGCGGGGGACACACTGCAAAAACTCGGCCGATATAATCAACAATATATATACAATAAACAAAAAAAAAAAAAGAAAAATTGGGGTTTTAGGGGGGGTTAGGGGGGGGAATATTTTGTCTAGACTCCAGGCAAAAAAGTGCTCCTAGACAATAAATTGTCTCACACATGACCCCATAAAACCACAACATCTTGTTTTTACATGTTTCTGTGCAGTTTAAACAAACAAGGATAACGCTTCATTGGGAGGTTTAGAGGATTTGTCCTTGGAAGGGGGGGGGGTCCCCCCCAGAGAAAAAGGGGGCCGCGCATCGAAAAAGAAGGAGGGGAGACACACCCCTCCCCGGGAAAAAAGGGGGGTTTCCCAAAATGCAATTTTTTTTTTTCTTTAAAATACATTGAGCACAATAATTTACACAAATCAAGCTGGCAGTCATTCATTGGCTCTGAACAAGGGTGTTTTTATGGCCCCAAACCTCATAACCGACAGACGATCCCAACTGTTATTATATACTATTATGCAGCTCCTTTATCAATCTGCCCAGCCCTGTGTGTAGTGGTATTGTACAATAGTTATAGAGGATTTCTCACCAGGAAGATGAGCAGAGTAGCTGCTATTTTGATTCCTCTGACTGCCTCCTCCTGCCAGGAGCTGTTGGAGGTGTTGGGGCTGGTAAGAAGCTGGTTCACTGCATGGACAGAAAACTGTGTCCCATTCATGTCGGCCATTACGGTGATGAGCTGAAACACAGTAGACATAGGTGTGATGCCACAGATACGCAGATTTTGTGGCAATTTTTTTCTCCTCTGAAACTTGACATGAAATCTGAAATATCACATATTGAAAGCAGTCATTTTACCAGTGACAAAGATGGAGATGTGTAACATGCATGATTGCATATGGATTTCATATGTGCCAGTTGCCTAAAACACAGACGGGCTGATTTCCACATAACACCCCGACACCACAGACTTCCTTCCTTACTTTATCTCTGTTTTGTTTCACTGCTGAGAACCCCTTGTCTTGCAACAAATACTAAAAGATACTTACCTTAATCATAACCACCACGTTTACCCCCAAACCCTTAACCTTTTGAAAATCTAATGGTTAAACACACAAGATCCAGCTCTCTGTCTGCAAATGAGGGTTGAATCCCCACAATGTGACCATTTTGTCCCCATGGCCTGACTAATATAAGCATACATACACATATTTACAGGACTCGCGTCACATGTTGTATTAGCAGTAATGATCACAGAGAAAGACATCTGTTATATTTTCCTGCAGCCACCGCTGGCTCAGGGCCCTGCCTGCATGTACATCTAGACCAGGCCTGTTTGTGTGCAGCTGGAATGAGAGCAGCATGCATGCAAACACTCCTGTGTTAATGAATACACCTCCTTTGGTCCCCACACAGTAGCAGCACTGCTAACCTGTGCCAATGTTACTGATAGCAATTGTGGTTCCTGGATTAAAAACTCAAAGTTCATATTTCTGTAATCTAAAGCCACCAAGAAGTTTAGGATTTCTGATTTATCTGTGTTTTTAAAAAGCTGCTTTACATCATTTGGATGTTAATTTAAAGAGTTTTCCTTCTTACCTGCTTTATTTGCCTTGTGTGTGGGAGAAATGGAGCAGCAGATAAAGAAAAGAGGAGTGCCTACAGGCTGTTATAAGAACAATCTCTCTCCCTCTCTCGCTCTCTCTCTCTTTCCTGTGTGATTGCAACACGCACTCCTTCCTATGAACATATCTATAAACATCAAAACAGCAGTTTCGATAATATTTCTCAGCTAAATGCAGTTCCTCAGTACTCAAACCCAAATGTTGAATTTATCAACATTAACCCAAGAGGCATCAAATTGAACAAAACTGTGCCTTAAACTTTTGACTGTGAAATGGTTAAATGGTACAAAGCATTATTAACTTTTAGATTTCTATGACTGTATGCAATTTTGTCAGCAGTAAAGAACCTAATTTGTATGCTCGCTTCAGTGGTGTATATTCAGTTTACTTCTTTACGCTGTCCTTGAACTGAGATTAGACTCCAAAACTACCATTATGCTCCATATCTGCTTTAATTTTTAAGATACAGAACTTTTAGTTTATTTATTTGTTTGACTATGTGTTGCTCCATTAGCCTGTAGGCTAATGGAGCAAAGACTGTAGGACACTAAGAGTGGCCGATGTTAAAAACTGTGGGTTGCTAAAGTAAAATGCACTGAAGCACTGCTTTTCAGCTTAAATTAGCATAATTAGCCGTAATTTCATACCAGAAGGCTGGTGATATTCTAATAAACTCTGAGAGAAAAAAGTTTGGAAATTTGTATTTGGTCGATTGTTTCTCTGTTGTTACAATGCTAATTGATATTCTTTTAAACATTGCTGGAAAGATGGTTTATTTACCTTCACACTGATGTCCAACTCATAAGAATCATGCATTTGTGGGATGAGCAGCACAGCTGATTATGTGGGTAGCGCCCAAGTGAAATTTGCCAAAATTCTCTGCCAGTGCTCAACAGTGTATTCAACTGTTGATACTGACTCCTGTTTTGAGCTCCAGCTGTTGCCGATCAGGCACCACGAGACCAGACCACAGGATCACGAAGTGATCAGTTTCATTCTGAAAACGCAGCTTTTTCAAAACCAACATGGCTCAGTTCAAAATTTCTTCTCTGACATGATTTTGACATCAGATGATTTGCTACCAATCAGTGCTGCCAGTCAGGCACCTGATGCATGATCCTTATGTGGGGAAGATGTGATACCTGACACTGACACTTGGTCACATGACCTGTAGGCAGTGGTCATGTGACTGGGTGTCAATCAGGAAGTAATAAAAGAGCTTGCTGTCTTAGTAGCAGGCCCTTTTCTCTGCTGACCTGGCCCTCCTTCACAAAGAGTGGCAGGTGGACACTCAGGTCCTGTCCTGATGATTTTGAGCTCTGAAACTAACGATTGATGTGGTTCACCACTGACGCCAGTGCTGGCAGAGAGGAAAAGTGACTGTGATGCATTGGAGTTCTCCTCCCATTCCCGCATTAGCTAAAGGAATTTGGGTGCCTTTGCAAAGACCAGGCCAGCCACTGTTTCTACTATTGTTTCTACTATTCTACTACTACTATTTGTATTTTTGTTTATGGATTTTTAGGCTGAGGCAATTAATGTTTTAAAACCTTAGTAGTGGATGTATGCTGGCTGAGTTAATATTTATTCGTTTTCCAGCAGCTCCACTTTGTGAAGGGCCGGGCCTGCACCAACACAGCGCTCTCCCTGTGGTGGGACTGCACGGGTGACACTCTGTCTGTAGTGGTGTGTAGGTTTGTCGTGACACTGCATGCATATCTTATCTTATTTTTATCTTATTTATTGCGATAAACTTTTAAGTGTACTATTTTAATGTGTATTGTGGTGGTAGCGCTGTCTCCCTCTTCTGTCTCCCACAGCTTGATGGTTGCTTTGTGGAGTTGACCCGCCCTTATTATAATGAGAACTGTTGTATTTTAACTTTAGCTTTTCAGAACTGTAAATTGCCTCATGCCCATATTTTTATGAAGATTTTACTGTATTTAATAAAGCCAGCTTAACTTGCGCATAAGTTCGCCTCTGGTAAATTGCTCCTGTTCGGGGGAAGTTAAGGGGTCACAACTGGCACTCGAGATTTAGGGTTAAAGGGTTCCTCCTGCCCTTACCAGGAGGTGGCGTTGTCAGATTGTTAGAGGTAAAACGTAGTACAGGTCTTTTTGGGGGGAGGTTTAAATATTTTTAAAGGGGCGTCTTGTGTGTTTGTTTAGTTGGCTTTTAAGTAGAAACAGTGGCTGGGGTTGGACTACAGAAGAGGGCCCCTTCACTCTGTGACGAACCTGTAATGGGACCTACTGACCAGTGAAGATGAATTGACATTGTTGTGTGCACCGTTTTAAACCCCATTGTAGCAAAGCTAATAGTTAAACTGCTAAAATGAGTGTTGAGTATGAGGAGGAGGAGCTTTTGGCTCTGCGTGAGGAGGTACAGAGGCTACGAGTGGCTAATAAGCAACTTATACAAGGAAGAGGTGCCAGTTCAGGTGCAGGTCCTACTGCTACCACCAGTGCAAATGCTGGTGGCCTAGCAACTAGCAGCAACGCAGCCTCACCAAATTTGCCTGTACCAACCATTGAGCGTTTTGTATACATTCAAAGAGAGAAGAGGTGTCCCCACTTCTCTGGTTCTAAATCCCGATCTGACATATCAATTTATGATTGGATTGAGAGTGTGGATTCATGCTGGAGAGAGAGGCATATGACCCCCAGAGAGAAGGCCCTCTTCCTTTATGATCATTTGGAGGGTGAAGCAAAGGCAGAGATCAGGTTTCGTTCCTTAGCGGAGCGGGAAAACCCCGATGCGATCTTAACTATTTTGAAAGGGCTGTACGGTCCCTCCTCTTCCTTTGTTAGCCTGCAAAAACAGTTTTTTGATCGAAAACAGAAAGGTGGGGAGTCTTTAAAGGAGTTTTCCCATTCACTGTGGGCATTGATTGAGGATATTCAGCGTGCATATCCAAACAGATTGACAGACCCAGATACTCTAGTTAGAGACCAGTTTGTCGAGCATGTGCGTGATATATCACTGCGACGGGAGTTAAAGAGTATTGTAAGACAAAATTCCTCAATATCTTTCTTAGACTTGCGTCAGGAAGCCATCAGGTGGGCAGAGGAGGGTGAGCGGCCTTCTGGGCAGACTCGGGCTGGGCTTCATCAGGTCGAGGCTGATGGTGTAGAGGGTGTCTGTCATGCAGTTGGGGTTGGGAGAGGATCAGAGTATTCTTCCCTACAAGAACAATTCAAGAAACAGCAGCTACAGATTGAGAGTATCATCAAAAGTTTGTCTAAACTCGAATCTGTACTTGATCAGTCTGTTTCCCGTACCACTAAACCCAACTATCAGTTTACTCCAGAAGGCCTACCCATCTGCCTCCGCTGCCAGAGGCCTGGCCATGTTCTTCGCCAGTGCTACCAGGGTCCCAGGCAACGACCATCTAGCCTGCCCAGTGTCCAGCCTGAATCGAACTCTGCCCAAGCTATGGTGGGAACTTCAGGTATGGACAGTACAGAGGATGTAAATGCTAATGACTCTAGTGGCCAGGATCATTCAGAGCAGGATCCCTCTATCTCTAACTCTTCACGACCCCTCATAGGTAGATGCCCTGTGGTAGAGGTGGAAATGGGTGGGGTAAGGGTGAAATGTTTGTTGGACACAGGCTCTATGGTCAGTACTATTACAGAGTCATTTTTTAGAGAAGTGTTCCAGCCTTGGGGTATCTCTAAACTCAGATCCTGTCGGTGGTTGGCTCTGAAGGCAGCCAATGTCCTAGATATCCCCTACGTGGGGTATCTGGAGTTGGACTTTCAGGTGCTGGGAAAAAGGATTCCAGGTCGTGGGGTGTTAGTTGTAAAAGACACTCCCTGTTCATCACAGTCCCACACTGTCCCAGGGTTGTTGGGGATGAATGTCATCATAGAATGTTACAGGGAGCTATTTGCACAACAAGGGGAAGCTTTGTTTGCTTCTTTAGCTGCCACTCAAACAGGGGCATACTGGGAGCCAGTTTTCCGCCACTGTCACAGCAGGCTGGAAGCTTTTCCAGTAGTTCCTGAGGGTCGTGTCAGAGTTTTGGAAAAGGCAGGAGAGTTCATACCAGCAGGGTCAGTTAAGTTTGTCAAGGTCACCTGCCCCAGGGTCCCATATGCTCCACCCACCGCCATGCTATTAGAGCCTGGTGGATCAGATCTGTCTCCAGGCTTATTGTTGTCCCCCTCCCTTGTAACAGTTGACAATGGGGTAGCTTTTGTACCAGTGGTTAATGTGGGAGCAACAGGGGCCACAGTTCACCCAAAACAAGTGTTGGGAGCATTGCACCAGGTTGAAGGGATAGAGGGAGAGCAGCTGAGTTTTGAGGAAGGGTGTGAGGAGGTTGCACAGGTCACCTTGGTCAGTGCACAGGCTGGGCAAGAGCCTCCTTTAACTATCTCTGAAGCCATTGGAGCTTTGCACTGGCCAACACTGTCACCTGGGGAAGAACAACAGGCAAAAGAGTTATTGCAAAGGTACAATCATGTCTTCGCCAAACATGAGGGAGACCTAGGTTGCACTGATGAGATTGTACATGAGATCCCACTCTTAGATGAGGCACCCGTCCATCAGAGGTATAGGAGAATACCCCCTACACAGTGGCAGGCTGTAAAAGATCACATAAAGCAGCTCCTTGAGAGCAGGGTGATTAGGGAGAGCAGCAGCCCTTATGCATCCCCTATTGTCTTGGTGCGGAAGAAGACTGGAGAATTGAGGATGTGTGTGGATTACCGACAGCTTAACGCTAAAACAAGAAAGGATGCGTATCCACTGCCTCGAATTGAGGAGTCGCTGGATGCACTTGCAGGTGCACAGTGGTTCTCTACACTTGACTTGGCAAGTGGTTACAACCAGGTTCCAGTAGCCGAGGGGGACAAGGCCAAGACAGCTTTCTGTACACCATTTGGCCTCTTTGAATTTGAGCGAATGCCCTTTGGCTTATGTAATGCTCCTGGGACCTTTCAGAGGCTCATGGAGAGGATATTCGGCGACCAGAGCCTTCAGTCGGTCCTCCTTTATCTGGATGATGTCATTGTGTTTTCTTCTTCCATAGAGCAGCACCTGCAGAGATTAGAAATGGTTCTCAGCCGCCTCGACCAGAAGGGCCTGAAAGCTAAACTGAGCAAATGCCATTTCTTCAGGAGAGAGGTACAGTACCTCGGACACCGTGTGTCCAGTGAAGGAGTAGCGACTGATCCCGAAAAGATTTCTGCAGTGGCAGGCTGGAAACGGCCTCAGGATATAACAGAGGTCAGATCTTTTCTGGGTTTCTGTAGCTACTACCGTCGCTTTGTAAAAGGATTTGCACAGTTGGCTGCTCCCCTGCACCAACTTGTGGCAGATGCTATCAAGGTAGCCAAACAACAACGAACAAGGCCCGCTGCAGTCCTGCCTAATTTGTGGACTCAGGAATGTGAGAAAAGTTTCTGTGATCTAAAGAAGATGCTCACCAGCACCCCGATCTTAGCTTTTGCAGATTTCACCAAGCCTTTTGTATTGGAGGTTGATGCTAGTCATCAGGGGTTGGGGGCTGTCCTCTCACAAGAACAAAATGGCAAATTGAAACCAGTGGCCTATGCTAGTCGTTCATTGAGAGGTTCTGAACGCAACATGGAGAATTATAGCTCCACAAAGTTAGAGTTCTTTGCGCTAAAGTGGGCAATATCTGAGAAATTTAGGGAATATTTGCTGGGCAGCAAATGCACAGTGTACACTGATAACAATGCCCTAAGCCACTATCAGACCCTTAAGCTGGGGGCCACTGAGCAACGATGGGTGGCCCAGCTTGCGGCTTTTGATTTCACCGTACATTATAAACCTGGAAGGAATAATGGAAATGCTGACCTCTCTCTTGCCAGTACAGTGACCAGGTCGGCCCACAGGAGGTACCCAACCAGCCTGATCCGGAGGAACCTGTGGTGGCAACACAGTGAGAAATTGGTGTTTTTCCAAGTCGATCGGGGACTGAACTGGAAACTCTGCAAAATGCTGACCCAATTCTTAAACCCTTTCTTTCTCTCTGGCAAGCAGGCAGTCCCCCAACTAAGGAACAGCGGCTGCAACTTCCCGGGGGGGTCCAACGGCTACTCCGGCAGTGGGATCGCATCCTAGAGAAGGATGGCCTACTGTACCGGCGAATTACTGCCCCACATGGTGAATTGTGTGACCAACTTCTTCTGCCCCAGTGTCTCCAGCAGGAACTCTTACAAAATATTCACGATCAGCATGGACACCAGGGGGTGCGGAGGACCACCGACCTAGCCAGCCAACGGTGTTACTGGCCAGGAATGGGAGCGGACATAGAGAGGTATTGTCGGGGATGCCAGCGCTGTGTATTGTCAAAGGCTGTCCAGCCTGGAGTGAGGACCTACCAGGGTGCCCTTCTTGTCAGTCAGCCATTGGAAGTCCTTGCCATTGATTTCACTCTGCTTGAGCCTGCAACAGATGGGAGGGAGAATGTGTTGGTCATCACTGATGTCTTTTCTAAATTCACACAGGCAATACCAACAAAGGATCAAAGCGCAGTTACAGTGGCAAAGGTTCTGGTCGACAGCTGGTTCAACCGGTTTGGTGTGCCCAAGAGGATACACTCAGACCAGGGGAGAAATTTTGAGAGTGCCCTAATCTGACAGCTCTGTCAATTATATGGGATTGAGAAGTCCAGGACCACACCGTATCATCCACAAGGGAATGGCCAGTGTGAGAGGTTTAACAGGACACTGCATGATCTGTTGAGGTCTCTCCCCCCTGAGAAGAAACGGACATGGCCAAAGCACCTCCCACAGCTAGTGTGGGCGTACAACACTTCGACTCACCGCTCTACTGGTACATCTCCTTATACTCTTCTGTTTGGCATGCCACCCCGACTCCCAGTGGACTTTCTCCTGGGGACACAGGCCTCTGAAGAAACAACCCATTCTTGGGATGAGTGGGTTCAGCAACATCTGGAACATCTGCAGGTGGCACGAGATGTGGCCCGGAAGAACCTACAAGAGGCAGCAGAGTATCGCCAGCAACATCACAACCAACAAGCACGAGATCCCGGCTTCAAGGTGGGGCAATTGGTTTCCTTGAAGGACCACCGCTGTCAGGGTCGACGGAAGATCCAGGATGTCTGGTCACCAGTGCTTTATCAAGTCGTCAGAGTGCCAACAGAACCTGGTGGGCCATATACCATCACCTTGGCTGATGGCACTGGTACTGTGCGAAGAGTACACAGGACAGAGATGAGGTCTGCACAGCTGGAAACTCCAGCATCTGCGCCAGTGGTGCCCAAGTCATCCCCGCCATCCTGCCCTCAGGCCAGTGACCCAGACAATAGTGGAGACGAGGATGCCCTGGCATGGATAGGTAGGGAGATATCCTCTCAGCCAGCGGCAGAAACACCGCAGGATATTCAACACTCGATCCCTAACAGAGTAGAGAGCACCTAAGGGGTCAACTTGGAGGCCTTGGAGAACGAGTCCACCACGCATCCCGTTGAGCCGGGATCATCAGCCCTTCGACGTACCAACCGAGCCACTGCTGGGAAGAACTCCAACCCATTTAATCTGCCACGATCCACGGTGGCAAAAGACAACATGGTGGTGGTAAGGGCTGCTGCCTCCATAGAGCCTGGGGTTATTCAAAATCCTTAGTTTGACTGTGGTTATGAATCAGTTGATCGTCGGGGCGACGACTCTTTAAAGTGGGGGTGAGTGTGGGGAAGATGTGATACCTGACACTGACACTTGGTCACATGACCTGTAGGCAGTGGTCATGTGACTGGGTGTCAATCAGGAAGTAATAAAAGAGCTTGCTGTCTTAATAGCAGGCCCTTTTCTCTGCTGACCTGGCCCTCCTTCACAAAGAGTGGCAGGTGGACACTCAGGTCCTGTCCTGATGATTTTGAGCTTGAAACTAACGATTGATGTGGTTCACCATGAGCAGTGCTGGAGAGAGGAAAAGTGATGTGATGATTGGAGTTCTCCTCCCATTCCCGATTAGTAGGTTTTTTTTTTTTATTTTCAGCAGTTCCATTTGTGAAGGGCCGGGACTGCACCAACACAGCGCTCTCCTGTGGTGGGACTGCACGGGTGACACTTGTTGTAGTGGTGTGTAGGTTTGTCGTGACACTGCATGCATATTTTTTATTTTTTTTTTTTGCGATAAACTTTTAGTGTCTATTTTAATGTGTATTGTGGTGGTAGCGCTGTCTCCCTCTTCTGTCTCCCACAGCTTGATGGTTGCTTTGTGGAGTTGACCCGTTATTATAATGAGAACTGTTGTTTTTAATTTGTTTTAGAACTGTAAATTGCTCAGCCATATTTTTATGAAGATTTTCTGTTTTAATAAGCGTTAACTTGTGATAGTTGTTGGTAAATTGTTCTGTTGGGGGAAGTTAAGGGGTAAACTGGCACTGAGATTTAGGGTTAAAGGGTTCCTCCTGCCTTCAGGAGGTGGCGTTGTAGATTGTTAGAGGTAAAACGTAGTACCAGGTACTACACTTAAAAGTTGGACATTATAGTGAAGGTAAATAAACAGCTAATGATGAAAACTAGATATAATTAGATTGTAACAACAGCTAAGCCATTCTTACTGACATAATTGGTACAATATTACTGATATATTTGTAGCTAGTTGTGGGAGTTGGTTGGGAACGGAGGGTCACCGGTTCAAGTCCTGACATGGACCAAAAAACTGTGAGTGTGAACTGGTAGCTGGAGAGGTGCCAGTTTACCTCTTCGGCACTGCTGAGGTGCCCCTGAGCAAGGCACCAAACCCCCAACTGCTCGGGGCGCTTGTCAGGAGCAGCCCCCTCACTCTGACATCTCTCCATTAATGCATGTATGTGTGTTTCAGGTCTGCTAGTACCATGTATAAGTTAAAAAAAAAAAAAACAACAGAGTGTAAATTGAATTTCTCCACTGTGGGACTAATCAAGGTTGATCTTCTTCTTCTTCTTCTTCTTCTTCTTCTTCTTCTTCTTCTAAAATTCTTTTCATACAAATATTACTCAAAAAAGAATGTATATCACATTTGTTGGAGACTTGTTTATGCACAGATTTGATGCTTTAGTAAGTATTTATGGCAACAGGACGGTGTGAGATTAACCCAAATAAACTACAGTGCCCATGTTTATGTTTATGGTAATAAAAGAACACATTATCCAGTGCAACAGTGTGGCTCATTGATGTGTTTTCAATAGTTTTTTTGGAGGGATAAAACTATTATTTCCTTTTTGGTTGTGGTCTTTTATATCCTATAACTTAAAACAAATTAGATAAAAAGTAAGCTCTTATGTCAGTGTGCTTTAATGACAGCTGACTGCCCTTTTGTGATCTGAACTGAAGCCAGCATTCATGTTTTTAATAATTATGCTGCAATAGTTGTCCTTTACCGGTAGATGGCAGTGCTCCTCATTCTGTAAACCGAGGAAATCTTATCATTTCTGTCTTTATGTGGTTTTCAGGATTTGGAGTTTTTTTTAAAGGCTGAATTTATTTGTTATGACAGGAGAAGGTTTAAAGGACTCACATCTAGAATGATTTACACAATTGCTTCGGTCATTTTAGGGGATTTTGTTGTCATATTTGACACATTGGCAGCAACTAAAAGGAGAAACAAAATGTTAACAGGTTTTATTTCTTTGAACTCAAACACAGAGAACTCAAATTAAGTCTAGGACATAAGCAGTTTGTTGCTGAAATGTTGTCATGATAACAAATTTCCATGATATCAAAGTGACGATTATTAAAAAATTAGTTAATTAGTACTTAACTCATTAGTATACCCTATTAGTTACATGAATGTTACACAAAAGTGTAAATATATTGTTAATACTGACTAATTTAAGATTTAAAAAAACACATTTAATACTATTAATTTTCACTGTTTTTTGTCTTTTCCTATTTAAAGGACCAGTGTGTAACATTTAGGGGGATCTATTGTATCATGGACAGCATCATCATGTACAATTATATCATCTGCTCAAATCATAGTAACTGGACAATTATTTATTGATATGATGGACACATTTCTGGCTTTACTTTTCTATTATGTATATACTAATTTATTTTATTTGTATTAATACTGTTTTTAAATCTATGCTTCTTGTCTTTTATTGCACTATCCACTTGCTGCTGTAATGTGTGAATTTCCCCACTGTGGGACTAATAAAGGAATATCTTATCTTATCTTATCTTATCTTATTGGCAGAAATGGAATATGATATTATGGCCCTGCTTGGGCCAAAGTTGATAACGTTATTCGCTGCCGTTGTTTTCATGTACATACACACTCTACGCACTGGACCTGCTCCAAATGACCTAAGCTACTCTTACAACAACTGGAGCTATAGAGGGCCATTCACGCCATTAGCAATCCTATGCTGTTGGCACACGGAAGAGGCTTCAGTTGGTTGCAATCTGCAACGTCACCGCTGGATACCACCAGATCCTACACACTGTTCCTTTAAAGACGGACGCTCTATTGATCAAGTCATTTCCAGGTATGATGACTCTAATTTGCGATTGAAAACTTGGATGTAACTGCAGTGTATGAAGTGATTTGATCTTATAATCTCAGTAAATCTGTCATTGTATCATTTTTTATTGTTCTGAATCATTAAAAAAATTTGCTTCAAAAATAAAATTTTACTCAATTGAATTATTTCTTTCTTTCTAAGTTACGTATATAAGTCCTCTAAAAAATAAACAACCCTATACATTAAGTGTCTTTTTGTTGTACAAGTAGTCCTAGTATTTAACTTTCATTGAATCAGTTGATGTGGACTATTAGTTCCAATAACCAGAAAAACTGAGAAGTGTGCGTATATTTAAAATAGGCCTAGTTTGTGGAATTGAATCATAACCAGCGTTGGTCTTTCCACCTCCCACGCTTCCTTTAAACCTGCTAATTATAGCAACAGGGCTTTTGGTTGGTGAAACCAAGCGGTTGTTATATGTTGCTGTGAAAGAGCAGGAATAAAAGACAACTCTGTGTTTATCAGTTGTTTCATTTTGCTTTGGAGTAACACCAAAAGCTGCTTTTGGTCTGAAACAGACGCTGGTAATGATGCAAAAGTAAACCACATGTCTCTGTCTGAAAACACGTCACACATTGAGGACACACAGGCCAACACAAGATGACAGCACAGAGGAGCTGGAAATATTATCAGATCATATCAGCTGTATGTGTGTAGGGCCTCTCATGCATATACCACATATGATGGGAAAACAATGAAATCAAGCCCTCAGGTTGCCCACGTGGAAACACTGAAACAGCGCTGTGCAAAAAACAAAAAGAAACTATTTTTTTTGACTAGACATGAATACAACACAAAGTCATAGTAGACAAACTTTCACACTGGTTTTCATTTCACTGGTTTCCACAGTAGTGGCTCAAAAAAGAGTCGAAAGTAGGCAACGTTATGAGTGAAGGTGATAAAGGTCTTCTTGACAAAATATTTTTTGTCCCTTCCCTTTAACTTCAAAGAAAGATTAGGATCTGCTTTCCCCTTAACATCTAAATATGATGTCTCTCTTTGAGTCAACGACACACACTTACTGTATATTTTCACATGATACAATGTTTTCTGATCACCAAGAAAATAAACAACCTTTTTTTAAAGTGAAAAGAGAAACTAATAAAGCAGCTTCCTCCCTACATTTGTAATCTATGAGAGCGAGGAGACAGAAAGCCAGACAGAAGAAGTGAGGATTGCGGTTGAAGCCTCCTCAGCTGGCATATTACACATTGTGAATTTCCAGTACATGAAGGGGAGGGTCCCTGCCACATTTCTGCTTCTTCCCCCACCTCCTCATGTACTTTCAACCTTTTCCCTTCAACTACTACACCACAGATCTGTCTTTCTAACGTGTTTCCTCTTTAACACACTCACAGGAATGTGATGTACATGACACTGAATGAGTGTAAGAAAAGACGTTTGCATGAAGCCCAAGTGTGCTGTTCTCAGTGCTGGAGATAGTGAGAATGGATGGGGAGGCACCTTGTCTTCTCAGAAACAGAGCAGTATGAGTTGGTTACTGGGTTACCACAAGCAAACACTGCAGGCAGTGTGATTCTGGGCCAGTTTATAGGCGGCATCTGAGATATGTAATGAGGATAGTGTGCAGGATCACAGTCATTTAGTGGAAAAGGGTCTCTGTCAAAATCCCCTGTGATGACACTCCCTTAACTGTCAAACAGAAATCCAATTCATTTCATGATCCTGCACAGTCAAAATGTTCAGTGATTGCACAGGTGGCTTGATATGAAATGGATGTGTAATATCTGTGAGTAAAGGTTTGCAGACAATATGAGGCAGTTTTTAGCATCACTATGACTTCAGTGAAATTATTGCAGTTTGAAAATCTGTTAAAATGTCAGAAGCTCAAAATCCAAAATTACAAACTGTATGAATCCACCACAAACACTACTGACTTTTCTTCTAGCGCCACCACAAGGTTGTCATTTGTGTTTTTTGTGACATATCTCACCAAATATTGGAATAAATTGCTATGGCGTTTGGTAGATATCCAAAGTCCCAGCAGGTCAATGTTTTCACTTATCCACGAAATGTCGTAACATCTCTTGGACTGATTGGCACCAACATGTATACAGATATTAATAGTTCCCAAATGATGTATCCTAATGACTTTGCTGATCTTCTCACTTTTCCTCTAGTGGCACCACCAGGTCAAACCAAATCTATAACTTGTCCAACACTTTGGATTATGACCAAATTCCTGTGAAACTAATGACATTCCCATCACCCTCGGTCCTTGTACCAGTGTTTAGTGCTAATTAGCAAATGTTAGCATATTAACACGCTAAGATGGTGAATAGTAAACATTTTATCTGCTTAAATGAGTGCTTTGCCCACAAAAAGCTAATCTGTATATTATACTCACCAGGTGTTACCTTTAATTCTTGAGGAAACCTTTGCTTTCCTCTCATGCCTCCACAGCAAACAAAGAATCCAAAAACAGAGTGAATCCTTAATGAACTGAAGTAAATGGAGGCCAGGTTCAACAACAACAAAACTATATCAGAACATCTGTTTCCAAACTCACACACATTATCTGGACTCGCACAGACTTGCAACACACTTGTGCAAGCATGAGACGAAGAGTAGGAGTAAACAGTAAGATTTTGGCAAAAATGGTGTTTGGGAAGTAGTGAACATATGACTGGATAAACAAGACTTGGATTATACTGCAGGTTGTGTGAGAGTTTGTAAACAGATGTTTTGAAGAAGTTTGGCTTTTGATAAATGTAGAGCACACTTCCTTCAATTCAGCAAGGATTTATTTCATTTTCTGATTCTCCGCGTGCCATTTCAAAATAACAGCCGGTGAGTAATTGATATACAAATGGTAATTTTGCGGCTTCCATGGTGGAGAGGAGGTTGTGTTGCTCTGGCTCTACCTGTTTAGCGATGCTGAGAAGCTGATTGACATCTTCCTGTATCCACTTTCTTCCACAACTATATTCACATTATGTGTATTATTTTTTGTTGAATGGATCGTCCGTGCTATATTTTCATTATGTTGTTACTTTGTACACATGACTTCTGTCTGTCCATCCTGGAGGGGGGATCTCTCCTCTGTTGCTCTTTCTGAGGTTTCTTCCATTTCTTTCTTTTTTCCCTGTTAAAAGGGTTTTTTGGGTTGGGGAGTTTTTCTTTATCCGATGACAGGGTTGCATTGTAAAGGACAGAGGGTCTTGTATCCTGTTCAGATTGTAAAGCCCCCTGAGGCAAAATTGTGATTTTGGGCCAGAGAAATTAAATTTGTCTTGACTTGACATGATGTCCAGAGAGAACTTGTTTCTTGAAGAACAAAAATATGTATTAAATCTCAAAGACATTTTGCTTTCTGTCTGTGAAGTTTAACTTGCTGTGTCACTGTTTGAATGTCTGACGTCGCACAGATTGTCAATTAGTTACACAGCTTCAGTCTTATTTCTTAAGGGAAGGAAACACTTATTGTGGTCGAGTTCGGTTAAGTTAAGCTTTATTTTAATTGTTACATACATACAGTACATACATGGGATTTGACCTCTGCATTTAACCCAAACTAATCACTTAGGAGCAGTGGGCTGCTGTAAAGTGGGAGTAACTTGGGGTTCAGTGTCTCGCTCAAGGACACATTGACATAAAGACAGGAGGTGCTGCGGATCGAACCGCCAACCTTGTGATTAAAGGACGACCTGCTGCCACAGCTGTCAACTGGGTTTAATTTCACAGGCAGAGCTTAAGCTATCATATAGCCTATGTATGAAATTTAGTGTTATCTTGAGATTTATTTAATGTGTGAAGAGAGTGGCTGCCTCTATGGCTTTTATCCATTTCACTTAAATCATCTCTTGCTTGATTTAATCTATTTGAATATCACATTATAACCCTTTAATATGATTTTGAAGAGGTTCAGTTTTTACACATCCCTTTGACTTGTTACATATATGAACAAATAATTTAATTAAAACTCATGGTGTCAAACTGCCACTGTCTTCGACATAACTGTAAATAACCTGCTTGAATCTAAGAAATGAAAACATTTTCTCTTCTGTAGGCAGCATTTACATAAAAGATAAAAGCATCTTACTGCAAATTTGTTGCATGATTTTCTTTTTCTTTTTAACAGTTATTCTGTTAGACGGGGATTTCACATGAGTCACACGCAAGTGTATAAAAGACATGCAAACCCACATTTTGGTTTACTGTTCAATGGGTGAGAGAGAGAGAGAGAGACAAATATAGAGGTGAGAGCAGACCAGAGAGAGAGAGAGACATTCAGAGAAGGAGAGAGACACCAGTTGCTGAAAGAGGAAGGAAGCAGGTCAGTAACTACCATTACACCAGACACACTTACTTCCTGACAACATCTCATACAGATTAGTATTTTCATTCTCAACCAGAGTCAAAATACAACCAGACTTGTAACATCCTGCTATACCTCGTAACATCTCTGGAGAGAGATAATACAAACAAAACTTTACTGATAGTTCCAGCTGTCTCACATCTGGACCGTTTTCAGACTTTCAAAACTCGGTAAACACTCGTCTAGGTACCCGATTTAAATTCTTCAATCCTACAGATCGTTTAGAGGCTCACAAACATATTTTAAACCCACAGAAGTCTATTTCAGATTCATAAACATGCCAGGCTGAATTACAGGGAATGGTAACACCTAAATCATGTCTTACCAGACTTTAAGGGAAAATATGAGGAAGACAATGAGAGAAGTGGGTTTCGAAATCCTGAGTGCAGTATTTTGATTTATAATTAATAGTAAGAGTCTTTTATAAAAATACAGGCTAATCTTTCTGATTGTATTTTTTACAGACAAAAGTAACAAATTAAATGACGTTCTCGTGGAATCCATTCTACAGTACCTTTGCTGTTGTAACTGTTACCTACAGTAGAAGTACTCAGACATTTTACTTAAGTAAAAGTAACAATACCACAGTGTAAAAATACTATAAGTAAAAGTCCAACATTCAAAATTAGTACAAAAGTACAAAAGTATTAGCATCGAAATATCTAAGTACCAAAGTAAGAACACTCATTATCCAGAATGTCCCATTTCAGTCTAATATTTGGTACACTGCATTACATTAGAGTAATTGATGCATTTATGTGTCCATCACTTGGGCTTTTTATTCTATATACTACAGGTAGCTTGTGTATCTCACCAAGCAATCATTAAATATGTTTATCCATAATAATATACCATCATTTATTTGCAGATTATATTTTGTATTATTAAGTGGAGTAAAAAATACAATATTTCCCTCTGAATTGTAGTGGAGTAAATGTATAAAGTAGCAGAAAATGGCAATTCTCTACTGAAGTACAATTTTGAGGTACTTTACTAGGAGTACTTGAGCAAATGTACTTAGTTACTTTCCACCGCTGGTTACTGCCTCGTGCTTGTGAATGAAACACATATAAATGTTCTGTCGGAGCCAACCAGTGATCAGTGCGTCTGTCACCCCCTGCAGGATTTCATCAACAGCCTCAACACCAACAGCAGAAGTCAAGTTATTAGCCCCAGGTTGAGGTTAATGCTAATCGTGATAGGGGTTGTTCATTACCAGACACCTAACATGTTAGCATTAGCTTCACTTTGGGAGAGCTCACATAAAAATCAACGGCTATGTCCAACACTCTCGTGCTGTTATATACCGGGAGGAAGAAGTCACCATTCAATTGAGGAATATGATGCATAAACAAAGTGATATGTAGATGGATGGATAAACGTGCTCTGTGACAATGCCCAGATGCTGCATATGTGGTACATTAAAAGTTATTAGCATATCTTTGATTTTGGTACAGCATACATTAGAGTTGCAACCTTTACAACATGATTTAAAGGTAAACCCACACACAGCATTTACTTTGGCTCTTCAGACCGTCTCTTAGTTTACAGCAAACGTCTACTCAATATGAACATAAAAAGAGATCAGATCATCCAGAATAAAGCCATAGCTGTCTGTCTTTGAAATAATACATCTCTCTGAACCTATAATGTGTATGTATATACAGTATATCATGATATAAAGGAACATTTTAGTATACTGACAGCTAGTCTATCCTTCTTCACATAAATGATCTCATGAAAAGCTGATGTTTTGGAGATATATTCACATGATATTTAAAATCAGTTGGTTTTTGAGTTGAAGGGGATTTTGATTCAGATTGTGTAATCATAATCTGATCCCTGCTGTGCTTAATTTGCCTATTGTGGGTAAATTAGCTCCACAAGAGATAACTATATCTGAAACTGCAGCAATTAGAGACAAAGGAGAAAAAACAAAATCACTTCAACAAGTTTAAAATCATTCATTGTTACACCAGGAACATGCAGAGATGTGTTTCATGTAAGATAAATATATACTGTATTGCCTTTTGCTTTTGGTTAGCAGAGAAACACAAAAAGTGGATTTCTAATATACTACACCTGAATTTGTATTATGTTGAGGCTCTGCCTTGTAAATGTTGTTTTGCTGAATGCATGCAAGGAAATAAAATCAAGAGAAAAAAATCTGAAGTTTGTTTTAGTGTGACCTGTATAATTTTGTGTTTACATTAGAAAACATCTCTGCGTCTGATTTCTTCTGTGTAGTCCTAGTCAAAAAAAGCCTTTAAATGAATTATAAATATGAAAAGATTGCCAACACTTTGAACACACATGCAACCCAGTCAGCTCCCGACAGAGACGCAGACATTTCTGTGCAGTTCAGCTGTCATTTGTGGTGCTTTAGTCTTGTGACAGAAGCCCTGCATAATCTTTTAAACCACTTTGTCATTAGTTCAGATTCTCTGGAAATGACGGGATTACAGCCTTGACTCCTTAAATGCAGAATACACAGGATTTTAAAGAAAATCCACTCATCACAACCCGTCCATCCTATGATGATTTTAAATATACTGATCCACACAAGCTCTGGATGCAGTGTGGGATTTTCCAAATTCATGTCTTTGTAAAATATTGTTTTTTATTTGGGAAACTTCCTCATATGTTTAGAGATAAATGGATATGTTCATCACCTGATCCTTATTAAAGTCAGCTGGGTGGAGAAATGTAGGTTCATTTAAGGTGATCGATGAGTCAAAGCACGTCTTTCTTTCTTTGTCACCACATCAATGTTCAGACCCAACGGGAGACCATAAAATACACCATCATTCAAAGCTGTTCTGAACTTCCTCATTTAGTTTCTTCACTGAGAAGAATTAACAGTTTGAGTTAAAACTAGCGGCCTGAAATGCCATTGTTATGTGTTTTTTTAATACATAACAATGACTTTATATTGCAGGTCAAGCCATATACTGTAACAATAGGCTTTTATTATTAAAGGTAACTCTGATGAAATACTCAATGATGCAAACAAAAGTAGGTTTCCAGATACAAAGAAACTCATTCTGCACACAAATCACTGTTTTGTTTTTTTTCATTAAAAATCTCTTATATTACAAGCTGTCAATCAACTCAAGTCAGTTTTATTTGTATAAATAATTAATTTGTCTCAAGGGTTTTACAGGCTTTAATTCAGCTGAGGAAAAAAATCATTAAACAATTAACAACTGTTTACTTGTAAATAAAATTGCTTGCTTCATAAATTATTAGCTCACAGAGGTGTGTTGTACTTTATGTTAAAACTGGGGGAAAGTAGAAAATAAATTAAATTTACGTTTTCAATAGATGACTTTTTTTAAATGACAAGCTCAACGTCTACAATTTCCACATTAGAAATAAGACGTGTTATTGATGTTGGTGTTTATCTCAGAGTCTTAATGTGAAGACAGACTGAACCAACCAGCCCCGGTCTCCCCTACGCGTGAGCGCGTGTATGGGCGGACCGGTCAGTCAGCTGATGGCTGAAATACTCCTCACAATCTCTGTCCTCGATACTTGGATTTCGTCACACGAATGATTTTCTAGCCAATTACGCACAATGTGGAGAAGCTCTCACCACTGCAGGAGGAAGAGTCACAACTTGGTGGGAATGTGTCCTGAGCGCGCACCTGGAGCCGCCGGAGACATGCAGAGGCAACACGTTTCAGCCCGTTTCCACGCAGTTTTATGATACCGAGCCGCTGTGGACCTGCCACTTGTTCCTGTGATGGGGAGAACCACATGGAGCTGCGGTGCCGTGATCCTGCTGGCCATCATTAGCTCATGTCGTGCCGTCACTCTGGAGTCCATCCACTGGAGCAGCTCCAACACCAAGTAAGTGCATGAAGCAGTTTCACGCAGATGGTGCAACTTTCTGCTGCTGCATTGTGACCAAACTGATCAGGCCAATCAGATAAAAAACACATAAGATTATTTTACTGTAACTCATGACACCACAGTTTTGATATGTGATATGAGCAGGGTTGGGTCAGATTATTTTGAAATGGATTACACAAAATTAAATCCAATTCATCATTAATTTACAATATTGCACCTTATACTGCAAAAATGGACGAATATTACTGTGTCTCATTGAACATTTTCACTTCAAATGAACTGCCTCTGCATATTCAGCATTTAGTTGGTTAACTCAGATGATTTACCAAAACAGTGTGGTCAGAAACTACAGGTAGTCTCTGTATGTATGAGTTAATACAATTGGTTATCATGAAAAAAGTTTCATAATTTAAAATTGTCATATTTTAAAGATGTAATCAAAGGTGTAATCAGGTAATCCTTTACCATGTAATAATAATCTAATGGCACTTTTTTTCAAATGTAATCTGGGTTTATATGGGTTTACTTGTTTTTTTGTAATTTCATTACATAATCCTGATTACATGTAATCTGTTACTACCCAACCCTGCATATGAGTGGCTGTAGAGCTAAAACAATTAGTCAATTAATCACAGACAACTTTGATGAATGTTTTGATCTTTACAATGTCATAAAATTCCCAAAGTGCAAGATGTTGTCTTCAAATTATTATTTTGTTTGACAAACACCCAATAAACCAAATATATTCAGTTTAATGTCACATAAGACAAAGAATCCTCACAGCCAAGAAGCTGAAGTGAGAGGATTTTTTTGCTTGAAAAATGACCCAAATTTCTTAATTGATTATAAAAATTGTTGCAGATTGATTTTCTGTCGATCAGCTAATTCAGTGGTTCCCAAACATGTTCGTGTCAAGGACCCCGATACTGACACAAATTAGACCACAGAGCCGATCTGATAGGATTTTTGCTTTTAGATGTTTTATTAGAGAAAGTGTATGAATCCCGTAATGAAAACAGTCATCATTGTGTTATTTATGGAGAGTGAAAATACATGATTCCCCTTTTTGTTGGGAACCCCCTGCAATCCCCCTCAGGGACACCTGGGGTAAAACCACTGGATGAATCAACTAATCGTTTCAGCTTTGAAATGGTATATGTCATATTATATTATTTTCTTGATCTAATAATGAGGTTTTAGAGCATTTATATTGAATGAAGCTATGTTGCTTTACTCTGTATTGTTTTACACACTTCTTGTAACCCTCTCATCTCAAACAGATTCAGTCCAGGTCAGGGTCTGGTCCTGTTTCCTCAGATCGGGGACAAGATGGACATTGTGTGTCCCCGGGCAGACGCTTCCTTGGGGGAAAAGGAGGAGTTCTACCGAGTGTACCTGGTCTCCAGAGGGCAGATGGAGAGCTGCACCATCGACAAGACGGACACGCCACTGCTGAACTGTGACAAGCCTCACCAGGATGTAAAGTTCACGTTCAAGTTCCAGGAGTTTAGTCCCAACCTGTGGGGCCTGGAGTTCCTCAAGGGGAGGGACTATTATATCACCTGTGAGTCACTGTGTGCAACCTCACAGCTCATCCTCAGCCAACATGTTCTCATCCCATCTTGTCATACACGGACATTTTGTCAGATCCTTTGGTGTCACTTTATGGTCGCAATAAACGCATACTTAATGTTGTAAATTAAACAAAAACACTTGGCAACAAAAACAGTTAGGTTTAGGAAAAAACAAGATGGTTGGACTTCAGATTCTTACATTTTTGCAGTGCAATGGATGTTGTGAACATGGCACACAAACAAACAGTTGATTGTAAAGTGAAAGTGAAACTTAATGCACTTGGACACAAACAACAGTGTCCTCGATGAAAGCCTTGTGCTTGTTGGACCCATCCACTTTTCCTCGCCTCCACTCCATTTGTCTCTTTTGCTCTTTAAACTATGTCACCACAGCACTTTCCCTGAGCATTTACATGGATTGGTTTACGGTACATGGTTGTGAATGGAAAGTCTGGTGCGTTTCATATTGGGTACCTTGTGCGGCAGGATCGAGCGCTGACGGCCCTGACAAAGCATCTGTATTTGCCGCCCTGGAAATGAGAATGGGCTGGTTCAGCTCAGACATGATATCAGAGTCATCTGTGTAGTCTCAGTGCACATGAGCACTTTAAAATCAGTAGAACAGGGACACAAGCTGCTGCTTCCTACAGGTGGATTTGAATCATTGCTAGCAACTGTTTCTTTTTCCTTGTGGAAGAGGAGGAGGCCATCATCCTTGGCTCCCTCTCCATTTGTCAGTTTGCGTGAGAATCAAAAAAATGTGGCCTCGTTATTGGGCCGCTGACGGTTGAACCAGCATCTTAGTGGCAAGTGATGCATGAGATAGAGAGCAAGTCTGACCATGTAGCCTCATCCACCTCGCCATGCTCTGACAGCACACTTCGCTCTGGCAGGCCAGTGTGATTCCAAGGGCTTACATGCCCCAAATCACACAAGGCTTTTACAGCATCAGGCAGATTTGATGGGAGCTTTCATGGCAACGTGGCTTGTAGACTGTGAGATGTTGTTATCTGACCTAAATGCTGCTAACAAGTCTGTGTGTGTGTGTATACGTGCGTGTGTGAGGGAGAGATGGGTTGAACTAGAGTTCTTGGTGTGTGTGTTTGTGTATGAATATATTTAGCATTCTCTATGTTAATTGAAATAATAATATTTATTCACTTTGTTCACACATTTTGCATTCAGAGCTGAAGAAATTTATCTGCAACTATTTTCACAATCAATTCATAGTTTAAGTCACTGGTAGATGCAAAATGTTCTCTGGTTCCAGTTTCTTAAATAGGAGGATTTGCTGCTTTGTTTATCTTATGTGGTAACAAAGCAAATATCTTTTTGATTTTGGACTGTTAATCAAACTAAACAAGTGATATGAAGACGTCTCTCTCTGGGCTCTGGCAGCCTGTGATGGCAATTTCTTTACTGTTTTCTAACATTTTTCTCACCAAACAATTAATTAATTAGCATTTGATGCAGCTGGTGTTTTTATGCTTGTGATTATGCGGTATACTATATGTTACATCACAGTGTGTTGCCTAATGTATGTGATGCAACATTCAGCAACTGGTTAAACCATCTGCAAAGAAACTATAATGGAACTATGCATTTCTTAATCTTGTATTATGATGATTGCATGAAATAAGAAATGTTAAACTAAATGTTTGTCCTCTCTCTCTCTGTATGTCAGCCACCTCTGCAGGCTCTCTGCAGGGCTTGGATAATACTAATGGAGGGGTGTGTAGAACCAAATCCATGAAGCTGGTGCTGAGAGTCGGCCAAAGTAAGTACTTTGGGTTTGTGTGCCAGCATGTGTGCAAAGACGCTGGGTGTGTGAATGAAAGGGACAGAGAAATATCAAATGATGCTAAAGGAAGAACAGTTGTTTCACTCTGGTTGTTGTATGCAATAATATCATCTCCTCTCTGGAGTTAAGTGGTCGGATAATCTTGATCTCTATTCATTCTCTTGAAGAGAGATTGCTGTCATGAATTATCACTAATTCAAACCGCTGGCAGCTTAAAGCCATCAGTATTATCCTGCATGCGATCATTCGGACTTTGGCAGTCAATAATCTTTTCCTCCTGTATTAACATCAAAATAGCCAGCGGTCCCTCTTTATCATTTTATGTTCTTATCACATACATGAAAATTTAATAAGGTAGAACGTATTCATTGCCATTACTTTAAATGTCCTCGGGATAAATCACAATATCCACCAAGAAACATATTGTTTTGTTCCTTTAACTATCAGTACAATATTATGATGGTGTAATTATCCATTTTATTTGGCAAAGAACCATATAATATATGAAGAAACAAGCATATATATAGTTGTGTTTGGTGTGTCATTGGGCAGCACAGAATCTGATAAATTAAACAGATGCTGTGTTTCAGTGTGTGTTGCTAAAAACTTTAAAAGCTAAATCTGTTTAAGTCCCAACATGTATTTTGTGACTTCAGAAATAAAGTGAAGTATTATTCATATAAATTATTCAAGAATTTGAGATGAAAAATAAGCATTTTATGTGTTTCTCAACTGATCAGAACTGCAAATATGGGGCTGTTTTCCTGCTGTGTTTACAAGCCGCCACTGATGTAAACAAACATTTTAACAGAAGCAGAAAACATTAATAACTCAGATTTAGTTGTAATCTCATGTTAATCTCTACATATATTAATATTCCTGCAGTTTCCAGTCTTGTGTTTAGATTTTGGGTCATGTCACAACCTTTCTGTTTAGATGTGGATTTATGGATTGTGTATTTTAAAACTGTAAATCTAATCATGTTGTTATTTCGTACATTTATGATAAATGTGGTGTCATTAAAATTAAATTATTGCCAGTGGTGAATGAATGCTATACATACAGATGTTGATTAATGTGTGTTGTCCTCATGAATCAATAACTGAAAGAGGACCTGTTAAACTCATTTTCAGGTTCATACTTGTATTTTAAGTTTCTATTAGAACATGTTTGTGTGCGTTAATATTTAAAAAACACTTTACTTTTCTTATACGGCTGTGCTGCAGCACCTCTTTTCACCCTCTATCTGAAACACTGTTTGAGCTCCCTTTGGCGTGAAATTTGGGCCCTGTAATTTTGTAGACCTTTTACGTGCACAAAAAAAACAAACAAAAAAACAACACAAAACCATAACAGGTCACCTTTAAATGAAATGAGTAAAAAAATTAGAGAAAGAAATTTCACTTAAAGGCCAAAGTATTTGCATCTACTGCAGTACTTCTCGGTTGCATTTGTTCAGGAAACAGCTCTGTGTGATTTACACACATTTCAAAATATGAATCTATGAAATTGATTCCTGCATTTATTCTGTGATTTATGAAATGTTCTTGCCTCTCTCTCTGCAGGCATCCATATAGCATTTTAATTCAAACTGCCATCTAACAATTTAATATTACACTTCCATAAAGCTCAGGGACTTGTGAGAGAATTGTATCCACCAAGAAACATATTGTTGTATGAAGAAGTATTCAGATACTGTACACATGGGTCACATGCCAAAAAGGTTGGAAACAGCTGGTTTAATCTTAAACAATATGTTGTATTACATCAAATTTTTCTTTATGTAAAATCTTAATGTGAAAAATAATTAGTAACAGCTATCAAATACATGTAGTGGAGCAAAAAGGGATACCCTCTGAATTGTAGAGCATTCAAAGTATAATGTGGCATAAAATGGAAAATACTCTAAGTATAAGTAAAGTATAATACTGTGCTATCATTTGATCTAATTACAACTACATAGCTACAGAAAACATAATACAGCTGGAAAATTGGTGGAATGCCCCTTTATGTTTTTGGTTCCCTATTTCCCAAAATTCCTCTTGGAAAACCCCACAGAAGGATTTGAATTGTCTGAATTCAGTTATGAATGTGTGGGTGGAGGAAGTGAAAGCATTAGTGATAGTTTTCCCAGTCAAGACAGAAACGAGAGTCCCAGTTGTGACTCAGAACTCAACTTTTTGTGGTCTAATTAGGTTAGTGATGCATTTTAACCTGAATGTCGGAGCAAAAATAATGAGTTAGAGAAAAACCTCCTCTTGCACTGATTCTGACATCAAACACTTATGATTCAACAGACACAGTTACAATAAGAACAATTTGACATGACGTAATCTCACCTACACGTCACCATGCAGGGGGAATTAGCAGATGTGAACTATGGTGACTTATATGTTGTGATTTTATTTTCAACTGTCCTGTTTTATTTTCCAGATTCTTCAGATCCACCTTCAACCCTCCAGGAGTCCCCCACCAGATTCCCACCCAAACAACCAAAGTCCAAGTCCAAGGACCATGCTCCGCAAGAAGAAGATATCAAAAACAAAACTGGTAAAAAAAAATAAATATATATATATATATATATATATGCATACATTTGCATACATTTGCAAAGAGCAAGCATATTTCCCCACTCCCATCTTGATAAGAGTATTAAATACCTGACAAATCTTCCTTTTCCATTTTGAACAGATAAAAAAATGTGCAATTAATTTGTGATTAATCACAATTAACTATGGACAATCATGCACTTAATCCCGATAAATATAATTATTATAATTAATGGATTGACAGCCCTAGGTTTTTTTTAAGAAGGCTGGTCACTATTCTTCCCCAATGCAATTCACAAAACCAACATCACAGATATTCTTCTATTCAGATATTATTATATTGTAAATTTCTCCACTGTTGTAAATTTCTCCACTGTGGGACAAATAAAGGAATATCTTATCTTATCTTATCTTATTCACAATTACTTGTTAGTATAAAATGGTAGGCGATGTATGTATGTTGACTTTACAGTATTCCCACTTGCACCCAAACCTCCCCTGATCATGACTCATCGGCCCACTCAGAGAAAAGTCAACGGGCTGTTTGCCAGTGAGACACTAAAGATTACAACATATTTCTGGAGGTTTTTCATGTGAACACATACTGATCAGGCTGCACAAACTGAGAGAAATTGTTTTTAAATCTGTATCGCGTGCCCTAATTCACTCTGTCATCTCAGTTCCTCCTTCCTTCTTTCTGTCTCTCCTCTGTTTCTCATGACAGACTCAGGCTCAGAAACAGGACAAACAAACCTCAGCGATGGCGGTGGCTCTGAATCAGGACTGTTCATGTGGGTTGTCTCTGGCGGAGTGATCCTCCTTCTGGTCATCATAATTCTGCTGGTCGTGCTGTGGAGGCACCGTCACCATCACCCTCGCTGTGTCCCAGATAGCCAGCAGTCTGCCTCCGTGTCCCTCAACACTTTGGCTGTGGCGAAGCGGGACAGCATCGGTAGCGAATACAACGGCTCGGACCGCAGTGATGTTGTCTTTCCTCTGCAGGCTTCTGACAGCATGCTCTGTCGTCATTATGAGCGTGTGAGTGGTGAATATGGACCCCCTGTGTATATAGTTCAGGAGATAACGCCCCAGAGTCCCACCAACATCTACTACAAAGTGTAGGGTTTGCTGCTCTGCAGTCTAAACTGTCTGGGACACACAGTGCTTCCTTTACTTTGATTTTAAAATTTGTCGTCGGCATGGAGAAAAGTCACATGGGGGATCTGACAGTGCATCTGACAGGTGTATTGCACTGACCACATCACCACACCGTTTTGTTTTCTTGATATAGTGCAGAGAGACAATCATAGAAGAACTTGATGTGTTGTAACGCCTCATTGTGTTTAGTTTGTTTGGAAGCGTGCAGCGAATGCCAGTGGTGGGATGTAACTATAAGTACATTTAACCTAATGTGAGCCTACTTAACAACATATCTGTAATTTACTTAAGTATTTCTATTTCATGACCCTTTATACAATGCGTCCACTCCACTACATTACAGTGGGAAATATTGTGCTTTTTACTGATCCACTACATTTACAGTATATGGCAGCCATTGTTAAAAGTTAATTTGCAGAATGACATTTTGCACAAAACATATGAGTTTATAAATATGTTGCATTTTTATTGATTAAACTATTCAACAGTATGTAAAGTACTTAAATTTAGCTCCAACCCAACCAACTAGTAAAATTATCAGTAATATTAATCAGATAATATAATATATAATAGTATAACACTCACAGGCCTTTTTCTGAGGACTTTATTTTAGTAAAATTTGCTAATAATTCTTCCATGCAAAACACATGAAAAACTTAAAAAATGAGACATTTTAAAATTAATCTGATAGTATATAAAATTTGAGTGACAGGTTAGTTAATAATTTAGTTATTTTTAGTTTGTGATCAAAAAAACAATGATCAGCCACTGTTTTGATAACCAATTAATTGTTGAGGTCCTTTTTCATGCAAAAAAAAAAAAAAAAATCAGCAAAATACAACAAGACATTCGACAGTTTCAGCTTCTCAAATGTGACAAATTTGCTGTTTTTTTCCGTCCTAAATGACGATAAACTGAATCATTTAGATGGACAAAACAAAACATTTGAAGATGTCACTAAGAACTCTGGGTAATTGTGATGCATTTCTCACTGTTTAATTCTGTTTTGCAAACCAATCAATCAATTGATCAATGAAATAACCAGTAGATCAATCAGTTGTAGCTCTACGTAGCTAAAAAGTAGCTCCACCTCAAGTGTGAGTGTATATAGAAATAAATTTACTAGATACACCAAGTTTTCTCTGCATTAACTTACTTTTTACTTTTGATACTTAAAGTAAATTTAACTTCTATGTAAGGAGCATTTTGAATGCAGAACTTTTACTTTTAATGGAGTATGCTTAAGTAAACGATCTGAATACTTCACCACAAATGCCAATTTTTTTAGTTTTTATTTATTTATTTTTAAAAAGCCAATTATTATTTGCACATGGCAGCTTCATTTGTACAGTAAATGTGTGTTTGATTTTTTGATAAATCTAAAAAAAAGATTGATGGTGAACTCCAACACACTAAATGTGAGAGCGCTTAAATTGGATTTTAACTGAGTTGTGTAAACCAGTCAACTTTTTTAAGAAAGAAAAGAAAGAAAGAAAGAAAGATATTCCTTTATTAGTACACTCTGTTGTTCACACAGTACATATACATGTCAATGGAGAGATGTCAGAGTGAGGGGCCTGCTCCTGACAAGCACCCAGAGCAGTTGGGGGTTTGGTGCCTTGCTCAGGGGCACCTCGGCAGTGCTCAAGAGGTAAACTGGCACCTCTCCAGCAACCAGTTGGTCTTGGTCCATGGGGGACTTGAACCGGTGACCTCCGCGTCCTAACCCAAGTCCTTACGGACTGAGCTACTGCCGCCCCCCTTTTTCATGTCCTAAATAGGTAGACACTATGTCACAGACCCCACTTGGTAAGGTTTCACTTCAGATACCTCCATCTGAAAAGATTTATGGTTGTTTAAGACCAGAAATCTAGTTGTCAACTACAGTTGAGGAGATAACCATGGACGAAGTAAAACCATAGTAGCCACTTTTATGACTCTTACTCACATTGGGTTCACTTCTATAGTAAATTAAATATTGAAAATAAACTATTCAACATTTTGGGGACCCCCTGGAACTCCCTCGAGGACACTGGTGTAAACTCTTTGACATGCTGCTCAGTGAAATGGATCTTTCTGTTCCAGGCTGCTCTAATTTATACAATATTGTCACCTTCTGCAAACATAATAATTTTTAAACAGTGTTCAATATAAAACCATGGGGCCATGCTTAAAAATGTAACACTGGAAATTGTTTCTTGTCAAAGGTGTGCAAGTTTAAAAAACTAGACAACAACTTTTCTTTAGTCTCTTCTTCTGTCTGTTTTTCTGCTTTCCAAAACCAGCAAGTAAATGTGATAGAGACACACAGGCAGAAATTAATTTAAGATAATGGAGAAATGAAAGTCTGAATCAGAGTGAGGCTGGTAAATCACTGCTTTCCTCTTGGTTACAAAATAACTAAGCAGCACATTGTGTGATGACTTCAGGCGAAAGCAGCACCACTATTTGCATACAGTTGTACTGTATTATATTTAAATGACTTTTTAGACATTTTCATTATGAGTTTTAGCTATGGTTGATGAGAAACTTTAAACTCAAATCAGTCTTCTGAATGATTTGAGGTGGGTAGACGCTGCTCAGAGGAACATGTCTCGTCATTACTTAATGGTGCTCATGGGATAGTGACTGTCATTCTGCAGTGAACAACATCATGATGAGTATCTCTCCATGTCTTATTAGGTTGAATGGACAAAAAAAGGACACAAAAATGCTGTGTGCATGAATATCTCCAATTGTTTTTTTCTCCAAACCCCATGTTCAACAGCTGCAGTGTCATCTTTGCAGATCAGCTAATGTGTGTAATTTGCCTGCAAGTTGTATCTGTAAAATGAAAATCTTGTCTTTAGAAACACTCAGCATTTAATTGTTCCACAGTATCTCCTGTGGCTCTGTGCATGACATCCATGGGTGAACATGTTTCATGCTCCTTCAGCCACATCATGCTGCACATTTTCAACCTGTCAGCTTCCATGAGCTTCCTCTCCACCAGGGACACTGTTGACTCTGAAAGCCAGATGGAGGATCTTCAGGACATGTGCTCTCTAGACAAGGAAACTACTCAGCTAAAATTAAACTGGTTATACACAGATAACATTCGTAAATTAGCTCTCTTTTTTGCAGAACACTGTAGTGAACTATGGTTAGATTTCCACAATGCACTACTTTTCTTTTTGGCCTGTAGCCTAATATAAAAACTTATAATAAAGAGCAGCAGATGACAGGCATGGATGGCCTCATTTTTAACCTGCAGCTAAATGCAATTTCCCTCAGGCAAGTCATGTATTTAAAATATCTGAGGGATGAATTAGGAAATGTGTCAAAGATAACTAATTTACTTTCTTAGTAGACCACTGTGTCTCTGCTAATTTAAACCAGTTTGGATATTTTCAATGGGGAAACACACCATCTGACTATACAATGAGATATAATAAACCACACTGAAATTAAAATTTTTGATCACTTTGCGCACCTCTACATGGCTCTAGTGTCATGCTGCATTGTGAAAAAAACCCAACTTAACACAAATGAGTGCCTGACTCTGATCGTGTTCGTTGTCTATGTGCATGTGTGTGTGTCTTCCCACCCCCTCGCTTGAAGTGATCCTTGCTCTTGTGAGATGTTTTTGTCCTATGTGAAGCTTCACAGCTGAATGGGCCGTGGTCGGGCGAGGTGAGTTCAGTTGACCTCAGGGTCACACAGAGACAATGGTGGCCGGGCTTCTTTAGGAAGAACAAAACAGAGACCCCCAGGCTCATGGCCCCTGCTGAGGGAGGGGCTTGGATGTGGTAGGCCATTTTGGAAGAAAGAGGCAGAAGTGGTGCTGCATCAGATGGGATGTTTTGGATTTCAAGTACATACAGGCTTCTGTAACACAAGTGCTACCAGCTTGGTGTTTTAAGTTGCCAGTTTTACTTGGGAAGTCTTTTCTTTGCTCAGTTTTATAGTGCAGAAATAAAATTATTTCATGCCTGCAGTTGTTGCATGTATTGTCCATATGCATGACTGCTTTTCCTTTATCTCAAATAATATAAACTACCACATGGAAATTGTCTTAAAATGATTTTACAACTGATACCTAGATAAATCTTTAACTACCATTTGTGCACAGAGCTTTAAGAGGAGGGGGAGGTCTAATAAGGAGAGCTGTAAGCTTTTATCTGACCCCATGGGACGATGTGCAGTCTACAGCCTCCCTGCATCCACCCACCCCCCACCTCACTTCCATATGCAGAGGAACTAGCCCACACCACTGGCTTTGTGTGGGGGGTTGGGGGTCATGACTGAGCGCTCCCACTCCCACCATGTGCCCAGAGATGTTGGAGAAGAAGAAAAGATATCAGGGTGAAAAGTTTTCTATTTATTGGTCAGTTGGAGGAGAGAGCATTGAAGCTTAAATCAAGTACACCTTTTGTTAAAGTGAACTTCCACCAACTCTGCCTGAGGACAACCAAGTGTAATTTACAGCAACGTCAGCATGCTGAAAAGAGATCTTTCACTGGTTTAATTATGAAAAATGTTATTGATCAGCAGCTGGGAACACACACCCCCATCTCCTCTCTGAAACACATAAAGGTGATTTTTTTTTTTTTAAAACAACAGAAACTCTAGAGATGGAGAAGTTGAGGTTAGTGCTTCCTCTTACAGTTGAAGACAATCATGTCTTTATAGTACAGTATTTAGTTTGCTAGTTCCCTCTGCTGGCCAGCTACCATACTGTATAACACCCATACAGTATGTTTGTGACAATTCACAGGATTCAACACATGATAAAAACATTGAAGGTCAGCAGCAGATTGAACACTCCTCAAATGTTTCAGCACATCTGCATTTGTGCAGCATCTCAACTCAACATTACTCATAAAAATCAGTTGTTGTCTTTCCAAAGCTTTATATTGAACAGTAAAAACCCCTACTGCATTTCACCACACCCCCATATTACTCTTAAATACTCAAGGGTTGCATTTAATGGGTCGACTGGTGTGTTCTTGAAAAACACTTGTTTCATTTAACTGTATTTACATTTTTGTGTTGTGAACAAATACATCACTGAAAGGATTTGTGTTACATGTTGTTAAAGCTGCAGGGGGCACAGTAGCTTTCAGTAGTGGAAGAAGTACTCAAAACCTTGACGCAAATGAAAATACTGAACAATGTAAAACATGAAAATGTTGGATAATTTTGCAGCTTTGGGCTTTGAACAATTATTTACAGCTAGCCGTGTAAGAGGTTTAGAGGCAAAAAGCTTCTTTAACTGTTAATGACAACTGAAATGTGACAAGGTGAAGGATTTTGTGTTGCATTTTTCAAGTTTATTTTTTAAGTCTTCACTTGAAAAGTCACAGCTATAAGATAAATGTAGTGGAATAAAAAGAATACTTCTCTTTGAAATGTAGTAGACGTTTAATGTAGCATTAAATGGAAACACTCAATTAAAATACAAGTAGGCCTACCTCAACACTGTACTTTAGTTTAATACTTACGGAAATCTTTTTCTTCCACCACAGTTTTATACCATATCTGACTGAAAATGGTGCAAAAATAAAGGGGATTGGGCGTGCCATTTTAGTTATGCCATTTAAGTTAAAACATATAGATTTAAATCATATTAACTGGTAAAACAAAACACAGATGTTTTAGGTGCTTATTTTCAACATAGAAAAAAAATAATTGTTCATTTTCACAAGGTATTGCAATTTCTATAAATGCATTAAAGTAAATTGTTGAGTGCAGCAAACAACTGAAACATCACATCATATTGATCTATATGTTGTATCAGACGGAAAAGTATTTTAACAATTCTTGAATTTCAAACATAATCTGTTAAAGTGCTCTGAGAGATTTTACTCTTAACTAAAAGCAGAAAAAGAGTCAAGTGAGTTTGGGCCCTACATCCTGTGTAAGGCCCTGAGTTTGTTGTATATTCGACTGCTCTTCTGTTGTGGTTTGATGGTTTTTGCCTTTGGGTTGTGACGTCTCCACACATCCAGATGAAGGGAGCGAGACAGACCAGAAAAAGAGCATATTACGAACTTGATGTGGGCAAGAAATGTTACACACAGTCTGGTTTATCTCTGAGGGGAACAAAAAGGCAGTCATGACTGTGAAGAATCCTAATAAGTTTTAAAAATGTTGATGATATTTCACACCGTACAAACCTTCCAAATCTCTGCTTTTAATCATTTGGATTATTTTAAGTGAAATACTGGTGCATTTTGCCTTGAAATACTTTGAAGAGAAAATGCAAAAATATATTACTAGCAGACTAATGTTAAAAAGGGTTTTCCTAGCTTAAAACAATTGTTTTAAAACTTCTTTATCCGTTTCATTTTTATATTTCACTTATCTAGTCCTGAGATTATTATTTGTGTCATTATTTCAGTTACAAATGTTTTGAAACAGTTGTTGAAAGTTAATTTTGTTAAAACCAAATCAGTATTTTTTGGTTTAATTTCTGTTGAAGTGTTTCTCACAACTATTGAAATTAATTTAACCTTCCCTCGAAACAGATCATTTTGATTCCAGCCCCAAACGAATTATTGTCTCACTAAAAATCACTTTGAAATGACAATAGAAAACTTTCTAAAATCTAGACTTATCTGATATCACTGTCACAATAATGTCTCTACTTTAGGTAAAACTTACATTAAGAAATATGTTTACTTCCCCTGAAAAAAAAAAAACTAAACAAAACATTTTTAACAGACTTCAATCCTACTGTTCACAACCCACAGACTCTGGGTTTATTATAGGTGCTTAATGAGTTTACTGATTTATTTATTTATTATTATTTTTTATATAAATGTTTAATTATATTAGTTTAGGAATTACACACACTTCTCATCTTCTAAAGCAAACCCAAAACTTGTTTTGTCATTGTATCTTTAAAGGTGGACTGAATTACAATTTACAACAAAATATAAAACCTTTTATGTTTCAGAATGAAAATATATCAGAATTTTCTTTTTCACAAAAATTAAACTAATTCACATTAATATATATGATATATAAAAACACACTGGGCTAGTTTTAATGCATCAGCAACAGGTTAATTAGCCGTTTTATTTTATACACGGCTCTTAAAGTATACCATAGTTTTACTATTATATGCTTATTTTTTCATTTAAGCTAAAACCATGGGGATTAGGCTATTTATATTTTCAATATAATGCAAAACTTTAATGGACATAAACTGTGTGACTGAGCAGGCTGATGCACACACACACACACACACACATATATATATGTATATATGTATATTTTCTCTCTGTTAAAGGTTGTTGAAAGCCGCAGTGATCCCTGTGTTTCCCTCTCCTTCCCCGGGAGAGGTGGAGGCTGTTTGGTTGGAGATGTGGGTCGGAAGTACCGTAGTTTATGTATGCTAATGTGGAGAGTTGGGGGTTGTAGCTAGATATTTACGTTCAGTGGGAGCCGCCCTTCATTCACCCACATGGTTACCAACTGGTCGCCTTCGCGCCACTTTCCTAACCCCGCAATCATTTTTAACCAGCGTATCTGCGCTATAAATTGACTCACGATCGGCTCGGATTTCACTTTATGTTTCGTTTTTGTCCGCAGGTAGAAAAGTTTTCGGAATAGTTGCGTATTTATTTCTCTCTTTTGTCGGTAAGAGACTACACGGCAGCCCAAGCAAGTGAGCGAAGATGGTGGATTTCGGCTGGTGAGTGTCTACCGAGCGCATGTTTATCGGCAAGGAAGTCGGGTTTTGGGTTCTGTTTCTAACCCCGTTTTGCTGAATCAAACCTCAAACGATGTGTTTTACGCGTGTTTAAATGTGTCTTAATACCATACTGGCGGGGATATGCAAACATTAAAACATAAATGATATGCTGGCGATGAAAACAGTGTAACGTGAGGCGCATGGCAGCCCCCTCTGCTCCACCATTGAGGGAATGAGGGAGATTTGAAAAGCTGTCCGGAGCTTTCTCCGCTGCGCTTTAGCAACTAGTTGAAAAAAATACGGCCTCCCAATAACAACACCCGAGTTTTTATAAACACGCTAGTCCGATATTTGAAAAGTAAGTTTGTAAATATGGTTAATTTGTTGCTCAGTCTCGAGTGCAGTGGTGTGTGAGTTAAAGTGCCCCCCAGAACAAAGCAGCAGCACATGGGGCAGTTTTAGGCCGCGCGTTTTAGCTTAGCTAGCTTAGCCTAGCTGCCTACACTTAATATAGTTGTACTGTTGGGTAAACGCACACATAGCACTACCAAGGCGTGTTTCGCTTCAGTTTAAAGACAGGAGTAGATAAATACAACCAATCCATCGGGACAGATGGTGTATTTTCAAACGTGTGCCCGTTTGTTGTTGGCTAACGGCTAATCAGTGGCGTCAAAGTCTTTTTTATTATGAATCTGCAAACCACATCTAAAAATGAGCCAGCCGTTTTACTGAAAACACCCAAACTGCTCCTGTGCCATCTCCATATGGTAGTTATTGTAACTGTAGTAACACGGTTTGCCATGTTTTCATCAAGCTAACGCATTAGCTCGCAGCTAGCTATGCTACCTGCTCAACCACCAGCGCACGGCTGCAGTTTGCTGCTAGCATCTGTTCCTACATGGACGGTAGCCGTGTTTTGTAGCAGGTCCGAAACCACAAGCCACGGTGTTTCCTCTAAATGAACAACACGCAGTTGCAGATTTCAGTGTGCAATACTACGTTGGCGTTTAGCTTGGTTGGTTTAAAGTCATTTTATGCTAAGGTTGGCGCACTTCGAGGCGCCATGTTAAAGGCGGTGGGGGAGGGGTGAACAACACCGTTCCCTGCGCAGGCGCCCCCGTGTCGCAGGGAACGCGGGCCGCAGGCTGCGCTGCTCATTCATGTTTTCACTGACCTCGTGCTGCTGCGATAAATCATAACATCTTGTATCACTACAACTAACTCGCGGAGTTATCTACTAACCAGTGATAGTGGTGCACATTTATGGCGGAGGGGAATGCGAATTTCACGTTTTTAGATTAATTTAATTACAATAAACACATGCGCACCTGCATGCCTAACTTGTTGCAATGCCAAAAAGTCGTTCATCACTGTCTTAATAACTATCCCATGTGTTTTTTTTTTTTTAATTTTCAGATCCACTATGAAGTGCAGGACTCCAAGCGGGAGCAGTGTGACCATCTTTCTCATGGTGCTGGAGGGCAGTGGTGCTGTAATCTGTCTGTGTATTGTCAAAGTGCTTACAGTGCAGGTAGTACTATGTAATACCTACTGCAGTGGAGGCACTTACAGCAATACCCTGACACTGGTGTGCAGATTTTTTGATGTTACGTGTCATTTTGAAGTACTGTCTTTGTGCTAAGGTGCATCTAGTGCAGATAGTGAAATAGACTAGCACCTACTGCCCTAAGTGCTCCTTCTGGCATAAGGGGCTGTGATATGCGCCACCAGACCATTTTTAATTTCTAATTGGGCTCAAATATCTTGCAGTTCTCTGCTAGTTTTGCATAGTTGCACTACAAGAATAGATGAGTTGTGCAAATCTATGCAAAACTGATGGTGGCCTGCTTGCTCTCCACCTGTTTAGATTTTTGGTTTCGGGGGTGTCACATCAAACGCAATCTGTTTGCATAATACACATGTAACACTCAGTAATTTCCAGTTCTCATCAAGTGACTCAGTTTCAGCAGTGCTAAAGTGCTTATAGTGCAGGTAGTGTTTTTCTCCTATCTACTGCAATGTAAGCACTTGAAGTACTTCTAACTAACTGCATCTTTCTGAAGATTAGATGTTTACAATCATGAAAGATATTTTAATCATTGCTTGGTCAGTTTTGCTGGTTTGCATTCAGCTTTTACTGATGTTCGCTGTGCAAATCCATGCAAAACTGACTAGGTTGATGAACTATGCTCAGCCAAGTGGGCTTGCTTTTCATCAAGACTTGGATGTGTTTGACGTTTCGGGTATTTGGTGATGTCCCCTGCTGTGCAGGTGGGGATTTGTAGCAATGCTGTGTACCTGGAGGTATTGCACTTGTCCCGGCCTGTATAGGAGCGAGGAGATGGAGCTGACCTGGATCATGACCCATGTGACTAGAAAAGGCTGCACTTAACTGCATGTCTGTGCTATTTTGGTCTGTATGATTTGCCTGTGATTATTGATGGGTAATGTTTTTAACTTGTAACATTTTCTGAAATATATTACATTTCCAACTTTTTATTTTTCTCTGGCTGCTTCATTATGCAAATCTCACAATTAAATTCACAGGTGTTAAACACAAGTGTTTAAGTTTTGCATCTCAGTTGAATTTTAAGTGAAGTGTCTGAAAAGGTTTTTGTGGTATTGGTACATTAAAAAAATTGGTAATCTGTTTTGGTCAACAAACCTGTTATACGTTTGGTTATCTCTGCACTTTCGGCAACATGAGAAACAATTTACCAATATTAGACTATGAGGTGTCATGTTGATGACCTTGGTCATCTCGTTAAATAAATCACATTTCTCAACTGGATTTAACCACTGTGTGGACCTCATAGGTCATAATAAAATGTATGAAGGCGTGAACCTTGTAATTATTTTTTCAGAGGCCCCCCAATTTTATTGTACTTTTTCATTAGTTATATAATGTACTTAATTACATTTCACTATTAGATGTTATAAGCAATGATTACATTGTCAGAATTGTTGGTCATTGTCTTGATTTGTAATATTGAAAAAAATATATATTAAAAAAAGGTAATTAAAACTCCTAAACTTATTTTATAGGTCAGTTAAACTAAGAAGATAGTAGTTTTAATTGAGAAAAGAATGTGTTTGAAAAAGGAAATATTTTTGTAATTGAGTACTAATGATTGTCAGTCAGGTATCAATGTGCTTTGGCCCAATTTTGGTTAAAGAACATTAAAAAGGCCTAAATTATCCATGCTGTTATGAATCAACCTGTGATTAAATACCTTCAAAATTCACAATACTAAGCATTATTAAGCTGGTTTTAATGAAAACTTGACCATGAGACACTTTAAAGCACCTGAAATCTGTAGTTTGCTTCAAATTTAGTCTTGATGTAGTTTTCTTCTGATTAGAAATCACTGTGAACTATGTAATTACTGGTGTTTAAGATTGTCAGTCAAGTGTCAATTTATTTATGCTGAATTTTCCATAAAGGACATCAAAAGGTCTAAATTACTCATGCCTTTATGAATCAATCCATTAATAAATTATCATAAAATCGACACAACGCGTTATTAAGCTAATTTTAATGAAAAAAATCGAGCAATGTTTGTTTTGAATTGAGGTTTTGTTTTCGGGTTTACTTCATCGATGTAATGAACCCAAGTATGTAGGCCTGTATATTTAACTTATTAAACATGAATCACAGTGTGAGAGCTGAGGTTGGGGCGGGCCCACTAGATGTCGCTGTCCGGCCGCAGCTCGGCTGGTATCCCTCCGCGGAGTGCAGGTACGGTTACGGTACCGCCTCTGCTGCCGGTCCAGCCAACTTGGACAACATGCCGCTTTCAAACAGACTCGTCACACCGCCGCAACTTTCCCTCCGTGTGTCTGGATTTAAGTGATTATCTGGAGCGTTTCCTCGACACAAACTCAAACGCCACATGAGCGACACTGAATCCTGAAACCTG
Source organism: Pterois miles (assembly GCA_947000775.1). Classification (NCBI taxonomy): domain Eukaryota; kingdom Metazoa; phylum Chordata; class Actinopteri; order Perciformes; family Scorpaenidae; genus Pterois; species Pterois miles. Next base: position 7,271,180 of record CAMQGK010000463.1, read on the forward strand.
AGATGTGGACGAGACTCACCTGAGTGGACTAGAGGTTCAGAGGAAACCTTTAACTTTCAAACTAGCGTCTTTTTTTGTGGAGTATTAACCCTGGATTTGATTAAAATGGGTGTGCTGTTGGCGAACTACGTTTTCTTCCTGGCGTGTTGTGGGTTTGGGTTTGGAAGCTCAAACAAATGCGACGAAGTGCGGAAAGTTTTCCAACTCAGACAAATTGGACCAAATCAATTATTGCCTTTAAGCCCCAGACCAGGTATGTTGGAGTTAAACTGGAGCAGCTGTGTGTGTCTGTCTTTACCTCCCTGCCGTTTAATTCTTATAAACCAGACATTAATACAATTTATGTCACATTTCTTTGAAGAGTTTCACATTTTCCTAATTTCCATCCTCATAGCAGCTGAAGCATCAACATGCCAACCACTGATGGAGAGAAATATGCTCGAGAAGTCATTCAGCACCATATTACCTTCCTGCATTAACCTGTCATTTTCTGGCTTTTTGAAGTAGCCTACTCTGTAGTTACAAAACACACCTTTTTAAACACATTTTAGAGGCGTGTGTGCAGTCATAATAATATAGACAGTAGGGTTAGGGAGGGCTTTAAGTTTAAAGTGCAGCTTTTTGTGTGACTCTTCAATCAAGATATTTGGAGGAAACGGTCGCTGTGTCCTAAAGTACTGCAAACTCAGGTTCTTTTAATGTAATCCTCGGACATATATATAGGTTCATAATAAATGCTGAAATATTTCAAATACTCTGGATGTTGAGTATAGGAATATGTTTGGAGATAGATTTTTTTGTTTGCACAACACAACATCATATATCAGGTATCACTCATTGTTTAGGCTACTTCACTAAATTACATGTCCTAATATTGCCTAAAATGTGCTGTTAAAACCCTATGAAACTAGGAAAAAAAGCTGCTCAGATTACATATTGATGTGAAGAAAAGAAACTAAAATCTCCTCCTTTCAGGTGTCCAAAGCAGATAAGTGGCTTGCAGGGATAAATAGGAATTATTTTGTGTAAAGTTAGGTAAACTAGGCTTCACTTAACTTTCTGAACACCACCCATAATGTAATTCCACATGATGGCTACTTCTCTACAAAATTTAGAAGCGGATCATGGGTGTGGATTTTTCATGTGGGCTGTCAGTGAGTGGACGTCTTGCTGCTGCTGGAAAAGTAACTCTTAATGGTGTTGAGTACCATCCTGCCACAAACTGCTCCCTACAAACTTCACCACCACCACCCTTTCCTCTGCCGCTGTGAGGAAACTGATGACATTGACAGAAAACCCTCAAATACCTCCTAAACCTCTAACTAGCCCTTATAATGCCATCTCCTGCCCCTTTAAATGAGCCTGTGTGGGTCTAAATCTCCGTGCTGTTTCTCAGCTGAAAACTACTTTCTCAGAGATAAATAGTGTGCAGTGTGCCTCCTGTAGTAGTGATGATAAGCTCCTGATACGCTAACCTTTTGCGGAAACATTTTGCTACTGTTTACAGCTGCAACTCCACTGGCCTTTCTGGCAACCTCACACACTTCCACCAAGTCCAAATGCATCTTGGAGAGATGTAAATGTTTCCTTGATGGATTCAGATAGATGGTGTAATGGGAGATAGCGAGAGGTATAGTCAATCCCAGAGCATGATTTTATCTATAATTGACCCTGGACTTGTGAAAAATAACCTCCAGAAATTTCAGGAATCTGGGAGAGAGACAGCTCCATGTTTTCTAATAAGAAGTGCCAAACAGCCTTCACTTTAGGTCAGAGCACAGCAAGTCACCTCGGCCAACAAAAGCTGCTTTTTGTGAAAATAGTTCTGGGAAGCATTTAGGTTAAAAAAAAAAGAAGAAGCAAGACCTGGGGCTCTTTCAAGTTGTCTTATCTGGGAGAGTTTAAATTCCTCCACGTGTGCCATCGCCTGCTCCGCTCCCTCCTCGCTCTCCTTGAACCTCACTGGGAGCTGATAGCGTCTCTGGCAGCAGCTCTGCACACTCTGCCTAGGCATGTCAGAGAGGCTTCTGCAGAGTTTTGGGTCGCTTTTAAGATGTTTTGATTGTCCCCTATGTGTGCAGATTGCTTACATTTGTTCACAGTGGAAAACCTGAGACATCACTTAACGCTTATAGGCGATAACGCTTTGCCTCAGATCTCCTCTCAGGATCTTGGTGTTTTGGCTTTCTTGCTCCACTAACGCATATTTTAACTTGCTAGGAACCATTGTGTGTGCCCTTACTTTATTTTTAAGGCATGTGTACTGACAATATGGCTTTAAACTTAATTATATGAACCAGAATAAACTGCTGATGTTTCACAGACATGATTAATTTCTTTATCACCTAATATTTTTCATCTGTATCTGACGTTTTCATTCAGATATGCCATGTGATTTCTGAACCATGTCCTTAGTTTTTTTTTTTTTTTTTTTTAACTCTTGTGTGTCTTAGGATGGCATTCTTGGTATATTAGTCAGTCCACCAGTTTGGTCTAGACTGCATGAAATTTGACTCTGGTGATCCGCTGTCTAGTCCTCTATAGCGTCACAGGTTGGCTTTTGTGGTTCTGAGTGAAATATCTGCATTGGCTGGACTGCATGGCTTTAGACTTACTCTCTTGTGGATGAATGCTGCTACAGGAAGCTGCTTGTCTCTCTGGACAGTTGCTGGTTTATCATACAGATAATACAGACGATAGTCAGACTCACTCTCTTATTCATACTCACCTTCAGGCAGTTTAAGGTGTCACATCCACCTGACTTGCATGTCTATGTGGAATGTGTAAAGGAAAGTGGAGCACTCTCAAGAGAGTATGCAGATCCTCAGCCCCAGTTTATGCCCCACATGTATTAGCATTACATTCAAGTCTCAGAGGTAAGCATTCCTTTCTCTGAAAAATACATACCCAGTGAAAAAAAAAAAAAACAAACAAACTCCAGGATGTCTTTTAACAATATGTACCTGTTCTGATAAAATCAGCCTTTTTTTATCTTGATGAAAAATATTCTGTTTGCTGCACAATAAAAAGATTTTGACCCATTTTCCAAGTTTCCTAATCCAAGCAAAGATGGTGGCCATAAATGATGCATGTCCTGAACCAAATATTTATTATGTTATATTTGACTATATTTATCTTACTTTTAGGGCTGTCAGTTGACTAAAATATGTAATCGCGATTAATTGCAAATTACCGTATTCACACATTTTAATCTACTCAAAATTTACCCTAAACGGAGATTTGTCTAGTATTTTATTCTTTTATCATCATGAGTGTAGAAAACAAATATGCTACTTTATGAAAATGTATGTATATATTTATTATCAGAAATCAATCAACAACTCAAACCAATGTCCAGAAACCCTCACAGGTGCTGCAGTTAGCATAAAAAATATGCTCAAATCATAACATGGCAAACTGCAGCCCAACAGGCAACAACAGCTGTGAGTGTGTCAGTGAGCTGACTTGACTATGACTTGACCCAAACTGCATGTGATTATCATAAAGTGGGCGTGTCTGTAAAGGGTAGACTTTTGGGTACCCAGAGAACCCATTTACATTCACATATCTTGAGGTCAGAGGTCAGGGGACCCCTTTGACAATGGCCATAACAGTTTTTTATTGCCAAAATTTAGCCCAACTTTGGAGAGTCATTTAAGCTCCTTCACGATATGCAAATATGACATGGTTGATACTAGACGGTTCCCTAGGTTTTGTAGTTTCATATGATACCAGTATGAGCCCGCTATAACAAAAAAATGCATGTTAACCTAAATAAATTAGTGGCGTTAAAACAAATTGGCATTAACATGTTGTCATAT
>CAMQGK010000463.1:7280000-7470861 GCA_947000775.1 Pterois miles
GACTTACCCTAACTCTAACTGTAACTGCTACTTGCCTAACCCTAACCCTTACCCTAACCATAACTTAACCCTAACCTTACCCTTACCCTAAACCAAGTCCTCCACCTAAAATATTATGTTATAGGGATATGCTTTTTGTCCCCAAAAGGAAGGCAAGTCCCCACAATTTGACTGTGTAATCAGATTTGTTTCCCCACAACATATAGTAATCACACACACACACACACACACACACACACACACACACACACACACACACACACACACACACACACACACCCACATGCACACCCACACGCACACACAAAGCCAGAGAGCGGGAGCCACCCACGTGGCATTGTTCTAATTGGCTGGAGAGTTTTTAAGAGCCTTTGTCACATGGAGGAAACTCACCGTGGCACCATATGTATGGGAAGCACGGAGGGACAGAAATGTCTGGCAGGTTCTTAGATCTTAACAGAGTGAGGAAAAAGCTGTTTTGCTGTTCATGTGTAGACATAAAAGAAACACAAGTCAAGCATTTAATCCGGCTTTCCTAACCAGGGAGTGTTCAATGATGCTGAATTAATTTGCGTGAATTGTTTGTTATTCATCTTGTGTGACAGTGAGTTTTGTTTTGGGTGCTTTCAGATTATAATGGTAGTTGAAACGGGCCAACAACTTTTCGGATCGTTTTGAAATTGAAATAAAATTTTATGTTGACTGGCTGCCCTCAGCTGAGTTACTGTTCTGCTTCTTCATAAACACTTTTGTGGAGTACAGGAAGAAATATTTCTCTCTTTAACAAGTCCCGTAGTTTTGGTCTATGAATGGTTGGCACCCTGCGCTATAATTTGAGAGACAAGAGAGAACAAACAAGTGTATAATGCATTACAACCACAGACAGGAAGACGGACAAGTTAAAAGGGGGCAGGCTAATGTGGTCATTTGTTTTGTGCAAAGCCTTCACTTAGATATCTTTATATGATGCAGCTGGAGGGAGAGGAGGGATGAAGAAATTAGAAGAATGTAGATGGATAACAGTCTGAAACACTCGGGAGACATTGAGAAATAACACGAACCAATAAAACGCTATTTAAAATGTTTTTTCCTCTGGGGTACTTGATGTTTTTTCTGCTTGTAATGGGCCATAGTTCTAAAAAAACTTCAAGGGCATGTAAAAAGCACTCAATACTTAAACATAATGAGTAATAAAGTGAAAACAAGAGCTTGAGATGTTAATTATGAGTAGAGCTTCAAAGCACAGCTCATCCCGCAGTAATGGCTCATTACATTTTTCTCTTTTCTTCAGAGGAATGCGCCTCAACATTTGAATTTCTCGTCCTTAAATGAACCTGACTGCTGCCTTTCAAGTCATTTCACAGCCAAAAGATAGCTGAGCAACTGGGGTGGAAAAAAATAGAAAGAATGATGAAGTTGATGCCATACTGTCGGCAGACGGCCTTTGAGCTTTCCAGCCCATCACTTTTTTTCTCCCGTCTTGCTTCTGGTCTGTCAGTAAGTCTCTCAGGACTGCATGTTTTCATTCACCGGTTGTGAGGTTGCTGCACGTTGTCCACACAATGCACAAATATGCAGCCTGCTGAGCAGGGCTCAGGGGAGATCTCTTTTCGCCCTGTGCAGGTTTGTCTTACATCCATGGCAACCAACCTGTGCAATCCCAGCGCCCCGTGGGGCAGCAGTCAATAAAGCTCAGAAACAGAACCCTCTATGAATCAGCTGTTGAGATGCCTGAGAGACTATCTGTGGAGGGGTGCTCAAGTCATAGCAGAGCGGTTTGAGTTCACCACATCAAAGAAAGGCCCTCCTTTAGGACAAGCTTTGATTTGAGTAGCTATTAAAGAAGTGTATTTCCTTGTGTTGACTGCAATATGGGGGAAGAAGGGAAGGATTTTGTTATAAGTAGCTGAGGTGGCAGTCTGTTATCATGGTCCAGCTGAACCTGAATTCAGTAATAACTTTGAAAACATACATACCTGCACACAGTCAGTATGATAAAACAGTAACAGGCGTTACAGTTGCTTGTGCAATTGCATCACATTGTTGTACCACTGTGTTACTATGATAGCCTAGAATGGACAAACCAAACACCGTTTTGGACTGGAGTCAATTGCATTACTCACTCCTCTAGCCACCGCTCTCACTCTCTTGCTTTAACACTCACTTCACACGCACACATACATACACACACACACTTCCTAAGCACTGGCTCTGTTCGAAATGATATATTAGTTTTATAACAACTGGCATTTCCATGCCGGCCACCGTAGTTTTCCTACATGCTTAGTACACAGAGAAGCGTCAGTTGGTTGCAATCTGCAACTTCACCACTAGATCCCACCGCCAGATTAGAAGAGTGAAACCACTGTCATATCTGCTTGTTAAATAGTATTTTTAAACTGCTTTTATCAGCTCAAGGAAAGTTTTGAAAATATAAAACCTCCATGGATCAAACATTCCTAATAGAAAGATTCATAATTGACCTTGTTTGCAGTTCAATGTGTACTGTCAACAGTTTAACAGTTAAACTCTTTTATGGTGGTAGTCTATGGGGAAAATGCTTTTGGGGCCGCAGAGGAATTTTTCTCCTTAATACCGCAAGTGGTCATTAAGCAGAATTGCATGCAAGGTTGAGCAGTGGCACCATATCCAGTTCTTATTATACATCCATGCTTTCTGCCAAGCCCTCGGGAAGAGTGCTGGGCTTTGAAGCAAACTTTAGTAGTGGCCAAACAGCTTCTGTGTCTGTCACGTGATGCCATTGGGCTCAAAAAGACTTTTCCCCCCCAGACTTAAATTGGGAAAGAGACGTCTGTAATTGAGTCGCTAATTTTTTTTAGGCAAAACATTTGCCCATATTTAATTCATTAGGTCCTAAAACTTGTAAAATGCACTAATAGCCAAAGCCAGAGTTATTTACCCACCTCCTCTGTTTATGTGAATGAGACCCAGACTGTGGTTGGAGCAAGAGCTGGGAGGCAGAGTTAAAGAAAACACTACTGCACCTGCTCTATGGGCCCGGTGGATGCAGAAGATTAACGGATGATCTGGGTACTTTATCACTTGGGCGTCAGGCCATTTTGGCTTCATGGGCCACTAAGCAGCTCTCATAAGAATGAATGGGAGCTCATCTCTTGTATCCAGTTGTCTTTATACATCAATGCTCTCTGCGCAGTGACTTCCTCAGTTTTTCTGAGAGGTTACCAGGGAACCAGCAGAGCCTCAAGCCAAGCTGCTGTCATTTTTACATTTCTGTTTGTTTACGGATTAAATACAGGATGAGACACAATGGGTTCATTAGTGAGATTGAGAGGTGTTGGTAGATGTATGTTCGTCTGTCTTTGGACTGAGCCAAGCTAGCTGTTTCCCCCTGCTTTCAGTCTTTATGCTAAGCGAAGCTTAAAAACCATTTCCTGGCTTTTGCTCCATGCATGCACAGACATGAGCGTTTTCAGTCTTTGTTTCTAACTCTTGACAACAAAGTAAATATGCTTATTACCCTGAAAAGTAGTCTGTTAAAACAAATAAGACACATTTGATGGCAAATTTTAAGGCTGAAAGTTGGTCAGTATTTCAAAGGACAAAGGCAAAAATTTGGAAAACATGAAAAGATAGACTGGATATAGTAGTCCAAAATGTATTTGTAATACCCCATAATTCATCTTAAAGCCTCCACCAATATTACATGACCACTTGATGAGACCGGCTGTAATAAATTTAATACTGCTGTGACTTGAATGTATGTGGCATGAAGCTGTTGTGACCATTAACACTCTGTGGTTTGTGGTCTTTCTTCCAGTCAATATGTCATTTTGGTTTCAAGCCTGGGAAGAAGAAAAAAGTTGCCATTAACATGAGAGGCAGGAATCCAGCAGACACAGTTAGTCAGCCCTTTTTCTTTTATATTTGCTCTGCTTCTAATTGTGAGCTACTGTTTTGTCAGGAAAACAAGTAGTGGTGCTGATGAATTTAAGATCAAACAGTCAGGGCTGCATGCTGGTTTTGTTGAAGAGCTCGGGACTTGCTATTTGCACTCATAAATGCTAATTGTGTTTCTGTTTACCAGCTTTTAAAGGATCCTCTGCCCATCTTTTACTCTTTGAATTGAAAAAGGAACATGTTTGAATGGCAGAGGCCCCACGTCTTGATTGAGAGGAGACCAAAATCAGCCATCAAATTACAGCAGCACATTCGGTGCCAAACAACAAGATCTCAGTAGGGGGGAGTAAACTTGTTTTGATTGCTGCTGATTAGAGGGATGGTGTTTTTAAAGTTTTTTTTTGGTAACAGAGTTTCTATTTCAGTGCATAGATTCTGGTTGTGTCATGTCCAGTATAGTCAGCACTCAGTTGGCTAACGCCCATACCATATAACCACAACATCCTGAGTTTGAATCCTATAAAAGAATATTTTTAATATTACTGGAAAAAAATCATACAACAGACCTTCAGCAAGTTAAACTAAGCTTGAACTTTGACCTCCATGCATGCTGACTCATGAGGCCCATCCAGTGGCATTAAGCCACAAGGATAAGTTGGAGTTTTATTTGTGACAAATGTGTCTGTAAAGAAGAAATGAGAATTAAATTTTGTTAAACCCAGGAAGGTATGTGAAACTATTTATGTCACAAGCAAATATCTGAGAGGATGTCAGGTTAGATCACTATCTCTAAAACTACAATATGTCAACTATTTGCGAGCATAGAAAAACAGCCTTTTTCAGTTTTATGCCAATGCATTTTTCATGTGTTTTAACTTTTTTATTTAGCTTAATCAACCCATAAAAGACCATTCAATCCTTCAGTTTTTACATTGAACTCACCAAATTTGGAGACACATGGGTTATCAAACAGACCAGGGTGGTCTGGCACCGGTTTATATAGTCCACATTAAAATCTGAATGAATCTTAGATAACTGAAAGCATTAAAGGGATAGTTGGGATGAAGTGGGGTGGTATGAGGTACCTATAGTCAGGGTATTACCTACAGTAAATGACGGTCGGCACACTCCCAGTTTGGAGAAACAGACAGGATTTACCACACAGAACCAAAGCAATGTAAAGTAGTGGATGGGGGCAGAAGTAAAATGTATTTTAGACATCTAAAAGAAAGGCCCAACAAAAAAAATCACATGTAGATATTCAGCAGTTTACCATGCTGTGAAGCTATACAATCAATGTTTCTGTATGAACTGAAGCCATTATCTGTGCTCTCACCAAAGACACCAGACCCCATTGGGGAAAAAAAAAAGTAATTTTGGTTACTTTGTTTGTGTTCTTGTGTGACGTGAATCTGAACTAGCCAAAATCACACAATAACGCAAACAAACTAATTCATCATGGCAGCGGAAGACCAGCAACTCCCATGTTCTGCGAGGTAAAATTATAGTCTTTTATCCATGGAGTCTGGTGGCTTAGATGAGAGCATAGCTGACACAGCAGCTTCAATTCCCTGTTAGAAATGGTTGTCTTATGGCAAGGTAAACCAATGAAAATATGTGAAATATACCACACGGCGATAGTAGTTTAGGTGAGCCTTTCTTGTAGGTGGCTAAAATACGTTTTGCTGCCGGCCTGTCCACAACAGTTTTGGTTCTGTGCAGTAACTCCTGTCTGCTTCTCCAAACTGTGGGCGCTCTGGCCGTCATCTGTGCAATACACTGACTATGGATAATTACCTCATACAGCCCCACTTCAAAACGTCCATACTACCCCTTAATATGGCACATTATTTATGTCACTACTAGTGAATCTTTTTCAGTTATTAACAAACTGTAACTTTGTGATGTAATGTACTTTGTCTTACACTCTACATCATGCATGTTGTGTGTTATTGAAAGTCTGATTCTGAGTCTATAAGATTGGGCAAAGCGAGCAACAGCCCCGGGGGCCCCAGGCCCTTTGCAAGGCCCCATATTCATTAATTGCAAATTTGTTTGGGTCTGAAGGCAGGTCCTGTCTGATAGAGAGTATCAGACAGGACAGGTACATCTGGTGTTTATTCCTTAATACACTTTTGTTGATTGAACTAAAAAATGGCAATGCTATTATTTAGTCCCAAGCTCTTGCAAGTAAAAATAACATAAAAACAATCAAAACCCAACTTATATTTGTTAACAAATGATACATTAAAGTTGCTACCCTCATAGTTTTTGATAAAATATCCTTGTTTTTTTCAGTTTTGTCAATTAGATGAAACTAATGAATGAGACACTGAAATCAGTGCTGGTATGAGATGCTCGCTGGTATCTGCTATGGAGAAGTTAAGCTCATTTCTCAGGTTTCACTTGTTTTGTTTACAATGGCAATATCATCTAACAGCATCGCTGTTGCAAATTAAGTATTTATATGCTAAATGATTCTTTGTGTAATATGAGTAGCGTGAGCCCTGGCCAATTAACTAATGTCAAAAAAGATATTTTGGATTGTCTCATCTGACAAATTTCCACTGTTGACTGGTTGCTTCAGAAGTCTGAATTTGGGATAAATGCACCTCTGTATTTACTTTAATATTCCAGCATGATTACCAGTCTACTCTTCAAGGGGAATAGTGCAAAAACTTGCTCTAAAAGCAGAGCTGCAGCAGCCACCAGCCACCACCACCACACTTACGTGCTCCTCTTCAGTCCACTTTTCAACAAGAATTTCAAGTTCAAAACAGTAATTTCTGCCCAAGGACAGATATTGTGCTGTGACCAGTCCTGAGCAGCGCTGCATCATTGACTACAGTAACATAGTGTTCTCTTCCAGTAAAGTTTCTATGTTGGTCACAAATTGGCTGCCCGCCTCAGTCAGGGAAAATATGCAGCTTTTTATAGGACTGCATTTTAGGATCTTTTGTCTTGAAAATGAACATTCCTCGTGTTACATTCGCCTCTAGACACACCAGGCTGTCTCACATATAAGCTGCTTTTTGTTTTATCATGTCAGAAAACATGTAAAAGACCTGAAGTGAGTTAAAAGATGTGTTTTATCACACCCTCTTAGTGAAACATCTATAGATCTTTTAAAGCTTTATAGCCACGCTGTGATACTTGCCAGCCTTCTTGAGACCTCAAAAATAGGCAGCATTTCAAAACCAAAGTGGGGGTGGGCGGTCTGGGTGTCCTCCCCCACAAGAGTTTCAAAGACTTTGTTTCCTGCTTTCTGTTGACTTTTAAAGAATGAAAATGAAATGATACTGCATTGCGACAGCATTTTTATTTTCAGTATGCCTACTTTCAATTTTAGTTTTTATTCTCAGTAAGGAAAACTGAATAAATTCGCACCTCTAATGTGAATTTGCATGAATCTCTGGCATAGACTAATATTCATTAGTTTGCATTCGTTCATTCATTCAGTATTTCTATCTTAGTACCCACCATTTCTCTCTCTGTCACTCATTGAAGGCCCTTTCAGACACAACACCACAACGGCACCACTGTGCTCTGAAACCCATCATTTCTAATGGCTTGTGCTGTGCCATGAGAGTTTTTGGCTGTGTCAAGCAAAGCCAAACTTTGGGCGTTGCACGCTGCCGAGTGGCTGATCAAACCATGTTGTGTTGTGAGCATCTCTTCCACTAGGAGATGTCATTTGGTGTTGTCTTATTGTTGTCTGGGTTCAAACAGAGCCATAAACTGGTTGAGATAAGGAAAAGGAAAAAAAGATGTGAAAAATTTGCCATAAATCAGTAGAAATGTGACCCTGGAGAGGGCAATGAAAAATGGGATTCTCCTGGAAAAATCGGGAGGGTTGGTAAGTATGTGAACATTAGTAACAACATTCATAGTCCCCAAGGGATGAATCGTAATGGCTCTATTGATCATCTATTGTTTTCCTCTTTTCATTTGTGGTGTTGAGTGAAATGTATCTGCAGGTTTTAATTGGATTTGTCCAATACTTTTGTTTACGACCAAATGCCTGCAAAATTAAGGACATTCCCATCAACTGTACTTTGTGTTAAGTGCTAATTCGCAAATGTTGGCATGCTAACATGCTAAGTTAAGCTGACCACAAACATTGAGCCTTCCAAACTGCATACTTGTTCTTTTTACTTTTAGTACATACTGCAGCTACTCTTAAGGTATGCACTGCACATACTACTACTTCATATCATTGTGTCTTAAACTTTGAGCTTCTTGCTCATATATCCACTGCGCAGAGGACTGTGGGTCAGAATAACAGTGTTGTCTAAAAGAGAACCTGCAATCTGGGGAAACTCTCGCGAGATGGTTATGGTTAGGCATTGATCTCAAGTAGTTAAAGTTAGGTCGTCGGGCAGTGAGTCTCGCAAGAGTTTTTGCAAGTTTTTACAGATGTCAGATCAGATTTCGCAATTTGTGGGTTACCCTCTAACGTTCTACCTGAAAAGCATTGCTGGCTTGCATACTGCAAAATGCAACCGGATATAGTAGGATATCTGGGTATTTTTGGCATTTGATGTACTGTGTACTGGGACATGCATACTAAATCTTTTTCTGGCACTCTAAATAGTATGGTAGTGTGGATTTTGGAGCACACACAATAAATGCATGTTAACCTTTTTATTCTGAGCATGAGGCATTTACCTCAAAGCACGCCTGTGCCTCACAGGGCCACTAGTGCGTCTAGTATTAGCAAACCATTAGTCCCCCCTCAAAGAATACTCTTTTGCTCTTTTGTCAAGCCAAAAAAGCTATGAATGTCTCTTCTTGTTTGTGCAGGGAATGAAAGATGGGAAGGTGTCATTTTCTGCAAAAATACTGATTCCAATAGTTACCAAGCTTGCAGACCCTGTGAAATGAATGATGAATACTTGCATAAACTGAACATATTGAGTGGTTGCTGGATTTGTTTGAAGATTTCATATGTTGATTCTCACAGATGGTCTTGAAACCCTTTCTAACCTGCTCTCTGCTCCTTTGAGTGGGACCTTTCATTTAGCAGACTCTTTGTCAACCGGGTCTACAGCCGTGCCTTCTTTGTTGTCACTCGTACAAGAGGGGAGTGTGTGTGTGTGTGTGTGTGTGTGTGTGTGTGTGTGTGTGTGTGTGTGTGTGTGTGTGTGTGTGTGTGTGTGTGTGTGTGTGTGTGTGTGTGTGTGTGTGTGTGTACCAGCCAACACAGGGGCCTCTCCTCGAGATTTCCACAGAATTTGGGCTTGGCTTTGTGATTCAAGGCTGGACAGTTGATCCAGGGGAGGACAGAGAGTGAAAAAGAATGAGAAGAAGAAGAAGAAGAATGAGCGACTGATGGAGAGAAAGTTGGGAGGATGCCAGATTCTATTGAAAGTCTTTGCACAGCGTTTGAAGTCAGAGGATGAGGATTTAGAGGGAAGCAGGATTATTCAGAGTCAATACCCTTCAACAATCCAGGCGTTTGGACTGCTGCAAAGAAACAACGTAGTCAGACTAACCATGGCTGTTTTCCCCTCCGTCTCCTATTGCAGCTTCTGTGTCAGACATGCTGGTTAGCGTAGCACTTTTCTAATCTCGCTTCCAATCATTTTATACACCATTCTCTTACAGGGATAGTTTAACATTTTGGGGAATATTTTTATTTGTTTTCTGCACAGAGTTAGATGAGAAGGTTGATACTGCTATTGTATCTTTCTGTTACCATGGATGTATAAAGAGAACTGGATATAACGTTTGAGGTAGGGCCCTGTTCATTCCTATGAAAGTTTCTCAGTGGTGCATGAAGCCAAAAAAGTTTGACCTCCAGGTATAAAATTACCTGGATCTCCTGCATCCATGGGCCGCTAAAGCAAGCGCACTACAAACACACACGTATAATTATACTTATAAAAATAAGTTTACAAACTGGTAAGTTTATTCAGCCTACCTCAAATAAAAGTGTCCGCTAATTTACAGATGCCTCTTTCACTATGTGACTACATGGTAAAAATTCTTTTTGGGCCCTATACGTTACTGGTACGTTATATATGAAGCTACCACCAGTTAACTAAGCTGAAATAGGGAATACAGAAATAGGCTAGCTACTCTGGCTCTGTCAAAGTAATCAACATGTATGTAAAAAACAACACCTTTACATCTCTCAAGGTTATCTGCCAGCCTGGTGCTTATCTGGAAGCAGTGACTTCCTGGAGTCTCTGCTCATTGCCCCGGCAGCTATTCCTAGCCCAAAAATAGTCTTCCACATAACCTCCTGTTTTTCTTTTGTACGGATTAAACAGTTGAGATTTAACATGTCAATCAGTGAGCTTTAGAGCAGTCTTTCCTGGACATGTTTTTTAGGGTTGTGAAAAAAATTTGCATAATTTCTTCTATGAAAATGTACAGTGTATCTGCAGTACACCTTTGAGCCACATGACGGCATCTGAATGTTCATAATGTTTAGTTGACTTTAACACTGAATCTAATATGAAAGGCTAGCGTACATTCTGCTTGTTTTACCATTGAGAGGAAAACAACAAGAGCCTGTTAACTCCTCCTATACACATTTATTTTATTCATCAAACTAATCTGTCGGACATGGCGGGTTTACCTATTCCAGATAATATAAGGTGATGCAGAAATGGCAGTAAAGGAACGTTTATTTATGCACAGATTTGATTTATAGTCTATTGTGAATTGGGTTATGATATGTCATTTTTAAAAAGTGGGTGTCCAGAAAAAAATTTGGGAAACTGCTTTAGAGTACCAAATGCTTACCAGAGCCTGGCTAGGTGTTTCCTCTGTTTCCAGTCTTTATGCTAAGCTAAGCTAACCCATGCTAATGGCTGCTAGTTGTAGCTTTGTATTAAACAGACAAACGTGAGAGCGGTATTAATCTTTTCATCCAGCTCTCTGACCATAAAGCAAACAACGATATTTCCCAGCATGTTTCTATTTCGTTAATAGACATGTTTTCATTTACAAATGTTACAGCATATAGCTCCCAGTCTTTTCTTTCAGAGTCTTTTGAATGTGTGCAACCTGCAGTTTTATATTGTCTTTTTCTATAAATAACTTTTTAATACCGAGCATCCTCATCTGACATTCCAATTGAAACCCTTGAGTGCTTTTACAGTGTCCGACTTGAAGCTAACTGCTGACTCTCCATCATCCTACGAGAGTGTGTGTGTTCAGTTTACTGCTTCTCAGGAGATCCTGTTCAGTTGACTTGTTTCTTCAAATCCTGCTGTGTCCCGGAGGTGGACATCAGCAGTCAAACACATTGAATACACAGATGGACCCTGACTTTCGCTGTCTTATATTTTGTCTCTTTCAAACACTCACTGCACTGTAGCCACTCACTGCATAGAGATGAGCCCTAAAAATACACACACCAGTCAGCACTTTACATTGTTTGTCTCCTGTGTGCCCGTTTGAAATGGAGATTTATGGCTGCTGGCTGTTGTCTTAAGGCCATTTTCTAGATTAGACGATACAGCACACTGCTAAACAGGAACTATCTTTATGACAGATATACACAGGGTTTTTTCCTTTTAGAGATTTACAAAGTGTTGAGCAGTGTGGAGACCAGCAGAGTAATGTCCCAGTGTGATGTTTGTGCAGGAGAGCTGACACTGCAGCTAAGAAAATTTACAGCTGCCAGTAGTGTATAGCAAAGACTGAGCTGACACTCACAGCTCTCCACACAAGCCATGTTACTTTAATTTGGTGGTACGTTAAGTGAATGGTTCGGGCCATAATGGGCTCTTTTTCTGGAAGTAGTCCTCAAGTTAAACCAAAATTCTTGAAATAATTTAGATGCCCATCCTAAACCAGACACAAATTAGGGTTGTACTCTTTTTGCATCAGAACATTTGATTGAGAAAAATGTCATTTCCATAACTGATACTGAGAAGAAACGGCTCAGATTTCACCACAGTTTCTATGAAAACATAAGTGTGAGATTTGTTTTCAGCTCACTGGGACTCTTGGCTTGTTTGTGCTTCTCTATTCCGCTGTAGTTGTTTGGAGAGAAGAAATCACTTTTTCTGCCAGTATGACGGAAGGAAGTATTTCCTAAGTAAGGAAGGAGCCTCCAGGGATTAGTCTGTAGTCGTCTGGGCGATGAAATCCTAAACACAGCAACACACCAAGCCTACTGTCTGCTCCCACTCTCCCCTCTTCTCTTCCCCCCCATCCTGTCCTCCTCCACTACATAGCACATAGTATAATGGCATAATTGTCCTGCTTATCACTAGTATCCTGGCATGAGTGATAAATGAATGTTGTTTTTACTGTTAGGAGTCCAGAGTCTGATGGCCTGTTCTGTACAGCTAATGAGACTGATATAAACTTGGCATATCTGTTTTCTCTGCTTAGTTCAGATATACAGTAATGAGACAGTTTTAGCATCACTTGAGTTTTTGTTTTTTACATTCATGGTTATGTGATCATTTTTACATGCATGTGCCACAATGTAATATGCCTTTACATACTCCTCTGCTCTTGTGCTCACAATCTAATCAAAGCTGCATGTCAGCTCCCAAAACTGCAGTAAAGTGATTTTTGTCATAAAACAGTACATATGCACACAATACCTGGGGACATAAATGTGACATATTAAAAACATACACAGACAAAGTACAAAAGATAGTTTATAATCAAGAAGAGCTGACAAGATTAGTAAATTTAATTAATTAAATGCCAACTATTTTGATAAGCGATTATTCATTGATCATGTAAAGGAGCAGTGTGTAGGATCTGTTGGTATGTAGCTGCAATGGCCTTTTATAGAAGATGAAGAAGATGAACCTTTATTAATCCCCGGAGGGAAATTCAATTTTTACACTCTGTTAATTTTCACACAGTACATGCAGACCTGAAATACATATATGCACAAATAGGACCTATATACATGCATTAATGGAGAGAGAGGGGCTGCTCCTGACAAGCGCCCCGAGCAGTTGGGGGTTTGGTGCCTTGCTCAGGGGCACCTCGGCAGTGCCCAAGAGGTAAACTGGCACCTCTCCAGCTACCAGTTGACAGTCATTTCTTGGTCCATGTTGGGACTTGAACCGGTGACCTCCGATTCCCAAGTCAAGGCCCTACGGGCTGAGCTACTGCAGCCAGTTGTTGTAAAAGTATTGTAGATCATTTGAAGCAGAGCCAGTGTATAAAGTGTGTGTGCGTACACATGGGAGGTGAGTGGAGAAGCAAGAGAGAGAGAGCGGCGGCAACACGAGCGAGTAACACTACTGACGCAGGAGGCAGGAGAAGTTAACAGTGTTTGATTTGTCGGTACTGTCTACTGTAGAAACATGGCGGTGCAACATGTCAAAATCACAAATAAGAATTTTGTCTTGGGGCTTTATAGTCTGTACAGGATGCGAGACCCTGTGTCCTTTGCAACCCTCTTATCGGCTAGGGAAAAACTCCCCAAGCAAAGCAGGAAAAAAGGAAAAAAAATGGATGAAATCTCAGGAAGAGCAATAGAGGAGGGATCCCCCTTCCAGGATGGACAGACGTGCAATCAGTGTTGTGTTGTGTGTTGTGTGGTGTTTATTTCCATGTGACTCAACACTAAAGAAAACATACTTATTCATATTATATTCCATTTCTGCCCATAGATCCCATTGATTGTTAAACACTGGTCCTTTCCACTGGTCCCATTGCCAAGTAATAGTGATAGATCCTCTGGTGTCAGCTTTGTAAATGTGAGGATTTACTGCTTTTGTCTGTTTGATATGATTGTAAACTGAATATCTTTCGATTTTGGGTTGTTGGTCGGACAAAACAAGACATTTGAACGTGTCACCTGGGAAATTGTAAGGCACCTTTTTTCACTATTTCTGAACATTTTATAGACATTTTATTTTTTAATAGAAAAACAACAACAAATGTTCTATTTTCTCCTTGTCACAGTGTAAAGTTGCAGCACCTTGAGCTACATTTGATGTTTGAACGGTGCTGTATAAAAGTTTATTAATTTTGTTGTCAAGGCAACAGGAAGACAAAAAGATGCTTTCACCTACTATTGCAAAGTTCAGTGTCACATGATTGGTGCTTAAAATCTGCAACCTCATCTGATCTGGTCTGTAAGACCTCATTAGGGCTGTAAGGATTATTTTCATTGTTGATTTATCTATTGATTATTTTCTCTATTCAAACAGTTAGTTGTTTGGTCTATAAAATGTGAGAAAATGGTGAAAAATCAGTGTTTCCCAAAGCCCAAGATGACGTCCTCAAATGTCTTGTTTTGTCGACAACTGAAAGGTATTCAGTTTACTGTCATAGAGGAGTAAAGAAACCAGAAAAAATGACTCAGATTAATTGATCACTCAGATTAGTAGCTCATCATTTGTCACTGATGGACTGGAGACCATCCAAATGAATGAATGAGACTCACACATGACTGTCTTTTGCGGGAACGCCAGTGTGCCAGTTTGCTTTTGTACAAGTCATATGCTCAGTTACTATAATTAGAAGTTAATCAATAACATAATGGTTGCTCTTGCCAGTCAACAAGGTGAAATTACACAGCATGCCACTTTCAAATCCTTGAAACCATTGTTCCATATCATCTTTTTATAAATCTAATGTAATTATCCAGTTCAATAGAGTAATCAGCGGCGTGCTGTGTGCATTAGTCCCCCTTTTCAGGCTTATGACAGCCCTGTTGGCTCCTTCACTGGCATCTAACAGCTCCCAAAGGCCAGCCACAGGAAACCCACCACAGCCGCGCACAGAGCCACCTTTGAAAAGTAATGAAAGCTTTATTATGATATTATTATTTCACTGTGGCTCTTAAAACTGTGGTAGCTTGCGCTCTGTCTGTCTGGGTTTCTGCGTGAGTGTATTTCCTTTACAAACCTGACCTACGTTTCTACGTGTGCAGCGTGTGTGAAAGGGTATTTGACCTATACGTATGACGCACACACGTGCACCCACACTTCCTCACAAGAAGTACTTGTGCCCCATTTTATTGACCCTCTCTGCTTCTTTTCCTGAACGGTTTATTAAAGGCCATGTTCACAGCGGCGCTCTGTGCTCTTTGAAGTGTTTGAGGGCTGCAACAGATCCTCAAATATTGACTTTTAAGCCTTCTGGAGGGAAAAGACAGCAGCAGAGGGAGAGGTTGAGAGGGAGAAAGGTACATGCATAGACACATGGAGGGAAGTGGCTTTTGTTGTAGTTCAGGTGAGTGTTGTCAGATTTATTATGGGACGGCTGAATTTACTTTGGCTAAATATGTGTTTGTCAGCTGTTAATGTATATAGGGAGGAGCGTGTTTATTGATGTGGAGGAGGAAGTACACAGAGATAAGGGCTGATGGTAAGCTGAGCCTGACTCCAGGCTAAATAGATTAAAATGACTTACAGTCTTAATGTGCCTCTCATCTCCTCTCATTTTCTTTCTTTTCCTCTCCTTTCATCCCCTTCTCTATCCTTCATTCCTTCTTCCTCTTCCCTTCCTCTCCTCATTTCTTAACCTCTCCTAACCTTACCTTCCTTCCCCTCCTTCCCTCCATTTCTTTTTCCTTATTTCTCCTCTTTTCCTTTCCTCATATCTCCAGTCCTTCCTCTCTCCCTTTTGTCTTTTCCTTCCCTCCTTCTCTTCCCTGCATTCCTTCTTCCCTTTCTGGCCTTTTCTCTCCCATTTCAATCTCCTTTCCTCTGTTCCTTCCCTTCTCTTCATTCCTTCTTACCTTCCTTTCCTCCTTCCAACTCCTTTTATTCCCTCCTTCCCTTCATTCCCCTTACCTTCCTTTCTTTTTCTTTCCTATCATTCCATCTCCTTTCCCCTTTCTTGCCTTCTGTCTTCCTTCTTTTTCTTTCCTTCTTTCCTAAATAAATCACATCCCCCCTCCGTCCTTTTCGGAGAAACGCTGAGCCAGAGCACACTTCTGAAACACCTTTGAGCAGGCGAGCAGTTTTAAAACAATGCCCCCTTTATTTGAACCTGAGGACGGAAGGAAAAAGGAAACATCCCGGGGCTTTTTAACTTTACTCAGGAGCCTTTTTCTCTGCCATCTACAGGTCAGAGAGGTCAGCCTGTTGGTGTTTGTGGCGCTGGTGTTGTTGAAAAGGACGCAGAGGGTCGAAACTTTATGTAGACAAACATTTTGAGATGGGGCAGTTTGATATGGCCTTTCCCTCTTTATGTATTTCTCCCCTTCCTCCTGCAAACAAGTTCACACATATCCCAACACAAACAAATACACACATGCATAAAGGGCCCAGTTTTACGTGGAGGTTTGTTTGTAGATCAGAGAGGCAGGTACACTGAGCTCACTCACGCACACTGAATAACACTTTGTGCTTCACCTCCATCTTCTGCTGAATCGGAACAGTCAGTGTTTTTGTGTGTACGATGATGCAAAGTCTGATTTATTTCATCTTTCACCTCATCTGTTTTCTAGTCACTCCTCTGTCCTTTCACACATTCATTTGCTTTCCGAGCAGCCAGATGTAGCCAGCTGTGGTTGCCAGACACTTCGTAAAACCTGGAAAGCTTGGCATTGTGTTGTGTGATAACAGAGCTGCTTCCTCTTCATCGCAAACTAACATGCTTGCTTATGTGAAAATTTGTCATGCCAGAAAAGCTTAAATGAGATACTCTTATCAAAACCCTGACAGTGCTGCAGATTTTGGTGAATAAGTGCTTTAACATTGTAAATGTGTTTTGCCAATGTACTGCTGCCTCTTGCAGAGATTACAGGCAGCTTTATTTTTACGGTCTATATCCAGCAGCTTAAGAGTCCGTTAGTTTGTCTGAATAACTTGGTCGGACCAAACCAGCATCCAGTTTACGTGTCAGTTTACGTGTTTAAGGCATGTCAAATATGAAATGTGGATATATATAGAGGGAAAAGGAAAGTAAATTCTTTGATGTTAGGCTGAAGAAAATGGCCATCGAAGAAGCCTGATGGACATAATCCGACAGTAACATTTATTTTCAAACATTACATTACATTATAATTTCCAAGACATTCGCTAGAATGTAGAACTATTTAATTTAATTTGGTACAAATTACAAGCGAGAATAGAGACAGTGTTTAATTCATACACTTCCAATTAATTGGACGCATACATTTTTTAGTCAGTGCACATACTGAGAGTGAAGATAATGGCATCATATGAAACTTGAACTGAAGGAATCCATTGATAACAATCATGTCATACTAGCTTTTTGTGCAGGAGGTTAAACAACCCTCCATTTTTGGGCTGTCATGACCATTTTCAAGGGGTTCTTTGACCTCTGACCTCAGGATGTGTTAATAAAAATGTGTTCATGGGTACCCACGAGTCTCCCCTTTACAGACATGTCCACTTTATGATAATCGCATGCAGTTTGGGGCAAGTCATAGTCAAGTCAGCACACTGACACACTGACAGCTGTTGTTGCCTGTTGGGCTGCAGTTTGCCATGTTCACAGTACCTGTGAGGGTTTCTGGACAATATTTGTCATGTGTGTTGTTACCGTAATTGATTTCTAATAATAAATATACAGTATGCATACTTTTGCATAAACTAAGTATTTTTTGCCCACTCCTGTGTTGATAAGAGTATTAAATACTTGACAAATCTTCCTTTAAGGTACATTTTTAAGAGATCAGTAATGTGTGAATAATTTGCGATGAATTGTGATTAACTATGTACAATCATGGGATTAATTGCGATTAAATATTTTACTTGATTGACAGCCCTAAAAATAAGTGATTAATGAATGAAAAAATTAATTGGGTTAAAAATGAGCTGTTATTTTTAAAATGAAATTACTATTTACCTTATCATTAATAATTAAATTGTGAATTTCTCCACTGTGAGACTAATAAAGGAATATCTTATCTTATCTTATCTTAATACCAAAAAATAATTTTGGGAAACTTCTTAGGAAATTACCAAGAAATGTTTCAGAAAAGTTCTGACTTTACCTCACATGTGGATCTACACTGTATAGTTGTTTTACAACTGTCTGTGTCAGATCTTCTATTTCTTTTGAGTCACCACAAACATTTGTGCAGAAAATAGTCTCATCAATCTCCATCGTGGAACAACAAAGCATGCGGCTGCTTCTTTCATCCTCTAATATGCCACAAAGAAGACATAGTTTTCTGTTGACTATACTGAGTGTGTGCCACTCTGTAAGTCATTGACTTTCATTGTGTGTCTTTTGCTCTGGGATGAGCTGAACCCAGAGAGCCACTGACTCATCCTCTCTAGATGGAGAATGGCCTTTTCTGCAGCCTATCAGATGTCACCGGGCTTCTCTGTTGTGGTCGCAGCCATTCACAGAGGATGACTCACATTAATAAAAGCCATCTTTGCCTTGCTCAACAGCTCAGCTGAGGTCGGCTGGTGGCATTTGAGAGCTAGAAACCTGGAAACATGGGAAACTTCAAACGGAAGAGCTGATATCGATGTGGTCTGTTTACACACATTATGGTGCACATTTAGGGATGCATATAGTACCTTCAGTGTATCAACAATGCTTGTGTTTATTCTCTGTGTGTGTGTGAGAGAGAGAGAGCTTTTGGTCTTTTGTGTGTTTTAAAAGGATCTCCAACTACAAAGGCTCATCTTATTTTTCATCCAGCTGACTGATCCTTGTCCTCAATCACGTGTCTATGGACACAAATACACCCACACACCATCATATTAATCAGTTTGTACCACTTTTAGCTTTTGAAGTTGTAAACAGTAAAGTGAGTGTGATTTGTAAACTGCATCCAAAGGCCATGTTTCACTGTTTTAATGATTATTAAAGACAAAGCTTCAGTAGTTAGAATGTTTTCAGCATCATTTGGCAAAATTTCCACAATAAACATTCAGCATATTGTAATTCAAATGTTTTGAGAGAAAACTTGACCTCTGCACTTCCTCTGTTTTCAGGCTTTAAATAATCTAGCCTATGATGCAGGACTATGACCAATCACAGGTCATTTCAGAGAGAGAGCGTTCTTATTGGCTGTGCTCCGGCTGGTGGGTGGTGCTTGGTATTTCCTCAACTGGTCTCAACATGGCTCCTGGGTTATAAACTTTCTAATTTTACAGATAAACAGTACTCTACAAGATGTGTCTGAAAACATTTTAGGAGAGAAATAGTCATTACAGCAGACAGATATAAATAATAGATAAATATGAATCAACAGAATATTGATTTAATATTCTTTGACTGTACCTCAAAGTTTTTCAAATTACAAATCAGGATGATCTGTCTGTGGTTGTTTTATGAGACGGTGGGCTGTAGTTAGAGGGAGTGTGGAAAATGGTTTGTAGGTTGCTGCCCTGTTTTCTCAACATCACACTGATCCAATTTCCTGCATTATGCTCACTAAAATGAAAAATGTCTCCCTCTGGTGGTGAAAACAGCACTCTGCATTTTCTTATCAGTTCACATCTTCAACTGGCTTAACCTATACTATTTGAGCTACCTTCAGTGGTGGAAGAAGTACTCTGATCTTTTACTTCAGTAAAAGTACTAATACCACAATTTAAAAATAATTTGCTCCAAGCAAAAGTCTTGAATTCAGAATTAAGTGAAAGTGTTATCAGCAAAGTACTGAAAGTATCAAAAGTAATATTACTCATTATGCAGTTTGCACTTATAAATGTGTGTTTAATAAAAAAGTGTATTCTTAGAGAGTATTATGTTTTTCAGTTTTTTTTTTTCTACTAACAAATACTTTTATATGTTGTTCTTCAATTTGGAGTCAATTTAGATTCTTTAGTTTTGCACTATTGGGTAGATTAGTAGTACAGTGCTGCATTATATTATAAAATCATATGTTTTTTTATGTAAAAAGTAAGTAGTAGCTAAAGTGTTTCATAAATGTGCAGTAAAAATTACAGTGTTTGCCTCTGAGATGTAGTGGACTAGATGTATAAAGTAGGATAAAATGGAAATATTCAAGTACAGTAACTAAATGTTCTTAGTTACATTACACCATTGGTTACCTTTACTGTGTATTTTATTTCTACGATGATTAATAATTGTTTTATATTTGCATCTGATGTCTTATCTGATAACTGTGTGTGAAAATATGACTGTTACGTCCCAAACCAGTCATAGGGGCGTACAGAGACACAGAGAGGGAAAGGTGGCGCAGTGAATTGTAATAAAGCTCCTTTCTGTGTAGTTTCGTGCCAACTGCCAGAAGCCCTGACCCGAAGTGTAAGTCATCACTCGGTTAGCTACCCCTGTCACAGTTAACCAGATCATCCTACATTAAAGAAAATGAGAAGTGCAGCAATTATGGGAGAAAGGAAGAAAATGGGATCAAATTAAAAGCCCTTTAGACATGGAGAAAAGCTCAGCTATTGAGGAATTTAACTGAAGGGGCTTTGTGATTGGTATATAATAGCCAATATGTCTGGGTGATGACCAGTGATACATGAGCTTTCAAACGTTAATTGTTCATACAGTTCATCACAATTTGTTTGCCATGCCAGCAGGCGAGGGAGGAACCTCTATAATGGCTCCTTAGTCTGAATGATTAAAATGAATATGAAATTGAAACCTAACGAATCCACTGGTACCAACCAGGTCATACTACATCGTTGCGAAGGAGGTTAAATAACGCTCCAAACTTGCGCTAAATTTTGGTGAGGAAAAGCTGTCATGGCTATTTTAAAAGGGGTCCCTTGACCTCTGACCTCAAGATATGTGAATGAAAATGGGTTCTATGGGTACCAACGAGTCTCCCCTTTACAGACACTGATGATGCACATGCAGTTTGGGACAAGTCATAGTCAAGTCAGCACACTGATGCTGACAGCTGTTGTGGCCTGTTGGGCTGCAGTTTGCCATGTTATGATTTGAGCATATGTTTTATGCTAAATGCAGTACCTGTGAGGGTTCTGACAATATTTGTCATGGTTTTGTGTTGTTAATTGATTTCCAATAATGATAATATATATATACATTTGCATAAAGCTAGTAGTTTTGCCCACTCCTCTGTTGATAAGATTATTAAATACTTGACACAATACTTACTCCCTTTTAATGTACATTTTAAACAAGTAAAACACGAGATTCATTTGCACTTAATTGTAATTAAATTTTGTAATAGATTGACAGCCCCAAAACCCATATTACATTACAAACACTCCCTTCTTTTTTTTTTTTACTATTTAAATATTTAAACAGGTATTTAAATATTCTGACTCAATATTGTAAACATTAACAGAATCTTTCAACAGTCTCTTATCTCCCTTGAAACTCTGCAAAGTTTGTGTATACATTTATTTTTTTGTTGGCCATTTTATGTCAAATTGCATGTACTTTTTGTTATGCTGTTAAAGTAGTGTACATGTATGAAGAATGTTTTGTGTCACTTGTATTGTTCTATCTTGTTTGAAGAGAAGAAGAAGATCTACTTTATTAGTCCCACAATGGGGAAATTCAATTTACACTTGTTAAACTCATACATGGTAAATGCAGACCTGAAACACAATATTGGGGGGGGGGGGGGGGGGGGGTGTGGGGCCGGGGGGGGGGGGGTTTGTTTTTTGGGGGGGGGCTGGGGGTGAGAAAGGAACCCCTCCCCACAAACTATCTCACTTTTTTTTGGGTGTGCCCCCCCCCCCCCCACCCCCGGTCTTTATGCTATTTTCTTCTAAGGAATAATGTTTTTATTATCTCTTTTATCCTCTAAAAAAATAAATGAAAAACTCCTTATAAAAAAAGAAGAGAAAAATCTATTTTCTTTTTTCCTAAAACACCTCTACTCGCAAACAGGCCCAAAAAAAAAAAAAAAAAAAGCCTTCAGAAATGTCCAGTATAAATACGGGAGGATAGATGGCCGACCAATCTCTGCAGTTGTTTTGTTTAAAACTACATTAATTATTTTTTTTTTTGTTGATTTGGTGGCAGCAGAAACAAATTGCAAACACATTTACATATTGTCATCTTATGAAATTGATATGGGGAACTTCTTAGTAACATTAGTCTTCATTGGAGTCATGTTTGTGTCTACCTGATAAATTAAGTCCAGTATTCACCCTCATTTAGCTCTGTTTCTTAACTCAAGCTTCTTAACTCAAGTTTGATGAGATCCAAAATATGAAGGGGAGACAGGGTAAAAAACATAACTAATAGACCACCATAAAACTTCCCCAGTTGATTACTTACATTAAGACAATTATTTTTTGTATTAAAAGTTATCGGAAAAGACTTGTTTAAATATGTAAATGATGTTTTGCAAATATGTGCTAATTTGCAGAATATATATCTGAACATTGGATGATGCCAGTGTCAATAGTCTTGTTTCATTTTGTTGACATGTTGATCAGTTTTTGGACATCTCTTTTTATCACTCCATAAATCAGACAATACTGTCAACAACCATAAAAAATCTTTTTCACCTTGCTTTAAGGAATAAAATTATATATAAATCAGGCCATGAATGGTGTATGAACAATCCCATAAATAAAAACCTTCAGAATATAGATAGCAATGAAACTGGAAAATCTGGTATACGTAAGTATTACTGAATTGGTGATTTCTGGGCTTTAAAGATAAGCATTGTGACAAGACATTAGTGAACTGCATTAAAAAAAAAATCAATAACTAATCGATATGAAACTTCTACAGTTGATTACTTAGATTAAGACAAAATTTCAGAAAACTTGTAATATAAAAAATTATTGTAAATATATGTGTATGCACATACACGCAAATGCATAAAATGTGTAAATGAGGCAATATCTAATTAAAACTTTGGATGAATTTAGGAGAAATCTACAGATACAAATGAAAAAACACAAACAGAAAATACACACCTAAATTTGTATTATGGAAGTTTTCTTTCCACTAATCTGACAGAAGACAAGCAAAATAGCCCGAAGTTTTAAAACTGACCAGCGTATGAAAAACAGTGATTTTTCCTGGGGTGTCTTCCCTTAAAGTTTCAGGCTTTAAAACCAAAAGCACTAAAACGCTCTGGAAGTTGTAGTCAGGTGATAATTCGCTGTGGGTTCATCACTATGAGCGACCTCTTTCACATTACACATAGTCATTTGATCTATTGCTAATATAACAATCAATATTGTTTACAGTAGCTTTAAAGAAACATACATGTCCACTTTCAAAAAATGTGAACAGTGTGTCAGATTGGCTTAAAAAGTTAAAAAAGTGAAAAGATGTACCTTGTTCTCACTCTGCTACTTTACTCTTATTCATCTTTTCCTTTCCTCCTGTTATCTCTGTCCTCAGGCTTACCCAGAAGCCTGGCTGCTGGTCCAGGCCTCCAAGTGAGAGACGCTGCTTCACACTCTCTCTTTAGTGAATAATAATGTCATTAACACTGCCTGGACAGCCAGTAACTTCTGTGTGGGTGTTCCTCTAACACAGCAGACTTGTTTAGACAGCAGAATTACTGATCAGCTAATTATCCATGCCTTTTAAAGTTTGCCTTTATATGGGGGGTAGTGGTGGTGGTGGGGGATTCGGTAAGTAACTTGAAGACAAGATTTACGTCCTTGGAAGCACAAGTAGAAACTAGTGAGAGAAATTTGTTTTCTATAAAGATCTTTGTTCATGTGCTTTGACAGGTGGGATTCATTAACTCCACAATCTAATACGCTAAACACCTCCTGAAGCACACGCTGTAATCCCTGTGGGACCCTTCATAACTCTGTCTGCTCTGCCTCATACACCCGAGGGCTGTAATAATCCCTAACTGTACTCCACCAGCACATATTTCTTTCTTTCTCTGCCTGTCTTTCATCTGTCTATTTCGTTCACACAGCCGTGGCGTCCACACTGCACTCTCACAGCTGCCACTCTTGTCTTTATTCATTCTTCGCACATTCTCTCCCTGTTTTTTCGTGCTGCTCTCTGACCGCAGTGCTGACTGTGTGGGAGGTGCAGCTTCTTTTCTCATCCACACATAAACACATCTTTGAGCCTCGGATCTTGTTAGACCTGTCACGTCCGCGTCAGATCACAGAAGACCTGCGATCGGATTCATTTCCTGGTACCTCTGTGTTTAATGCTGCTTGCTTGAGATGATGCGCCTGTAGGCAGGCCAGACCCCTCTCTGTTCCCCCTTGCAGCTGCCCTCTCCAGGGGGGCTTTCGGTCAATCTTTCCACGTCGTTGCATGTTTTACAGCACTCGACCGTCTAAGCCCTCATTGCACTGGTTACCCCCCTCCAGACTCTCAGCCCTCTAGGCAGCTCCAGGCCTTCACCCTGACCATTGGCTCACAACTCATGACAAGCACATGATGTGAGAATGGCCATGGCTCAGGCATTAGCTGAGACAAAAATTTAATAAATGGAGACAAAAGGATAAAGGCAAGCTTGTTGCACTAGTGAAACATTTTCTATATCCTCCATGTCAATTCTCCCATTTTTTGATTGCAAACACCTCCACGCAATGAGGTAGATGTTGGATGCTGTAATGCTGTATAATCTGTACACTTTCCCCAAACAGAAATGCACGCTGCTTCCAGTGCTGCATTACACTGCTGTAGCAGGCAAAAGAGCAACAGCATGATATGCTTCTGCCTCCTGATGCATTGGCCTGAGTATTAGTATCCTTCAGATAGAGGTTTTATTGAGAGTGGACAGACTTTTGTGTCACATGCAGCTTAGCAGAATTTGCTTGACATTTACTTTCATGGTGATAAAAAAAAAAATCATGGGTGGAAAATCGTGTGCTGAGGATAGCAAATGCATGTTTCTAGGTTGAAATAGCATCTTATCTCTCTTGTGTGTGTGTGTGTGTGTGTGTGTGTGTGTGTGTGTGTGTGTGTGTGTGTGTGTGTGTGTGTGTGTGTGTGTGTGTGTGTGTGTGCGTGACACCTTGTGCATGTGTGCTGTATGCAAATGGTACGGACATTTTTATATAATAGCTTATTTTCTGAAGAATTAATTAGTGAAATTGCTTTTCTCCATCAGCCTGTCTCTCTTAACCTTTCTTCTCTTTCATTTCATTCTCTTAACCTCATGTGTCTCTTCCTCCCTCTTGTTCTTGTTTTCCCTCCCAGAACTCCCATGACACAAGGAGCCTTTCTCTCCTCACACTGGTTTGGTGGAAGTAGCTGGTTTATTAAAAGACTATAATACTGTAGCTCTGTTCATATTATATCACAGCAACTTCCACACTGATGTGTTGTAACCACTCTCTGCTCCACTTTTCTTTGTCAGCTCAGCTTTTGATTAGAGAACAAATTGCTTCGCTACATGTACTCTACTTCCCTCTGTGGGAAGAAGGAGGGAGCTTCGGCTCCTGCTGGGACTCCTGAAGACTCTCCTCTTCTCTTTATTGTGGGTTAATGGAAGTAGACGCCATATAAGGGCACTGTATTGTTTTCTGCCCAGTTCATATTACAGCACAGTAGTCTCAGCCTTTAGCATTACCAGTTAGAAGATATTTAGCCTATAATTTGTCTTTGCAACAGGCAGCAAGAAAAACTTAACTTAATGCAAAATGAAAATGATAATGTGTTGCAGTGACCCTCTATAATCTTTTCTGTCTCTCTCTCTCTTTCTCTCTCTCTCTCTCTCTCTCTCTCTCTCTCTCTCTCTCTCTCTCTCTCTCTCTCTCTCTCTGTGTCTCCTGCTGTCTTCTCATTGCTGTCTTCCCACAGAGACCTTTGAGGTCCTGATGAGGCAAGCGGAGAATCACACAAACGCTGTCCTCCAGGAGTCGTACCGCAACATGGCTGATCAGGCTGCTGGCCCTGTGCGGGAGCTCTTTACAGATATTAGTCTCTTCCTACTGGGGTCTGAGCTCAACGTTGAAGACTTAGTGCAGCGATTCTTCGATGCTCTCTTCCCACTTGTCTACAATCACCTCATCAACCCAGGCCTCAGCGACATATCATCAGGCTACGCTGAGTGTGTGAGGTCATCCAGCCGGGATGTGAGACCGTTTGGTGGAGTGCCCGGCCTCCTGGCTGATCAAATAGCTCGCTCTGGGGTCTCTGGGAAGCTTCTCCTCCAGGCGTTGCATCTCGGCATTGAGGTCATCAATACCACAGACCACTTACAGCTGAGCCGCGAGTGCCGAAGGGCCCTGCTCAAGATGCACTACTGTCCTCACTGCCAGGTAAGGATGCATGTCTCTGAAGTGAAGTTTATCGATGTGAATTAATAAAAGTCTTTTCGAGCGTCACTGATCCCGAAGCAATTTGCTCCACAGGGCTTAACGCAGTCCAAGCCCTGCATGGGTTACTGCCTCAATGTGATGCGGGGCTGTTTGGCGAGCATGGCGGAGATCGACACCCACTGGAGGGAATTTGTTCGCTCCCTCGAGGGCCTGTCAGCACGGATGCATGGACCTCAGGATTTGGATCAAGTGCTTCTGGGGGTTCATACGCTGCTGCACGATGCTGTCGGACACGCTCAGAAAAATGGGCCCCGCCTCTCTGCACAGGTCAGACCATCTTTGAGGAGAGATTCTGTATTGTTTCGGATGGTAGACTTGAATCTGTGCTGGGGCTCTGTGGGAGGTGAAAACCAGTACCACCAGTAAATGGGAGAAGGATAGATAAAGCGTTTCAGTCAGTCCTGGAGAGGTTTTTATTCTGAATTGCAATCCAGCTGCAAGCTCCATGTCAGTATGTGGTGTTGAGCAAATTCCTTGTATATGAAATCCTACTTGGCAATAAACTAAAAAAAATTCTGAGACCAAAGATGAAATTGCTCAAAATTGCACATATCACACATAGTAGGTCAGTCTGACCAGAGCAGGCCAGAACTCTCCAGAAATACATCCATGTGGGCAGCTCCACAGCGGTCAGAAACTTGATAGTTAAACTGCCAGACAGAGAAATCAACAGCCACTCCTCGCATCTACACTCATTTACTCAAACTAAGAAGTCTTTATCCATAAAACACATTTATAAAAGTCCACCTGTAAAGTATTAACATGTAACTTTCTGTCTACATTTATGTTTTTTCTGAAATGACTGCCACAGGATGTGTGTTCCTGAACTTTCTCTCCTGCTTTGATAGAGACGCCACAGCTCCATTCAGTGGCTGTTTAGTGTCACTGCTGCTTGATAGGCTTCGCTTGCATTACATTCAGAAATTGGAGATGATAGGCTTGGCAGCACTAATGGACTTAGCATAAACAGCTGTCAGTTAAGCATCTAAAGGCTTATTTGCCATGCACCAGTACAGTTTGCCAAGCCTTAAAATGCATGTTTTTCCCTCAGTGTTTAGACATAAATCTGTGTTTGTCTCATCGGTTAATAGGTGCACAAACTGTGTGGCCCACCAAGCAGGAAGCCTGCACAGTCAGTCAGCTTCCAGCACAGCAGCAGCAGAGAATCCATTCCTCTTAAAGCTTTTGTCACAGCATCAGGGGACTCGCTCGCTGTCAGGAGGAGGTAAGTGGGTGAAAGATGCCAGATGTGTGCATAGAAAGAGGTGTCATTTTCTGATTTTAATTCATTACGTGTACAATTACTATGTAAAGCACTTTGTTAAACAAGTTAATTATCTGTGTCCCTGCATGTGACTGCTTTTCAGGGACTTTCTGAACAGTCTGCGTCTCTACCGTACGTTCTACGGTGGCCTGGCAGATCAGCTGTGTGTGAGTGAGCTGGCCTCCGGTGACGGGCTGTCCTGTTGGAATGGAACCGACATTGTCAAAAGGTTAGTTATTAGATAAGTCAATAAGACAGATGGGTGACAAATAAAACAACATTATTGTGTGTTTGTATGGTAAAGAGGCTGCAGTGAAAGCCTGGGAAAAATATAAAAGTTTGATGTCAGTGTGTCACAGGCTTGATGTAGTTATTGCAAGTAAAGGATTTGCAACTAAATATTTAGTATTATTCCATTTAACATATTTTAAGTCAATCTGTTCCTATACTTTGGCTCACCTAAAAATTTGTTGTTCTGTTCAACAACATTGTGTTTGTATGGTAAAGAGCCACCACCATCCTCCACGACAGCTTTTTCTAAGCGTGCTTGTTTCCCCACAGGTCAGTTAGGTTGAGTTAGAAAGTGATTCACATAATTTTCTTCAAACCATTTAGTCACTCCTTGTGCTTTGTATGGAAAATGTTTGGACAAACATGAATGTAAACTGCAACTTGACTGGTTGGCAGAGGCATAGAACCAGGAGGTGGCAATGTTAGTTTGACTCCATCAGGAGGAATGTAAACAGTAGCAAGAAAAACATGACTGTCATGTCTGAATGAAGCCGTATGTCTGATAGACAAGAAAACATCACCCTAACAGATACAGCTGCAAGAAAATGTATGTGAACCCTTTGGGATTACTTGGATATCTGCATAAATTGGTCATAAAATGTGTTGTGATCTTCATCTAAGTCACAACAATAGACAGTCTGCTTAACCTAAAACCCAAAACCTAAAACAAAAAAAAAAAAAAATGTTTTCAACTTTCACAGTGTTTGGCGGAAAAAGTAGGAACTCCTATGCTAATGACTTCTCCAAGAGCTAGTTGGAGCCAGGAGTCAGCCAACCTGGAGTCCAATCAATGTGATGAGATTGGGGGTGTTGGTTTAAGATGCCCTGCCCTTCAAAAAACACACCAGTTTTGAGTTAGCTGTTCTCAAGAAGCATTGCCTGATGTGAACCATGCCTCGCACAGAACAGCTCTCAGAAGACCTACGATCAAGCTTTGTTGACTTATATGAAGCTGGAAAGGGTTACAGAAGTATCTCTAAAAGCCTTAATGTTCATGTCTCCACGGTAAGACAGACTGTCTACAAATGGAGAAAGTTCAGCATTGTTGCTACTCTCCCTAGATGTGGTCGTCCTGTAAAGATGACCACAAGAGCACAGAACTGAATGCTCAGTGAGGTGAAGAAGACTCCTAGAGTGTCTGCTAAAGACTGACAGAAATCTCTGGCACATAATAACATTTTTGTTGACAAATCTACAATAAGTAAAACATTAAGCAAGAGTGGAGTTCATGGGAGGACACCACGGAGGAAGCCACTGCTGTCCAAAAAAAAAAAAAACATTGCTGCATGTTTGAAGTTTGCCAAAGAGCACCTGGGTGATCCACAGCACTACTGGCAAAATATTCTGTGGACAGATGAAACAAAACTGAGCTGTTTGGAAGAAACACACAATGCTATGTGTGGAGGAAAAAAAAAAAGGCTCAGCACACCAACATCAAAACCTCATCCCAACTGTGAAATATGGTGGAGGGGCATCATGGTTTGGGGCTGCGTTGCTGCCTCAGGACCTGGACGGATTGCTGTCATCAATGGAAAAATGAATTGCCAATTTTATCAAGACATTTTGCAGGAAATCTTAAGACCATCTGTCTGCCAACTAAAGCTTGACAGAGGATGCATGAACCAACAGGACAACAGCCCAAAGCATAGAAGTAAATCACCGAAATGATGGAAAGGCTAATGTGTGGAGAAAGAAAGGCTCTGCTCATGATCCCAAACACAAAAGCTCAACTGTGAAACACAGTGGAGGTAATGTCATGGCTTGGGCTGCATGGCTTCTTCTGGGACGGCTCAGTGATCTTCATTGATCTCATGATGGCAGCAGCAAAATTAACTCAGTAGTCAACAGAACATTTTGTCTGTCAATTTAAAGAGAGATGCAACCAAACTTATCAGGAGATCCTTCATCATGCAGCAAGAAAAGAACCAAAACACACTGTCAGAACAACCAAGGAGTTCATCAGGGGAAAGAAGTGGGAGGTTTTAGACTGGCTAAGTCAATCTCCAGACTTAAACCCTATTTAACAGCATTTTACCTGCTAAAGAGGAGAGTGAAGGGAGAAACCCCCCGAAACAAACAATAATTAAAAGAGGCTGCGGTGAAAGCCTGGAAAAGCATCACAAAAGAGGAATGTAAAAGTGTGGTGATGTCAATAGGTCACAAACTTGATGCAGTTATTGCAAGTAAAGGACAACTAAATATTAAATATTATTCAATTTAGTCTATTTTAAGTCAATCTGGTGCTATATTTTGGCTCACCTAAAAATTTGGTGTTCTGTTACAAATGATGCTATCTTCTCAGTAGTGGTGCAGATCTAGATGTGAATACCTGGAAATAGAAGCTGAAATACTGATCTCTTGATCCAAACCCAAATGTTTTCAGTGCACAGCACAAATAAAGAAACTGCTGTTCCAGTAGTTTTGGAGGGGATTACTATGATATGACTCCTGTGTCCGGACCTTGCTTTGCATGAAGTTACAGATTTTCAGCTCGAGAGGCATCTCAGTGTATGGCAGTGTCCTGGCATGAGGACATTTGTTGACCTTGATCTAATATATATAATATAATGAATATACAGAATTCATCTATTAAATGTTAGTGGTCGCAGACATAGATCCTGGATATAAATGGTTGTGAACTGGAGCAAACAAACTGGGCTCTTTCATAGTATCAGTCAGCGGCCTTGTCTTCATTACATCACAGCTCTCCATCTTACCCGTGCTGTCATCACTCAAGGACCCCCTCATATATCCTCAGTCTGTGGTTGTTCCTCTTAACTGTCAGCTGCTGTCAGCACTGCAGAAACGGCAAGTGGACCCGTATTTCAAACACTGGTGAGGTTGGAGTTGCCAGTTTGGGTTAGACAGCCCATTGTAAAGGATGACAGCCTTGTTGAGATCGTTTCATAGCTGCTGTGTGAAGGTAAGAAAGGAGGAGGGTGGAAGAGGGGAAGAAGGTCTTTCACAGCCTTCTTAGCAGCTGGAGAGATTCGCAGACGCTCTGAAGATTGTGTGGTTGGGTGTTGCTCATCAGAAATCACATTACTGTGGAGACAGAGTATCAAGGTTAAGTTTCATTCTGGCATTGACAATTTACGCTTTTCATCTTTTGTTATTTTCCAGCATAACACCTCAAGTTTCCATTACAAAGGAGGCAGTCATCTCTGAGAATAGAGATGTTTCTTATGTGCAGGAAAAAGAGGCAGGCCAGCAGGCTGCAGGCTGTCTATCATCTCTGCTGCCAGCAGCCTCTGGGAAATGTTTATGGTCTGTGGGCTTCTCTCAGCTCTCAACCCTCCTTCCTCTTTTCCTCATTCACACTAACACTTATTTATAGGGATTCGGTCACCTCAGGTTCACTCACAGGTTCTCATTTTGATTTGGTCATTACCAAAAAAAAAAAAAAAAAAAAAAAAAGCAGAGGAAGAAAGCAGAATTGAGAGACATTAAGAATCTGGGGAGACGAGGCTCTGAGGAGACTATTGAGTCCCTGCAGCTTAGCAGTCTTTCTGCAGATCTACAGCCCAGTGCTGCTTTCTATTAGCCTAGAACCATAGATGAGTGGCTGGGAGTCAACACAAGCTGAGACAAAAGCAATAAATAACCTCCTGCCTACGGGTCATAACCCAACATCCACTGAGAGAGAGGGGAATAAAACTCACTGCCGGATGGTGGCTGATTTACGGGAGCTTATCGAGGCCTCAGAGACCTTAAACGATTGGTTCAGTTGGTATGGGTGTGTGGGTGTGCGTGCGTGCGAAACTGTACATTTGCCTTTTACAACATCTCTTTGTGTGTGCTGGTGCAGATTGTTTTATGGTTTTAAAGAAGTAGTGAGTTGCACCAGAGTTTTGTCTTATTTAATTAAAAAAAGGTCGCATAGGAGTAGCACAAAAAAAACAAAACTTGACACAGGAGCCTGAGATTGATGGGAGATTTAATGCTCGTCCTCGTCTGGGTCCCTGGTAAACAAAAAGATAAAGAACAATCAGATAAGATCATAGAGGAAGAACACAAGCTGCTTTCATCTCAATGTCTGTGTGAATGTAGATGACGGGGTCTCGCTTCAGGGGAGATTTGGTAAACACATTCTTTCTCTTTGTTTGTCTCTCTCT
Source organism: Pterois miles (assembly GCA_947000775.1). Classification (NCBI taxonomy): domain Eukaryota; kingdom Metazoa; phylum Chordata; class Actinopteri; order Perciformes; family Scorpaenidae; genus Pterois; species Pterois miles. The sequence continues at coordinate 7,311,644 of CAMQGK010000463.1, forward strand.
GGTTTGTCCTTTGCTTACATGTTCATACTGGGAGGCAAAAAAGACATTACATTTCCTGATTAGCATTATGGTTATTAGCAGTTTCGTCATATTTTGTGACAGCTAATTTTACCTGAAATAATCCCTCACTGAGTCTCTGCATTGAACTGAAGCTGGAGAGGTGTTATTATGCTCACAGCAACGATAAGAATGATGCTAAGTAAGAGAAAAAGATCAAATTTACAATACCTGCAGAACAAAGGGCTGATATCACACCTCAGTACTGTTTGGTACCATCAGAAATGTGTCTGTTGAGTACTGAATGTTGGTATCTAATACCATGTAAGATTTGCAGTCTTGTTTACCTCTTCATTAATACATTATTTAATGATTTAAAGCTGCATTTTAATCATTTTAGCAGAGTTGTTGTATGGCAGCTTGTGCTGAGACAATAATTTAGATGGGGGAACTTTGGCGTCTTTCATTAAACCTGCAATAATTGATTTGTGGCCACTTGAAAGGCAGCGGAAAGGAACTGTAAACATGACAATTATCACCTTTTAAAGCTAGAGTTGGTAATCTTCAGAAACTTTTTTGTTATTGAAATTCTCTTAACATCTCGAGAGCAATCAATAAATCAAATTCTCTCACAACAAAAGAGAAAAAATTGATTTGTGGCTAAATGGATGCCTGCCTACCTACCTACCTACCTACCTACCTACCTGTCTGCGTGCACTCTGCTTGTGCACTCATTGCGCATCACCAGAGTCTTTCACAAGCTGCTAGCTTGACAGCTGTGAGTACTAACTATAACCATGTTTATTGTTTACATTCATAATAATAATTGCCAGGGAGTGGCTTTGGAGGGAGGCCTGAAGGTACGGACTGTCAGTGTTACCGACTTTCTTGCTAGATTGAGCAACATTTGGAGCTAGTGCTGCTACTTTCTTTGGAAAAGAGTTGGCAATTCTGGGCTGGGTTTTTAGATTGGATCATTTTTAAAATCTAGCATAGTCTTGCTAGTTTCATAAGATTACCAACCCTAGATTTAAGCTAAAGAGTTGCCTATTGAGTTTGAGTCCATCTGGAGAATATAAATCCAATATTAACTCTCTTTTAGCTTTGTGTTTGGTCTCTACCAACTCCTGAAAAATGTAATAATCTTTAGTTTCTAAAGTTCCACTATGTTTACCAGCTGCTAACTGTGTCTATCTGGGGCTGACCAGGAAGCGATTCACATTTGAATGTTTTTTTTTTTTTAATAGCCTTATCACTGAAAACATCTGCCGGCTGCATTGAAAAGCAACATTGATGAGAGCTGTGAGAGTGACCCAAAACAGTTAAGTTGCAAACCATAAAACCAATTAACTTAAAGATGCTAAAAAGCTCCGTAGAGCTGAAGGGGTCTGCAGAGGTGAATGACATTTTTCTGTGGATTCATCAGGTGATTCCTTCTTAAAATAACAACACTGATTATATTTGCTTCAAATGAAATTAAAAAATAATGTCTTAAAAACATGTTTATAGCTACAAGATTTCAGATATCGTATCGGCACTCAACCCCAGTTTACTGGTATGAAGGTTGTGGGGGATTGTTCTGCCCTTGGCGTTTTTCACATCACAATACTGATTAAGAAGTTGCTGTGATTTATGTCAGCAAGAGATAAAAAAATAAAACAGTGAAGCATCCCTCAAACTCTGGAAGTGACGGTGATCTTCTTTGGTTGGAGATGTTGTCCCCGTCTGGGCTGAAAGGTTAACACATTCCCACATGCTTTCTCCATCTGTCATGGATACACACACACACTGAAGGAATGCCAGGTTGCCATGAGCTCACACACACACACACACACACACACACACACACACACACACACACACAAACGAGCTACCATTTTTTCTTTGTTTCTCTGTTGGAGTAACAGACAAAGACAAAATTGCATTAGTCGAGGCATTACAGGGAGCCTCGTTCCTTTTCAGTTGCCGCACATTTACTTTCTAATTCAGTTTGACACCAGATCTTAAAACTTATATGTGAGCGTGTGCAAGGCAGCACATATATTTTGAAATGTATTTTATGATATTCTTTTCTCCCTGAAAATAACAGACAACAACCAGGAGTTATAGCAGTGCTAAAAAGCTACAGCCTCAACGTGTACGAGAGTGTGATGTGTTATTCATGATTACCTCCTCCGGTGTAGATTCGCTTTAATTCATCCCCACCTGCAGTCTGTTTCACGGCTGCCAACACAAACCAGGTGTTTGGCGGTGTGTTTATATTTTTTTTAGAGTCTTTTTCTAATTGAGTATAGTTTTTTTTTTTTTTTTTTTTAATTTTTATGATAATATGGCAACTGACCTTACATGCTGTTGGAATTCAACACAGGTGGGATGAGTCCTGCGGGATGAATGTTACAGTGTGCATTGAAAAGATGCTTGAAGACAGGTGTGCAGATTTTAGCGTGGCCTTTCGTTTAATAGGCCGCCCTTCATGCTGGAGTGGCTGTCTGAGCACTAACCTTTGACCTTTCCTGTGTCTCTTTGCTTCCCGGTTAATCCTGAAGAGGTTAATCACATGGTAATAGGGGCCCTGGAGTTGTCTCCTCAATGTGTGGCCAGTAGGCAGAGGAAAAGGTTGATTCTGTAAATGTAGCTCTGTTCTTATCTATTTTGTCCGTTTCTTTTCTTCATATCATTGTTTCGTCATTTACCTATTTTGTCATTTGTCTCATTTTCCCTTCCATCCCCCACTAGACGTGAATCTCAGGTGATTTGCCTTGGCTTAGCTGAAATGACAGCTTTTAAGCTCTGCTAATAAGAATCCACTGAAGAAGCATCAAGAGCTTAGGTTATCCCAGGCTGCATGGGGAACGTTCTTCCTCATTTGAGGGTTGTCTGAGTCTCACTGCGAAACCTGCACAGTGTTCCCATCAGGGGACAGCATGTGTTGAATAATAAAATACATCTTCACTCCTCAACCTTTTCTGCTTGTGACCCCTTAAAACAACCATTGTTGACCCCTCTGCACAGGTTGCACGTGTCTCTAAGTCATTAGCCAACAATTAGCTGGCCAGACTGATTTATATCAATAATTTGGTGGTTAAATTATTCAGTAATTTGCATGAATCTGTGTTTTTTTCTTAAGTGTCATAAAAAAACGTATTAATATTACTCATACTTCCCTATGCTGTTAATCATCTCATGACCCCTGAGATCTACCTGAGATCTAGAAAACATTTGTTGATAAAGGAGGATTTTTTTTTAAAGTCTGCTTCAGAAAATGATGCATTACTTCTGTTTGAGTTCTCTGAGTGCTGACTGTATTTTATATACAGCACTTCCCTCCCAAGTCCTAGATAAGTTAATTTGAATTTCTGTTTTTACAGTTTTATAAGTTTGTCCATAAGAGGTATTACACCTCTCTGAACTCTAATCAACAATATAATTGCTGATTAAGTGATTGATTTAACATTTAAAACATGAATTATTTCCTTATTTAGTCATATAACAATGCTTATTCCTGTAACTTGTCACCTTTGCTGAATGTGCAAGCCCATTTTGTGCCGGAGAAAAGAGTTATTGCTTCAGTACTTTTCAATAATTAAATAGTTATTTGTACACACAGCAGTGGGATCTGTGGGACCCCAAACAATGTGGAAAAATGGCCAATTTTAAAAACCATGAGGCTTAAGAAACTTATACTACATGTACCTATAGTAGAAAACTATATACGGCCTCAAATAAACATGAAGTCACAGCTGGTTACCTTTGTTCAGTGCACATATTAATGCCCATTCTTTGTCCATTAATAAGCCTGCTGGCAAAGCTTTGGCACCCTATTCAGTGTAATAACTGGTCGTTGCAATAGTAAATCCCTAAAAAAGCTGGCTTTGTGCTGTTGTAACTCTCTCTGACCAGCAGGTGGAGCTCCGCACTTTTGGGTATCACACACACTAGTCACATAGCAGATCGCTGATCACTCCACTGCTTCTCCTCCCTGCATCGGTTTGGATGATGTATGGTGGCAGAGCGGTGGTTCTTATCCACGCCGTCCCTGACAGTGACAGACAAAACCAAATTTAAGTGATAAACAGGCACACTGCAGAACATCAAGTCTCAGTGCCTCCTCCTACATTCGTTTGCAGTGATGAACTGACCTAATTTTGAAGGGAGAGGAATAACCTTTTAAACATGCGCTGTCAAATATATTATGCATAGCTGTCCTCTTAGTCACTCTCATGCGAGAAAGTAAGAGAGTTGTTTCCCTCTATCCCATAAAAAAAACAACTTGAAATGAATGTGGCAGAGAATCCCAAGTACTTTGAAGGCTACAAACTGTTAATAAAGTTGAACACAAATATAGCTTGAGGTTTTTCCTCTCTTTTTCTGCCTGGGAACAAACTGGGTAATTTAGTGTCTTGTCACAGTACTCAGGCTCTGAACACAAACCATAATAGTTTTGTTTTGCTGCATTCTTAATTTTTTGGTGCACACTACAAATTTACACATCTTAAAAGTAGACAAAAGAAAGAAGGACAGAGATGGGTGGGCTGATTGGACAGTTTTGATTGAGAGAGAGGAGGGAAAGATGAGAGGCAGAGGAGAGAGGACATTCTTGAAGAGCTCCTCTGTATTGCGACAGCTGGCTACTGCAGATAACCACAAAAACCACTAGAGCACTTGAGGTCTGGGTGCTGCATGGCTAGAGTTCCACTCCAACATGACCTTATATCCTGCCTGGGTTTAGACGCAGGGGCTCGGTCAGAGTACCACATCCTGACGATTATCCCAAGTGACAGAATCAAGAACTCTGTCTGGCTGACTAAATTGAGTTCATAAGCCCCTCTTGTGTGTGTGTGTGTGTGTGTTCGTGTGCCCCCCCATCTCAAATTATGCATGATTGCTCTGCACAGATACATTTTCAATCTAGCTTTCTGGCAAGAGAGATTTCATTTATTTGTGCTCAGATATGATCCCTGACGTTGCGACAGTAACTGCCAGTGAGACCACTGTGTAGAAGAGACAGTAAATTCAGAGTTGGCTGCAGGTGTGTGCATGTATGTGTGTGTCGATCTAGTCCCATTCATTTTGCAGTGTATCCACTCCCTTTTGCTTCTTGGATGCCTGCCTCCAGCATCTGGTGCAGATTGTGACCCTGCAGCATGCCAGGTAGCAGGACATTAACAGCCAAGGCCTTATTGTCCACTGATGAGCTGTCAGAGCACATACCCGCCTCACCCTCCTGTGTGTGATATTGGCCTGCCTCCGTCTACTGTCGAGCACACGCACTCGGTCCCCGTGGAGCACTCTTCCTCTTTACCTCAGATATAAATCAGAGGCTGCTGAAAAGCGGGGAACAAAGAGTTGGAAGAAATGTGAAGTTAATGCTCATAAAGAGGGAGCAGAGGTAGCACGTCTTTGGTGGGAAAACCCTCTGTGTGATCTGTGTGTTTCGTCATAAAGGACTGTTAAGGAAATGGAGATGCTGACAAAATGTGATTTAATCACAAGGACGCAGCCGCATTGTTTTGATAACAAAAGCTGTTTCCCACAGGTCTTTGCAGGAATAGTTTTGCACTTCTGAAGTAAACAATAGACTAATAGAGCAATTTTAGTAATGGAGGTATACAGTAAAGCTTCTTTCTTGTTGTTGTATGGAGAGTTGGTAGTGCATTCCCATGAGTATTCTTCTTTGCCGTTGAGACAATCATAATGTTGGGATGAATGCAGAATATGCCTAATGTTGAATTTAGCACTTTCCTGCATGTCTGCACACGAATTAGAGTTGTGTGCCGTCTTATCCGGAGCTCCTTTTTTCATATCAATGTTATGGCTACAAGTGGACCATATCCATGTTGATTTCTGCTCCAGAAGAGACTTAATTTCTCTCTCACAGGAGAGTGGCTAGAAACAAAGACTCTCATATCTTTGTATCATTGTCTTGGTTTATCTCGCAGCTGCAGGCTTTTGACAATGCGTGTGGTACCTTCTGTTTCTTTTGATCTTCCACTCATTTGTTAACTAAACATGCCTCCCATTTACTGCCACAAAGTGAAAAATGTGGTAGTCATTAAGTATTCATCACTTGTGCAATTTGTTTCTTCTTTATGCACTTTTAGCCTGGAGAATTTTCTGAATGCGGAGGTAGCTCACATTTGGAGTATTGACAGTTAGAAGACAACCTTTATGCTGTTCAGTATTTTATTATTTATTCATTCACAAAACAAAGTGAAATCAGTGAATCTGCCCATTAACCTACATACTGTGTATTCTCCAAACATTACATTCTGCAATATCAGTTCCTTATATATAAAAAAGCATGATAGTCATCGGAGGTCTTTTCTGTGTTTATCAGGGAGTTTGTACACACAGAAGACTCAGCGCCTCTTTATAAGTGGAAAACACCTTTTAGCTCCTGACCTAAGCTGAAAGCCAGGTGTGAATATGCTCTCATTAATCTCACCTCCCGCAGTAAAAAGGTCCGAGTCTGGAGGCTCCTGGAGAATAAATCTAAATAGCTCTTTCATTTCTCTGACGTAAACACAAATGTCTCCGACAACAATGTGACACACTGCGGGATGCCCCGAGACCAGACTTTGCTCTCTTATCATTGTCCCTTTAATGTTGTCCTGCTGTTTCTATGGAAACGGAGCCGGCCTTATTAAAAAAAAAAAAAAAAGTTTCACCTTCTCTGAGTCTGCCCTTTACCTGACAGCCAAGATAAACGAGCAGGGTCCTGGGAGGAAGGCAACACAAACATGCATCTCTGCTCAGTGGCCCGTGCTCATTGGCTCTCTGCTGGAAGCCCTTATTTACCTTAATGCTGAGAGGAGGTGGGAATGGGGGAGGCTTGAGGAGAAGGGGGTGTGTGTGTGTGTGTGTGTGTGTGTGTGTGTGTGTGTGTGTGTGTGTGTGTGTGTGTGTGTGTGTGTGTGTGTGTGTGTGTGTTTTGGGTGGGGGGGTATTACTCAAAATACCTCCCATCAACAACCTTGAACCATGCTGCAATAAGTAAAAGAAGAAAACAACTCTTTCTGGCCCCCATAATGCACGCAGGCCAGATGATGTCATATGTCACCTTCAGCTAATGAAGGTGATGATGACATGCATGAGCGCCGCATACGTTCACCATCTGCTCGGTTCCACCATGCTGGAGCTGCTCCCCACAATGCTGCAGAGAGGAGTCCAGGCACGTCTGTATGAGTGTCCCCCGACGCGTGTGAAAAACCGCCGCCTGCATCCTGATTACTCGCCGCCACTTTAATCATACCTTCACACCACAAGCTGCTAAAGTGACTAGTCTCTGAGGCCACTTATTTTATATGACCCGAGCAACCAGGGCGAGCCGGCTGATATGACAGCGGTCACCAGATAAAAGAGAAATCACATGAGCAACATCAGCTGTTAGTAACCCAACACATGGTAATGTTGATACACTAAATGATGTGTATGTATGTATGATGTGATGTTCATTTGTCTGTTTTTATTTGCAAATTATGTGTTACATTAGATGTTTTCTGCTTTGCCTTGGTTTAATTAAAAGAGATGACAGTGACCAAATGTCAGGATGAAAGATGTTAAGATCCTCTGTAAGATACAAACATATTTTAAGATGTTAATAAAACAGTAAAGAGAGGCAAGACAGTCCTAGAGATGAGTCTACAGATGTAGCTACTGTAGTTTTCAATGTGTAAAATGTATAGCTGTTATCTAGCATTTATGTGTTCTGATTCATCTCCACTAGGGAATTAGGCTGTTGCAGTAACAGCAGACCAAACATTTTAATAATTCACAATGTGCATATTTAAAGAAATATGAGTAGGTTTCAAGGAAGAAAACCAGTGTTTCAAATGAACAAACCAGGGAGAAGCTGGATGTGAAAATAGGGCTACAACCAATAAGTATTTTTATCATCCATCAATTTGCTTTTTCTTGTCTTGATTAATTTTTGTAATATATAAGATATCAGAAAGTAGTAATGAAAAATGCGGAACAGTGGGAAATAATTAAAATGCTTGTTTTATCCAACAGATAAACTCAGATATATTTAGTTCACAAAAAAAGGCAATATCTTCACATTTTAGAAACTGGAACCAGAGCATATTTGGCATTTTTGCTTGAAAACATATGAAAGAATGTAATTTATTAGAGTGACAAAATTGTTGTTCATTTTCTGTGGCTTGACAAATTGATTACTCAACTAATTTAGTCAGCTTTAATGTGAAATGTAATTTTGATAACTGAAAACATTTCAGATCCATATTCAGCGGGTCAAACTGCTGCTACAGTGTCATATGATTAAGCAGTTTTGGTATTAAATATCTGCTTAAAAACATGTCTTTTCATTACAATTGGTTTTCAGAAGGTTTGTCATCACCCTGTAGATGTGTTTATTTTGATTTGTCATGTACTCATCGTCACACATAATGTTGGAGCTGAAACAAACGGTCAGTTCATGAACACTGTTTCCAGCCTCTAAATGTGTACATCTTTTGGTTTTGTTAGTGCTCTCTAATACTGAATGTTGGTTTTGGACTGTTAGTTATTCACTATTTGCCGACATTTTATAGACCAAGCGATTAATAGGTTCATCATAAGAAAAAAGTGAATTGTTAGATTAGCTGATAGTGAAAGTAATTGTTGGTTGCAGCTCTACATAATGTGACTGATAACACGTGTGCAGATTTTAAAATGTGCTTAAAATAGATAAAGACATCCATTTTTTAAACAAAGCAGAAGAAATGACTGGCTGTTTAATTATGAAGAGTGGCAAATTACAGATTGAATGATTTTTTTTATTGATTAAAATGAGTGTATATGGTAAAAGTCAGTTCATCTCTGCCATATTCTCTTGTTAAATAGTCCTTGAAACAGAAATGTCAAAGGATATATATTTTACATTCTCCTGCAGATGATGTTTTTCTTTCCATCGTGTTATTTATTGCTTGTGTTAATATTTCAGACAGAATTGTCTTTCAGATGGATTACATCAGAGAGAGAAAGCCACTTTGTTGTCGCTGCGGGTTATGAAAGTTTTGATTGACAGGCGCTTGACTCCAGCTGTTGAGCCGTGTGTAAAAAGGCGAGTGCTGGTGACTGAAGATGATCTTTAGATAACATCAGATGACCTTTGAGAGCAGCTGAAACTATCAGTCTCCATGGGGATACTCTCCTCCTCCTGTCATGTCTTGACGCTTTTTCTTTTCTTCCTCTCTCTACCTCTTTTCTATCTCCTTCTCTCTTTCCCCCTCTGTGTCTGGCGAGTGGAGTTTCTGCGAGTTGGCAGCCTGTATCTGATCCTGAAGTAATTTACTGGTAGCGATAAGGAAGTGGTGTGCACAGTCTTTCGCTGTAGTCTTTTCTGACAGGGCAATCTGAAGCCCATAGACACTAAATTGGAGGAAAATTTTGAGTCCAGATAGAAGGGAAACACACAAGTTTGTTATTATACAAATTCAACAAACTGAGATTGAGTGGGGAAACAATCACCGGTGACTGCTGATTAAATTTTCAGTGATGTGCTTACTGCATTGACTTTGGGAGTGGAGTTATAGCAGCGCTTATAGCAGTGAAAACTAGAATGGTCTGTTAATGAGTTGGCTGAGACCTTCCTGTAGCAAGACATGGCTGCTTATTATTTGGGTTGTCCACTTAATCCTAATTTTTATTTTTGTAGTAATTTTGTTGACTGTATAGCACATTTTGTGTTTGTCTTGTTTGCCTTTGACCAGACAAGCTTGCATCAGCTGGTATGTGCATATTAAATGCAGTACATGTGTGTGTTGTGTCGAGTCCAGTTTTGCCCAGAGCAGAGCTTTTTTTTTTTCCCCCAAGTCAGGCAGAGCAGGGTCATTGCCTCAGGGGTGTCTTAGAGAAATGCTTCTCTGCTGTGGGCAGGAAGAAATATGAAAGAGACCCTAAATCAAGACACAGAGCCCCATGAATCATGTCAGCAGCTGAGCTGAAGAAGAGGGATGAGACCATCTGTAGCAGCATATGAATGGCTAACTGACTCACAGTGCTGTTGACACGAGCTGAAGAAGTGTGAAGAAGTTGTGAAGATTAGCGCTGCTGCTCGCCGCATAGCCTGGAAACCTGCTTCAGTCAGAAACGAGCAAACCCAAATACGCCGCATGCTCCATTCGTCACTCTGACGTTTTACAGAATTGCGCGGGGGAACGTTTTTTTGTGTCCTAAAATAAGATAAATTCTCATTACAACTCATCTATAACACCTAAAGCCAAGCTGTGTGAATTGTTTGCCAGCTTCTTCTTTTTTTTTCCTGGCTTTTTCAGCCTTTTATTTATTTATTGATTGATTGTATTGAATACATTGCTAGGTGGGTGTCTGAGCTACATTAATGTCCTCTTGGACTATGTGTGTGTCCTGTTGTGGCAGTTTCATGCTGTGTGCATCCTGTCTGACTGTCTGAGTTATTTGTCATTGTGTACGGGTGACCAAACTAGTTTCCCTTCTGGGGATTAATAAAGTTACCTGATGTAATGTAATATTTCCTTATCTGACCTGAGGATCTAAAGACTGAGATTTTTTTTATGTTATACAGATAGTAACACCCTCAAGTAAATCAATATAAACCAAAAGTTAACTTGATGTGATGATGCATCTCTGACTCCTCTACTAACACTTTGAGATTGTTAAAGGGACAGTTTGGGTGCTTTGAAGTGGTTTTGTATCAGGCACTTCCATAGTCAGTGACGGTTGGAGTACCAGTATGGGATTAAGACAGTGTAGGCTACTGCTGTGGACCGGGCCACAGCAAAACATATTTTAGCCACCAAAAAGAAAGGCTCTCCTAAAATTCTCAATATCTGTTCAAGTGTACACTATATTTAGTTTGTTTCCAGGGCTTTATATTGCCGTCAAACAGCCATTCCCTTCTCCTTTCCAACAGGGAACTGAAAGTAAATCTATGGTCTCTTCAAAGCCACCAGACTCCGTTGACGAACCAGTTAAGATACTCTCAGATTAGTTTCCTGTCGGAAAATTTTCTAAATTTAGCGCACACTTACTCGTCTCTCTAACTGGACACAGTGCGAGCAAGCAAGCGTACATCAGATTGTTTCATTTTTCTCAGTGTTCCCAATGAAGATGTCCTAACTTGCTCTGTGACGTATTGCTTATTCCAAAAAATTGCTCACCCTGGCTCTATTTATGTGAAGTTTCATGCACATCCAACCCGTTTTCCTTGGTCAAAATTGAAGCTGACAGTTAATCACTATAGCGCTCTTTATTTAACAGAGTGACATCGCTAATAATATATCTGGACAGTGTTTTGCACTCCATTCACCAAAGTTCGCTCACTTGCTGTATGTAAGGAAGTGGTGTTAAACTGATTTTTTTAAAGTAAACCTTTCTTTTAGGTGGCTAAAATATGTTTTTCTGCCATCTCTGTCTACAGCAGTACAATGCTTTATTCCTGTGCTAGTACTCCTGTCTGTTTCTCTAAGCGGGGCGCACTGACTGTGATTTACTATAAGTAATACACCAACTATGGACCTCGTACAACGCCACTTCAAAACTTGATTAACTTAAAAAAAAAAAAAGAAAAAAAATATCCCTTTAATGCCTGAACTGGAATTTATCAAGGGAAATTTAGGAAACTGCTAATTAGACAAGTAGATGAGGGAGGTTTAAGTAAACAACACCAGGAAACAGATTGATTGATTAATTCTAACACTAAATCATGAAAAAACATTAGAATCCACACATCTAGCAACAGAGGGCTGGCTCCCTTTAACTTAATATTAAAAAAAAAAAAAAAAAAAAAAAACTATGTTAGTGTAATTAAAGCCACACTTGGGGTCAGGCTGGTAGAATGAGAATTAACTGTCACTCTGAAGCGAATGATTTTGCCCTCTAACGTGAAATAACAGTCAAGGCATTGTTTTTAGGTTTAAATTACACTGACACTACACAGTGATAAAAGAACCTTGTGGCATTGGTAAATTAGTGTCTTTGAGGAAGGACTGAGTCGTTGCGCCCAGCGGTGAGGGCACATTGTTAAAACACAATAACAAGACAGATGATAATCACAACTTCAGGACCATCCCTTGGGCTTTTTATTAAAAAAAAAAAAAATCAAATAAATTAACCCATGAAACCATTGGCACATAGTTCACACAGAGGAAATGAAGTGGTATTTATGAAGGTGCAGGTGATTTCAAGCTCATACACAGCAGCTTTTGTAAAGTGCTTCAACTGAAAAGTTGTGTTGGAGGATAAGGCACAATCTTCTTCAGATAAATTAGGATGATCTCCACCGAGTGTGCAGAGTACGACCTGTTTGCACAAGGCTGACAGTGGGAAGATGAATTACTCCCCCTCCTAAAGTCTATAGTCAACATGGAAGCACATCATAGTTTGTGCTAAGGATCAGTTCAATTTGTGCTCTTTAAATGAATAAACATGTAACTTTAATCTTACTTTGTAAAATGGTGCGAACACATCATCCAAAACAGAACAGGCTGTTCATTGAATGCTTTGTTGAGTAATTTGCATTAGTAAATTTGCGACAAAAACCCATGCATCAACTTTTTAATTCTTTTTTTTTTTTTTTTGCCACTGCACTTGTTTGTTTACTGCATGTCACTTCCCATCCTTCTCAAATGAATAAATGTGTTGTTTAAAGCTTTTCTTGGTAGAATGCACACTGCAGCTGTGAGCACAGCATCCTAAAGCTGGTGTTTGTTGAATATTTCCTTAATTACAAAAGCAAGTTAAACGGCAAGCCATACGTGAGGAGAAAACATAGTGACTGATTTAGCACCAAACAGAGAGCGATTGGGAGATAGACTTAATTGTGATGTAACTTGGGGAAGAGTGCAGCAGTTGTCTTAAGTGTCACACCAACACTAAGGGGTGCAGTTTTGCAGTTGTATTATCTCCTGTGTTTGGTCATACAGAGTACACACAGTGGGGAGATACTGTGAGCAACATAAACACAGATAAACCCATCAGAGGATGAAGGGAGTGATGCTACAGTGTGATCAGTCAACTATAAAATTGACTTAGGCCGAGCAGTTTTACTGTCTCTCAAGAAAGACTAGTGATATGATATCGAAGGAAAATGTTAAACAATCCTGCTATATTTCATCTCTTTCACCTTCAGGTCTACTATTCACTTTGTTTTTAGTGTAGTCAGATAAACACCATTAGTTTCCAGTTTATTTATTTACAGGTACAACTAACAAACTAATCTGATGCAATGGCCCTGCAATAAATTCTACCTTTTATGAATGTTGTAATCAGGGCTGTTGTGGTAAATAAAAGGATTGACCTGCCTTTTACCTCGGCTACTGTATCACAAATAACAAGGGCCAGGATGGATGGATGTTTCAGTCTGTATGTGAACAACAGTGATTGATCACAATATGATGGAAAATCCAAACGGACTGAATTAACATGTCTAAACCATAGACTTTATATGAAGATGGACCTCGCCCAAAAGTGAAGCCAAACATCTTGTTCGCCCCCTGGTGGTGGGCTGCAGTATAGGTCATAATCCCACCCCCTCCATGTTAGCAGATGGGACAGGGGTCAAACTAAACAGTCAAAATACACATAAAATAAAATTTCCCTAAAGATGGTTTCTGTCATTTTAAGTAGTTCTTTTCATGCAGATGTATGTTCAAGTGTTCATTTTTCTGAGTTTGGTTTTAATTAGTTGATGCTATAAAATGGGGTGAGATGTCATAATTGACAGTTGAAAGTCTCTTGCCAGCAGGCTGTGGCCATGTTCTGCTTCCAGTTGGTTCAGGCAGGGGTGTGGGCGGGACCTCAATAGTGTGGTTTCACCACCTGATCACTACTACACATATTCAGGCGTCACTTCAAAATCTCAAGATGGCAGCTCCCGTATCTGAGGTATTTTGTCTTCACATACAGTGGGAGGATGTGAAGATGTGTTGTCCATCTTTATATAGAGTCTTTAGTTCAAACAAAGCTGCATGAGTGCACAGTTTGACTTAACCACTTTTTGTCAGTTTTTTTTAATTGATCATAACAAAAACTTCTGTAGTTTCTGATATAAATAAACTGTCAGCGGTATGAGAAAACAACAGTTTGTTATTAATAGATTTGTCAGCCATTTTATTTAAGTGTTTTCCATTCTATTAGCAAGCTGCCATTTTGTATACATTTGTTACAGGTTGTACCTTAAACAATATTTCCCAAAACAGTAATTAATTACATTGAGAAGCAGCTTGGACAAATTACCTACTTCCTACTTTAAATTTGTCAGCCTGTCTTCACTCCCAACTGGTGAAATATCAACACTGTGAGTGCTACTTGGTGTCTGGATGCTAACACCCTGCGTCAACTTAAGCGTCAACTACTTCAACGTAAACCCATCAGTGTCATTTTTATACTGATGTAGTATAGAGTGAGAAAGTCCGCGTACTGTGGGTGGGGAGGTCTGATGTGTCAAACAAACACAGAACTTTCACTCAGGACGCTGCTGTTCGTATCCCATGAAACCAAGTCAACACTGAGTTATTTTACCGTAGTTCTGTAAGGTAACTGCTGTACTTTATGAACACCAGTTGTTGACTTATTTTAACTCAAACCACGATCTTTTCCTAAACCTAACCAAGTAATTTTGTTACTTGAGTAAAGCAAACTTACAAGTAAACCATGATGGAAGATTATTTTGAAAAGACACTATACATGTAACGAGTGGAAACTGACACGCTGTCCCTGACATGTCCAAAAGGGATGCTAGAGTGGTACCGAGTGTCATAGTTTGAAGCGTCAGTATTTGACGAGTTGGGAGTGAGTCCAGCTGCTTCTCAATGTGTCTGTCTTTTTTCCTCTTTTAACCGTTTCTATAAATTGTCAGATGCTTGTTTTAATTCCCTTGTAGCATGAGTGAGTGATGTTTTGTTGGGTTTACAGTAGTTTCACACTGAGATGCAGAGAACAAAGCGAGTGAGCTAAGAACTTGCTAAGAAAAACTGACAGGGAACTCAGTCCTACTGCACTAACAAGTGATGTGAAGTACTACAGTACATACATTTGTGCTCAAAGGGAGCTACATAAATGCTATGTCAGTTTTAAAAATATGATCAAGCCAGTTAAAAAGTGAAATGTTTTGTTTTAGCACTCCACTGTGAATCTAGTTGTTGAAGCTCAGCCTCCTTCAGCAAAACATATAAATTCATGCAGCACTAATGTGTTTGATGCATCATACTTCATTGAGTCTGACTAGTGTTTTGCAGCTGTCACTCACCTTGAAGCTTTGGAGGGTCTGCAGGAGTGTTTATGAGCTTCTTCACCATTAGCAGCAGTCTTTTCCCTCAGCCCATTCAGTCTCTGTTACTCTGAGTGAAAAGAAGAATGGGGCTGAGAGAGCAAATATAAATAATGCTTTCACAGGGGTGATTAGGCTGTTGGTATTTTGGTCCCTTTTGCCATTGTGTTGTTTACTGCTGTGGATCCACAGTGCTCTCTCAGAGGTGTAGTGACAGTGTGGTGGATCTCAATGAAACAGCAGATGTGGCTACTTGTTTCTGCCAGCTGTGGTAAAATAATCAGAGATGTGAGGACAAAAGCCCCCACACATAATTTAATCTCGAGCTTTAAACCGGGCCTCAGTGGTGCTTGTGTGGGACCTTGAAACATCACATACTGCATGCAGAGCACTGTTTATCTAATACATCTCTCTTTACGGTTACTCAAGTTTACTTTTTAGATCTGATTTTCATCATACTGACCATAAAATACCTATTTGCCCTAAAAGCATAGGTTTGAATGAATGTAGGTTTGGTGCAAATACACAAAACCTGCAATAAACCTGCACATGACTACCAGGATAAGTATCTACATGATTTGGTTAACTTAAGCTCTAAGTATAGGCCACTTTCCTTGTGTTGTAATTGTCCTCATCTGCTTGTTTCTTTGAGCATTTGCACACATGTCGAAGTTCAGCCCAAAATGTATGACAACATAGACTATATATTTTTCATACACAGACACCCTGTGTAGTATAAGAACAATGTGCGTCTGCTCTCCACCCTGCTGTCTGTGGTTGTGTCGTTTAAACCTGCAATAACTGACACTGAGACATTGATATATCGTCACCTTTTAAGTTGATACGGCAGCACTTATAGAAAAACGTTATCATTAATTTGGAGTCGTGTTTGTGTCCATCTGATGAATGTGAGTCCAATATTCACTCTCTTGTATCTTTTGGGCTCTACCAACTCCTGAGGGAAATATCTGGTTCTTTAGCTGCTCAATGCCCCTCTATGTTCACCAGCCAATTGCTAACTGTGTCTGTCTACCGTTTGTATGTAGTTGGTGTATAGAATTTTTTTTTTTTTAAATTAAAACAGCTGTCTGCTGGGTAGGGGTGTGCGGATTGATTTGAATATTGATACTACAGATACCCTATGTCTAAATATGATGATCGGTTCTAGCATCAGTGCGTCGATACAAAAATGTGTATGCCACCTGTAGTTACTCCAACCATTGTCTGCACCAGTTATTTGCACTAGAAGAGTTTTAAAACATTTATTGTTCTCAACAAATAGATGTTTGCACTTTGTTTATTTAAAACAACAACACTTTTTTATATTTGCACATTCAATTTACAATATAAAAGAATATTTAAATTTTCCCTTAAAAGTGTGTTTCTGTGTTTTAACCTTCAAGTGATAAGCAATTAACAGAGGAAAGCAATGTGAAAGTAAAGTATTGGTATTGGTATCCGTGATTCTGGCCCTGTATTACTTGGCATCGGATCAAAACTAAATTTTGTGGTATCGCCCACCCTCACTGCTGGGTCTGAAAATTACACTGTAAGAGCTGTGAGAGTGAGCCAAAAGCATAAAACTAAACTATGGGCAACATATCGCTGTAAAGCTCCTCAAAGACGAGGAGAGCTTCATTTTTTCCACACCCATTTCATAATACTGAAAATATATAAATATTGTTGTACTTTCATCAGTGGGCAATAGGCCCAATCACTGTTGTATTACCTCATTTGGTAATAGACAGTGACTTAAAGCAGCAGTAGGCAGAATGTTTTTGGAAATAGTTTTTCGAGCAATAATTTCATAATAACCTTTCAGCATATTGTAATTCAAGTTATGAGAGCACCTCCTCATGGCTCTGTTTTCAGGCTTTAAAAAAATCTAGCTGCTCGCTGCTTGTGTGAATAAATGCTACGAGGCTACATGCTACAACTCCTACACTTAAGACGGGAGTCAGCCTTTATCTGTGCCGGCTCAGACTCTCTTAAGGTGGACCAGCTTTTCTCCATAAAGTGACGAGCCTCTCCTCTGTGTTTGTCTCAGCTTTTTAATTAATTATTAATGTGTCTTTTAACCATATAACCAATAGTGTTAATCGGTTAAAATGCTTAATGTCACTTAACGTTTTAAATGGTTTATTTTTATCATCCCTAGACATCCTCCCAACACACAGCTACAAATAACTTGAAGGCAACTGTTATTAAAAAATATTAAGAATAATAACAATAAGCCATGTTATAGTTTTCTTGCCAGTGTACACATACTCTGCCAGCATAAAGGCACAGATCTATCAGTGCTTAACTCCATATTTTTTTAAATTGCTGCAGATATTGTGTGCTTCCTCCTGCTCATACCTTGGAAAATAAAATACTGATAGTGTACAGACTGTAGGAGTTGCAGCACTGCTGAACATAGCACTGACAAATTACATGTTAATATCCTGCTTAAATATCCCAACACAAAAGTGGTGCAGCATGCTTCTTCAAGCCTTATTACAATCTATTCGTGCTCCTCTGGCTCCACTGCCGGGCTAGAGAGACACCTTGTTATGAAACAGTGCCGTTGTGAGAGGAAGTCCAATCATTGCTCAAGTGTTTACTTTAAACCTGACATCCTGCCTCCACTATTTGATAGCCTGGGAATAAGGGTGTTGCTCTAGGCTTGTTGATTTGTTTATGTGTGTTTACAGAGTTCCTCATAAATCCATAATCGTCCTCTCAGTGTTTTCTCTCCACATCTCCATGAAGCAGGTGTTAAAATTTGGACAAGCTCGGTCAGTGGATGAGGATGGCAAAGACAACTAAGCCTCTTAAGTTTTGTGCCAGAGAGGGAAAATGTTTTTCATCAGCGTGATGATTTTGATAATCTACACTGGATTGAGACCAAGAAGTCAGTACATGAAATTCTGCTGGATATATTTGTTTGCGCTCTGTGTTGAGTTAAAGCTGTCAAACAGATGGAAAAGATATAGCATTTATGCATTGGGAAGAAAATACAGCTGAGCATTATTTTGAATGTGAGCATGTTGATCATTGATGTCATAAAAGCTCTGATGAGTCTTTTATGGTCTGCCCTGCTCTTACCACATCTGTTTAATCCAGAACATTATTGTCCTTATGGGGCATTGACACTTTTAAAACCCCCTCTTTCAGTGACCATCTGCTTTTATTGGGCCATTGTACCTCATAGATAGCCAACTTTTCCATTTGTCCTTATTACCTTCCATAAAACTCAAATATTTAGGAGGTGTTATAAAAGTTCCTTTGCCATTTGAGGACTTGTGATATCTTTTTGGCATTAACAACGTGCATGATGCAGTGGCTCATATGCACACAAAGCCACTTAGCTTCGGAAGGAAATTATCGGTGCAATATAACACGCTCTTTACAACCCTAATAATGGATTTCTGTGAATGTGAGGTAGGTGTCATTTTGGGCATCAGTGTTAAGAGGTGTGGTGCCATATGCTGACACTTGTTTATGTCAATGTGTTTAAAATGCTGTTTATGTACAGTTTGCGAGTCAAAATGTGTCCATGCAGTTTAGTTGTGCTATCAAGGTGAGGCTAGTGCAGCGGGAGGTTATAGTAACAACAACAACGTCAGAAACAAGAACAAGCTTTCACTCATCTGCTGATAGACATTAGCTTTGTTCCTCCATTTGTATTTTGTCATTGACTTTAACTGAAAGTGTAACGACACCCCAAAACCATTTTTTTCAGCTGAAAACCAAATTATATAGGGATTTAGTAGTGTTTGATGGATTTAGGTGCAAATCTGACAAGTATTTGAATTCTCGATATTGTGTTATAAATATTCATAGCAACTGCCCTCTACTGGCTATATTTCAATTCAGTTTTGCTATTAGCTGATCTGGAGGCATCCTCGTAATACTGTTCACTTAGACTGTGAACTGCTTATGCTAATCACTAGCATATGCATGGCTTGCACTAGCACATGTCCCAGACTTGCATGTAAACCAGTGGGTGACTCCGAGTAAATTCTTTCTAAGAGCCAGCAGGGGCGACTCCTCTGGTGGCAAAATGAAGTCTGATTGTACAGTATGAGTAAATGACCATACTAGATTTATTACCTCAGTAAACATTTTAAACATGAGTTTATGATATCACTCACTAGTTTCAAGTCGTCTTCAATACAGCATGATGTTCATTTAGTAAATTATGGTCCTATTTAGAATAAAATCGACCATAAAGCAGGGTATGATTTAGGGTGCGACTATCTTATGATTGACAGGTTGCTATCACACCGTTGTCCGCTGTGGGAATCGTCTGTTTTTATATTACAACTTAAACTCTTTCACTGTGTGTTTGTTGTTCATGAAAGTTAATTGTAACATTTTGGTCACCTAAAAATGTTTTATTCAGCGCTGTAGTTAGCTCCACCCTCTTGTGTCATTTCTGGTTGCAAAAAAATAACATGACGATGGCCAAATGCCAAGATGGCGACGGCCAAAATGACGAAATCAAGGCTTTAAAACGGCAGTCCACAAAATAGTTGGTGACGGCAGAGAGACTAGGTCCACTACAGTCTACGTGTATGATGTAAACTCAAATTAACAGCTATCATGAACGGTAGTTTAAAAACACTAAAACTGGCAAAATGTTAATGTAATCCAAGCCCAGCAGTTCATGTGGTGCTGTTTATGTTCTTAGCTAGCCAACTAGCCACCTGTTTAATGAGTAAAATTTAACAACATAATGCTTTATCCACACACTCTTGTCACAGTGTAGGAAAGCACATTAGTATTGCCAGTCATTAACACTGATTCACCATATTTTGTAATGTGTTGATGGCTTACTTCCAAGTCCACTGAAAAGAGAGAAAAGGCTCGTGCTGTGCTGTCATTGTAATGGTTACAGTAAATGAGCCGCTGCCAACCAGTGCGACTGGACGTACGTATCTTAGTCCTCCCCAGCCCTGCCTATGTTGATGCTTTTGTTCACGTTATAGAGGCATTTTTTAATTTTCATAGTAGAGGCACTTAGGCCAAAACTCTGGGGTTTAGTTACTCTTTAGTGAGGGGATTGATGAAAAAAATTAGATCGCGTATTGACTTGACCCTTGTAGTTTGAGTTGTTCCACCAGCTCACGCTGCACTCCTCTTGTGCAGGGATCTTTAACGAGCGTGTGTCGTAATTTCCCAAAGCAATACACATGAATGAATAAACAAACAAAGTGCCTCTGCTAACCTTCTGTGTCACTGTTAAAGAGACCGAATGGGCACATCATAAACCTGATGTCACAAGCATTAGAAGTGTATTCAAGTGAATAACTCAAAGCATAAAAAGTTTATTATTTGATTAATGTAACACTTGTCCAACTCTGTCTCCGACAAAATATGTTTATATTACTACTAACTTGCTTTTCCAATTATGTTTTGGAGGAAGCATCATTGCTGCCTAAATTATACTCACTGGTAACATTCTCCCCAATCCAGATCAATATGCTTTGTCACCGTGGAGAAATTTGTTTTGACTCTGCATTGCAGTCTTCATTAGAAGACATAGTGTGACATTCCTATTGTGTCGAGAAGTCATATGGAGGAGGATGAGATGGGTGTTTTGCAGTCCGGCCACACAAAAAGGCATATAAATGAAACAATAAAGGGCAATGTAAAAGTGTGTAATATGAATGCCTGTTACAACCAGAGATGAAGTAGGGGTAAGAGAAGTAACATAACAGTCTGCGTTCTCCAGGCCATCACTTGTTTTTATTGCTATGGATGTAATTAAAGGAAAATAAATGATACAATAGCAGACAACAATGTAGCACAATAAAAAGAGAGGGTTTCAGGTGGCGCAAGAAGAAGAAAACAAAAGCACACACCTTAATCCTGTTAAAAACTAAACTCTACCACAAAACGAATGCCTCTTAGGATTTTACATAGAACAAACTAAGATCAAATGGCTCCAGTTAGATTTATACTCAATTATACAAGTTAACAAACACACACAGTCTTAGCGAGAGGCACAGAGGGGGACAGATCACGTCAAATCACTGTTCACAACCATGGCCTAGTCACAGCTCGTTTTGAAATCTTGGCAGCATATCTCGGACAGGCTGGCGGTTGGTTAATGAACGGTGATGTAGCGGAGGCAGGACCACAAATGGCGGGAACCGGAGGGCATCCACCGGTGGGCAGTCCGGAGGTGTTGCCCTGAAGGGGATCCCTCCAGAGGAGGGACGTCATCACTGAGTGGAGGGACAACCTGAACGAAGCAGAAATTAAAAAAAAACAACAACGAAAAAAGGGCAGACCTCGGCACAGCAGCATACAGCAATAACAAGCGGTCAGCCCGGAGCCTGTAACAATGCCATTCTTGCCTTTGGTCATTTGCTGAGCTGTAGAATTAAAAAGTAAGAAAGACTGCTTATGGTGAGCGGGTGATGTGCTTTCTGTACTTATTTTAAACCATGATGTTTTTCCGAAAACCAAACTACATGGTTTTGTGCCTAAACCTAAGTGAGTAGTTTTGTTGCCCCCTGCAGGTACTCCATCTTCATGTGTGAAATATTCACACCTCACACTGTGCTTTGGTGTGATACCAAGTTGTTTTGATGTTCACAAAAGGTTTAGGAAACATAAAGACTATTATAGAAAGTGAGGCACAGGAAACATAGTGGTTTTGTTTAAATACTGAAAAAGTTGACTTGAAGTATGAAATGTCAACAGGAGACTTTTTCAATATTACTTTTAAAGCTAAGACTATGACATGTCCCCTCTTTTCTAGTGCTTTCAGATAATTCAGCATAACCATAAACATTAATCATGCCTTAATTGCCCTGAGAGGATATTGTAAAACAAATTAAATACAGTAAATTGTCAGTAAACATTTTACAGATACATTCAGTATTAATATTTCCCTGTGATGTTCCATATCAATTTAAAACAACAGTAATGCGTATGATATTGTTTTCTGATTGGTGCTCCGAAGTATATGACATCACTTTTTCCCAGCTGGACCCCACCCACTTTAAATCAGTGAAAGAGCCCAGACAAAAGCACAAATACAGAAATCTAATCAGTTCAAGTAACGCAAACCTTTCCAACTTTGG
The DNA here is from genome assembly GCA_947000775.1 of Pterois miles. Lineage (NCBI taxonomy): Eukaryota > Metazoa > Chordata > Actinopteri > Perciformes > Scorpaenidae > Pterois > Pterois miles. Next base: position 7,333,970 of record CAMQGK010000463.1, read on the forward strand.
CATAACTATTTTGTTCATGTAGAACCACATTTCTCATATTATGAAGCAGACTGAGAAAATAGTCTTTTTGGGGGGCCTTTAAAACCTAAAAATAATCCAAACATGCTCTTTGTTTTTGGATGTTGAGGATGGAGCATACAACTTAGATGAAATCATAATCATATAAACATATTTAACAGAATATATATATATATATATATATATGTGTGTGTGTATGTATATATATGTATGTATTTATATATATGTATGTATGTATATATGTGTGTGTGTATATATATATATATATATATATATATATGCATGCATGCAGTAGCTGTTATTTTCACATTTTTTTCCCCATCAGGACCATATAGATAGGAATATATAGCCAACAGTGTTCTGTCCTTACCATAAGCCTCCTTTATGCAGTCTGCTTTGTTTTGACGTTGCCAATCCTTCCTCCATCATTTCTTCAAAATAATATTTGCTTCATTGCCGTTAGAGTGCACTTCCACTTTCTGTCCTTTGTTTATGAATCTGTAATTAATCCGTCTTCTCATAAGTGCAAGTCCCAACATCTCAGTACAACAGTGTAAGTACAGATTCCTGACACAAAATGGCCATTACCCACCGACCAACTACCAGACCATTATTAATTACCGCTGCCACCTTGCTCAAACAGCTCTGTCTGGATAATTCCTAGTGTCCTCCTGGCACAAGTCAATACAACTTCAAGGCTCAGGGCTTCCTAGTAATTGGAACAAACATGGCAGTAGCGATGTTTGGAGCTAAATCTTTGCCAGAGGCACTGTTGACTGCTGTTGTATTATCCTCTTTGTCACAGCTCTCAATAAAGGTACACAGTTTTAGATACACGTACTGGCAAACCATGTAATCCTGAATATAATCCTTTATGAAAATACCTTATTACAACCTGTCTGAAAGTTTTGTCAGACAATTTATCTGATTTGCGAATTTGTGTACAAATAAAAATCACATTCCTCAAACAAACTCTTGACTTAGTGCACATTTTGTGGAATATAAATGTGTACTTATTTACTGCAGGAGGTATGTAAATTTTGATGTATTATTTAATTACAGTGTTGCAGTGTTAATATGTTTATTACCATATTAACTCTGGGTTATTGTACCAAACAGATGTTTGTTTGAAGCATGGCCCCCTTGTTGATTTTACACATTAAACTGCATATGTTCCATTGTCTTGCCTGAAGTATTTTCTGTCCTTTTGAGCTTAAGTGAACAGGCTGCTTTGAAGTGGCGGACTCTCCCAGATCCTCTCTGCGCTCCGCAATGAGCCAGAGGGACTTTTGTTTCCTCAGTGACAACTGGAAGGCAGGTATTGCCTTCTAGCCCCCTAACTGCTGGTCTGCTTTGTTTCTCACTCAGCCAACCATGAACAGTGTGCATGGTCTAGCTCCTTCATCTCCTGAGCCACTGAACTCCTCTCTCCATAACATTTTAATGAAGGGGCTCTCAGGAAAAATACATTTCTGCATGTAGACAGCCAACTGTTTTTTTCTTTTTCACACCGCTGTGTAAGAAAACTCACTTTGATTTTAGATGAGAATTTGAATGAACATAATTGGCTCTTGCTTTGTTGTTTCTTTAGGTTTTTAAATAGCCAGCTTCTCACACTAGAGAGCAATTGGAAAAACTGACAGTTTCTGTTTATTTATCGCCGTGGCAATTATATACATGTGAACTCACAAGTGAAAGACAGATGGTCTGACTGCAAATAATTAACAGGCATGCTCAGCTGCAGCTCATGATTGATACCTCAAAGGCAGAAGAAGCATACTAATAGATCTAAAGCAGTGAGAGCAGTCTGTGACCTGCTACTTAAATGATGTTGTGAACATTCAGTAGTCATCCATAAACTGCTTCCAGAAATCCCAACAAGCTCATTGAAACACTGCATTTTAGTTTGTTGCTCTTAGATTAGGCACCAAAAAGAAAGGATATGGATTCATAGTGATGACCCATCAGAGAATTACCATCTGAATCTTCAGCTCCTCTCGGCTTGACGGAGCTTTATGGCAAATTTCATCTCGTTGTTTAGCAGTCAGCATTAACAACTTAATGTTTTGGTTTCACTTTCACCGCTCTCATAATGCAACGTATCCTCCTACAGTGGTTCGTATGATATCTTACGAAAAGGTCATCATCATCATCATTATTCGTGTCCAGCACCGTGTGACAAATGTTTCAATTTACACTCCAGTCTTTAAAAAAAAAAAAAACAAAAAACTATGTAGTTAGGTTTAGGAAAAGATGGACTTGGTTAGGTTGAGGCAATAAAACTCCTTAGTTTGGTCTGGGAACAGATTACAGCTTAAGTAAAAATAACACTGCACAGATCTTATGTGACAAAAAACAGCACTGACTTCTGGTATCACACGGGGTATGAACCTCCTGGGCAAAAGTCTGGTGTTTTTTGACCCACCCATCTACCCCAACCTCCTAGCTACGTGACATTTGACAGTCTTTATACTTCTTGGTTCACAATTACATGGATTGTACAAAAATGATATTGTTGCCCCATAACTGCTGGATGTGTAAATAAGCAAGCAGTTCACCATATCATCTTAAAAGGTGATGATAAATGCTGTGTTCACAGCTTATTTCCACTTCCCTCAAGTGGCAAAAATACAATTATTGGAAGTTCAAGTTTGTTTTAGTTTCAGTATTCTGATCGTCAGATGTTATTACAGGTGTCTGCTTTAAACTTTGTGCATTTCAAATGCATATTAGTGTACAGGCTAACATATTCTATATAAATAAATAGAGTAAATAAGTACATGAGCAACAACTGAGTTCATCAGCTTTTAGTGTCTCTTGGTAAGATAATTTTGTAACTTCTGTGCAACTTGCATTTCTGTCTTTGGTTATCTTTTCTATATTTGCAGTGTATTTTGTTAGGCTGCATATGCGTTGTGTTGTATTGTGAAGTTGATAAGAATGTTTTCTTCATTTAATTGTGTTTTGTCTATTGTGTTTTCCTTTCCGGTCAAATTCATGCCTAATTTTGGGTCTTGAAAAGCACTTTACAAATAAAATGTAATATTATGATTATAATTATGATTATTATTATTCCCAAACATTCTTCGTCACAGCAACAATCAGAGAGATATAGATAAGACCAAAATATTAGATACAGAAAATATCAAATTCGTCACAGTAGCTTGCATCTGTGTTTTATGCACGGCTACAATATTACAGCACACTGAATTGAGGAGAGCCGTGCCCCTCCTGTGCTGTGATCAGAGTAAATTACTTTGATGTACCAATCCTACTCTGTCTTGGAGTCAAGGAATAAGACAAAAGAGGCCTCAAATTTCTTTGTTCCAGAAGTGAAGGTTTTGCACTTACAGACAAATATAGTTGGATGAGATAGAGATAAGAGCCAACAATAAAATGATTGAAATTTCCAATCTGAACAGCAGTATGAGCAGAGATGAGATGCAAACCAAGAATCCCTCCGGGGGAGAAGGATATGGATTATAGGATCCTGCTGCTGGTCCACAGAGACACAGGCAATCACTCAGCTGTTTGATATCCTCTTGTAGGTTGTGCTTGATGCTACTGTGAGCTTTTTACTCACCCTGAAGAATATGTGATGACTATGATCAATGTTTTTTTTTTTTTTTTTTCATATCTATGACACCCTTTAAGGAGCAGACCTTTATTTTCTGGGGTTGCAACTCCCAGAGAGCTTTTGTGTTGCATTGCCAGCCCTGCAGCATGTTACAAGAGATTGTATGTGTTTCGGGTTATGGATCCCAGTGGCATAATGAAATGAATTGCTTACTGAATGCAAGAGGAGCTGCCTGTATTTATGTGTGTGTGTGTGTGTGTGTGTGTGTGTGTGTGTGTGTGTCTGTGTGCGAGCACATACAAGTGCTATTTTTTTTTTTTTACGTGAATGTGAATTTACTGCGCTTAATTCATGCATGTCTGTGGTTTTCACAACATAAAACAGCTTTTGGTAATAACATACTTTTTTTTTATTAATACAGATCTGTGGCTGTACACATTTTCATTGGGTGGAACAGGGCACAGATGGCTCTGATGTAATCTCCTCAATCTGTTATTAATCACACTGTACAGAAAGGAGGGAAAAGAATGCACAAAAGGTCACGGAGAGGTGGATTTTGCACTATTAGTTACATAGGATGGTGTCTCATGATAATTATAAGCAACCTATGAGATTATCAAATGCTACAAGTACGTTTATCAGTGATTTTCTACCTTTATGTTTTTAAATTGTTATGCCCTTAACAATTTATAGTAGCACCAGACCAAGCAAGGACTATCTTCATTCCATTTCTTACACATACAGTCTCCATCTCAGCAGGTGTGTCCAGGGATTAAACAGAGCTGGAGGCAGCAGGATCATAGCTCCAGTATACACGGTTCAGGTGCAGTTTAGTCCCAACACATCAGCCTCAAGCCGCAGGCGCCTGCTGCAGTGAGCAAACAGGCCTTCACTTTCACACTTACATTTCGGTCGATACGCACAAGAAGTCAAATTATTCAGAGGAATCATGTCGTGGCAGAAAATCTGAGAACTTGTTGACATGCACAGCAGTAACATGGTTACTCTAAAATCAACCCACATGATGTCTCCAATCTCTTACATCCACTCTGCTTTTTACCAGAGCAGAACTTTTCCCTAATTTATGAGAGATGTTATTACTCAATTCTGGTTGAGGAAAGTTGAACCCACCAGCATGTGTTTGATCGCAGGCTGGCACATGTTTAGTACAAGTCAAAAACAGTATGATGCTTCAGTTTAAAGAATTTAGTTACTGTGATAGTATTTATTTATTTATTTATCTATCAGGGGTACTGCTTATTGATCAACATTAGAATATAAAAGTGACAACATTTGAAAAGTTTTTGTGACGTTGCTTTGCCCGAATGTTAAAATGGAAGTCCCATCTCGATATGTCAATTCTTTCAACAACTATACAATACATCACAAAATCTGCCACGCTACAAATTTGATTTGATTAAATTCAGGGGCCTGTGATTGATATGAGAAGATATCATGAGCCCATTTATCATAATCAATTACATTTATATCAACTCATAAAAAGCAACAAAAATATGAGTTGACAGTTTTATTACTGGGCTCTTCTGAATATTTAAATGAAAAAATCTATTCTTTGTAATAAAAAAATGATATAGCATGAATTTCAAACTAAAGATGTATCTTAAAGATTTTTAATTTGCATCAATGATTGATTGTTGATCATTGAATCGATATATTTATCCAGATCAATGTATCGTTACACCCTTATAAAATGGCCCAACCTGTAAAAGTGAAGAGTCTCAATATTAATTGCACTTGCATACATTGCATTCACATTTAACATTATAGATGTGATACAATAAAACAGATTTATAGAATCCAACCAAGCAAAGCTAAAACCCATTAAAACCCACAGACCAGGAACTTTAAATAGAGCAAAGCTTGTAAATTAATGTAGCTTTTAAAATGTGATGATACAGACAACTAGGAACATCACCAGACTCTATACGGCTGTATTGTTGTAGTGGCTGATCCAAGTTACAGGTCGACATTTTCCCTGCACAACTCCTAAAAAGAACAATGAAGAAACTTTACTGAGCATCAAAACACTCCAAAATTAGTCTTTGTACTTTATATTAGAACCATTAGGTCCAGTATAAACCAGACTGTCTCAAAGAGCTCCATCATATTATTTCTATCAGAGAATTTTGAAAGGGTTTGTGTCCTTGAATCCTGGCTTTTCAGAAAATGGTGTCAGGTAGTAAATTATAAATCAACGGAAAAATTTCCTGCACAAAAAGATGAAGAGACTCTTCACATGCAAAAAGAATAAATTTATTCCATGATGTTTGCTGATTGTTGCTGTTTATCTATCTATCTATCTATCTATCTATCTATCTATCTATCTATCTATCTATCTATCTATCTATGTGTATGTATTTTTAGGAATGCAACTTTGGCCATCTGCATCTGCTCTCTAATTACCAAAGCACTGTTACTGTAGACAGAGTTTAAATGTTCACTTTAATATTTCATTTGATGCAGCTGCCAGAAGAAAGACAGCAGAGATTGAGAGGACAGAGGCCACACAAAAAAGAAAGGATAGAGCCTAATGAGAAAAGTAGTGGTGATAACAGACTAACTGCTGATAAAAAGCAAGAAGGACACTGAATTGCAGCTGTATTTTTCCAAAAAACAATCGCATTTAGGTTTTACGATTTGCAGGACATTAGCATCAAAATTACATCTCAAGGACCCCCACATCCTGACTGAATTTAAATTCTGCCACCCTCCTTTTCTTTTAAATAAATTAGACACCCTGGCTTTGTGCACTTTATTTATTCATACTTTTTTTTTTCTCTTTCTGACCTTGTATTGCTTAAAGAGCACACACTGATTTGTTAGCTGCTGCTGAATCACCCATTAGTTATTTAAGACAATGACTGTTTTTCTTAAATGTTTTATTGTTAAATCTCTAATCCAGATATTTATATTGGGCTGACACACTGACACACACACACACACACACACACACACACACACACACACACACACACACACACACACACACACACACACACACATACCTTGATCTACCAGTTTGATTAAATGATATGCTGGAGATTGAGATGTGAACGAATAGTGTTCAGTCACCGGCTGTCATGGTCGAAGTCATTATAGCTGACAAACTGTATTCAAACCAAAGAGTGAGGAGTCCTTGAGGTGAACCGGAGCCTATTACCAAGCTATAACAACAATAAACTGCGTTAGAACGAGGATGAATGCCGCATATTGAAACGCGAAAGCCCAAGTCATAAATGAATAGTTGAGTACTCTGTACTCACAGTACGGTTTAATAGTTTTACTTCTAAGAGGGAGTATAAAGAGTGTGATAAATAGTTTTTTATAAAACCATACATGTACTGCAGTATGCCGCCTTACAGCAACTGCAGCAGAGACACACATCACAAATCCCACTTTAACCGCAGGGTATGCCTGCAAATGAATTATGCCATCACCTTTGTGTGAGTTCTGAATATTGATCATCATCAGTATTGCTCCACCAGAGAAGCAGAAATAATAGATTGTATTTTTTATTTCGCAGTGGTGGAAGAACTCAGTCACTTAAAAGTAAAAGTACCAATACTACAATGCAAAAATACTCCACTACAAGCAAACACCCTGCTTTTAAAATACTATGTAAATAAAAGTACAGAAATATTATCAGCAACATGTACTTAAAGAAAGAAAATTGGCACCGGTTACTGATATAAACTAAATAATAAAAAAGTGTTTGGTGGATTATTTCTCTGTTGTTACTGCTTGTAACACTGCCTGTTTAATTATCTTCATAATGATTCACAGTGTATAATCATTGTCAGGTGATTATAAACTAATGAAAACGTAGATATGAATATAATATTCCATTTCTACTAATAGATCCCCTGAAATGTTACATACTGTTCCTTTAAGTAAACGCACTTTACTTTCCACCACTGGTATTTCTTATGTTATGCTTCAACATGACTTATAGATATATGAAAATACGTACATAACCATCTGTCTTTTGTACTTTATTCACAGCTACACCCTACGTGTGGTTGGCAACGGGATCAAGGCTCAGAGCGCCAACCCTGAAGTCAAAGTGAAGGGAGCAGACCCTGTAATAAATCAGATCATTGACAAACTGAAACACGTCAATCAGGTGAGCCTCTCTCTACATTTTTACTGTACGTACATTACATTAATTCTCTCTTTTTTATTGCAGCTCTCACTTTAAGTCTGTATTTCCATTGCTCTTTCTGTCAAACTGTCTCCTTAGGCGATCTGCTAATTCTCAGTTCATCTTTGTTAGTTTATGGAACATTAAGTATCTCTCGTTAGCTTTTGGCTCGTTCATCAAGGTACACAGAAAAGAAATGACTTCTCACAAAGCTGAAGCCCCTTACTCTGTATCTTTGAATAATTATATCATCTTTCATATTACCAGTAAGTACCGGCTAATAGAAAACTAGTCTCAGATGCAAGATCATCTCCAGGCAATGAAAAAAAATCAATCTTTACACATTTAGAAACCCATTTGGTCTGGTTTGTGTGTCTTCATGTTTATAAAATTCTTTTTTTGCTCTTTGTCAAAATCAATGTAGCTTTTCTATCAGCCAGCCTGCTTTTCTGCCCGTTTGTGCTGCTGTGGCTCCTCTCAGTGCTGTTTATCTCTCAGGATGATGAGATTAGAGCAGTTTACGGGAGCACTTTCTCTTCTGTAGCTTCAATAACAGCTGCTGTAGCAGCCTCTGGGTTGTTGCACTGCAGCAGCAGCCTCATGTCTGTTGCTTCAGTTTCCCAAGTGGCAGGCTGAAGGCCAGGTCATCTCTCTTGACCTCGTGCTGGCACCCTCTCCCTGACTAATTCACACCATCTGTGGGATGTCAGAACACATAAATCTATATCATAACCATTTGAGAGTGCCTGATCTGCCTTGTTGACATTCATTGTGTATATGTCTTCCTCTCTGTGTGTGTTTTTGCCATCTGTGTCTTGCTTGTGTATGTTCTTGTGGTTCTGGGATTTTTTTTTTTACCAACAGGAGGAAAGACTGTTTTATGAGCTTGAATGCTCAGAAAATCTTCATCTGCTATGCATGATTTACTGTAACTATGAAACAGATGATGAATGTCAGATCAGCAGAGATTGTGTAATCATTTATAATCTTCAGAGAGCAAGTGATTCAGTCAGTGTAAGTTTAAACATATTCAGTCTATGGTTACCCCTGATATAATAAGCGATCAGTAGTCATTGATCCCTAGAAGAATCATGTATGTCTCTGTCAATTAGGGACTTAACTTACTTACTTACTTGAGATTTAACTTCAGTTTTATCATCAGCTTCAAGACATGTAGATGAACATCTATGTTGCATATTTGCCTTTGCACAAATTGGTTCCTTACACCTGCAATAACATTTTTTGGCCACTTGAGGCCAGCAGAAACAAACTCTGCACACAACATTTACATATCGTCACCCTGTGGACCTGTTAGCAAACAGTTGCTTTTTTACACATCCAGCCATTATGGAGCAACATTGTCATGCATTTGGAGTTGGCGCATGGCCAGACGCATTGTTTTCAGGTTATCAGCCAGTCCGACCCATTTTTATGAACGCAATATCTCAGGACAGCCCAGTCTTACGGTAAAGCATGTATTAAACCCTCCCGTCCACCGGACAAAAGCATTTCAGTGTCACAATTGTGTCACCAAGATGTGCATATGACATGCCAGCATGAAGGTGCAGAGTTTTGTAGTGACCGTTGTCATATTACATTTGTCACATATTGTGTAGTGATGGACGTCTAACAACAAAACAGAAAATGTGTCTATATCTTGAACAGTATCGGGTGCCAGGTAGTAGTAAGAAATGAAGAAACAAATCACTGGTACTCACAGATAAAGAGTCATTTTCAATTTATTCTGGGAAAACAAACAAATGACCATGTTTCAGTTGATGATAGCTTATAGCTGAAACGTTTGTTTGTTTGCCTAGAATAAACTGAAAAGGACTCTTTATCTGTGGGTGACAGTGATTTGTTTCTTTGGAAGTCTAACAACAAATACAGGACTTTCAGCGGGAGACCCTTGTTCGAGAGGTGCAAGTTACACAAGTGACATTTGTCAGATGTTTTCTGTACGACATCATGTTGTTTCCGTACTTGTGTTAAAAGAGTTTATGCACTTATTTTAAGCCCAACCATGACCATTTTTTGTCATGGTTGGTCATTTTTTGTTTTCCATTAACCTAACTAATTGATTTTTTTGCCTAATCCTAAGTGAGTGGCTTTGTTGCCCCCTGCTGGTACTGCACATTAATACAGACATGTAATATTTACATATCTGCGAGGCAAAACGTGACACTGACATGCTGTCTTCTGGTGGACAGGTGGGTCCAAATTACACACTTTAGGACAAACTTATGATATTGAGTTGCTCAGGAACGGCTGCAAGGAATTTCTTCAAATTTGACCCAAATGTCCACTTGGAATCGAGGATGATATGATTCAGTTTTGGTGGTTAAAAGTCACTGTGACCTCCAAAAACACATTTTGGCCATAATTCAAGATTTCATATGCTATTATGACAATTTCACAGGATAAAATGAAGTGATGATATTTTGGACATACATAAATGTAAACTGCAACTTGACTAGTTGGTAATGGCGTACAACTGCAGGGTGGGAATTCTAGTTTATGTATGCGGCCGGAAAACAGAAACAATGAGCTGAAAGATGCTAAAAGGGAAACTATACAGATGTGTGACAGCTCTCTGAGGGTTCATCATAAGGAGCGAACACCTTCACAGCACACATGGACAAATATTAGATGACAAGTAAATTTCATTTTCTTATTTTTTTCTGACACTGTTAATTGTTTACATCAGCAATAATGCTAAACACAACAGGTAAACATAGTTCATGCTAAGCTGAATTTATGTGAAAAATTATCTTTTCTTTCTGTTTTCTAGTCTTTGTTTCTTTCTTTTCTCCTTTTTTCTTTCCAGTTCCATTGACAGTATATCTACAGCAGAAAGTTTTCCTTACGCTTGCTTTGATTTATTTTACACAGAAACATTGTGCATGTGTCGTTAGTTCAAGCACAACACTTGATATCATTATCAGTTAACTCACCAATCTGGTGTCTGAGGAACACTGAGGTAGCTCTGACTTATAGCAAAGAAATTGGAATAAAACAATGCTCACAGTGTGACATTTGATTTTCAGATTCACAGCTTGTTCAAAAATCTGTGTATCGCAGAGCTAACAGTACATCTAAGTCATGTTTTTTGCTTCTGTTTTCAGCACCTTCACAGTCGTCTTTGTAATGTCTTGAATTTTTGAAGAAGTCCCTGGAACAATTCAAAGACAGTAACAGAGCAGAGGCACGATTTCTGTCAAAAAGTTGTGCCTGGCTCCTTCCAGGAAAATTTCTCCAAAGTTTACTGGGAAATAAAGGAGTTACTTTATTAATTCATGAATAAGAAGGAAAGTTTGGTTTGAATGAGAATAATAATCAAACACCTACTGACTCACTGTCAGTTGCCATATGCTCAGAGAAGGCAACATAAAATGAACCAACCAAAGCTGATTTACATGTTCTCAGTAAGTTGGAAATCTAACGTCTATTAAAAAAGACATTGTCAGATTGCCAGATGTAAGATATACAGAGTTAACAATCAGTTAAAATTGACTGTTGCAATATTTTTTACATATTTTTAGCCACTTAGGCAGCGTTGTTGGTTAGTTGGTTGGTCGGTCCACCACTTTGATCCAGACTGAAATATCTCAACGGCTGTGGATTGCCCTTTGATATTAGACTTGGAACCCTGACTTTTCATCTAGAGCCACCAACATTTTCACTTACCGAGTGAAAAAACAAAACACACATTTTGTGCAGACATTTACGGTTCCCGAATGATTTATCCTGATGACTCTGGTGATCCCCTGATGTTTCTTCTAGTGCCACAATGAGCCAGTTATTCAATGGATTGCCATCACGTATACTACACATGTTCATATCCCCCTCAGGATAAATTGGACTGACTTTAGTTCCCTGACATTTCACGTAGTGTCATCATTGTCAAAGTTTTTTATTGGTCTAATACTTTGGTTTATGACCTGAAAAACTAACAACATTTCCACCAGCCTCAGCTATACTTTGCACTTAGTGCTTAACAAATAGCATGCTAAACTAAGATGGTGAACATAGTGATAGATTCTTAGTTTTGCGTAGACCTGGGTGCTAATGAAATTGAATCAATAATGAAATCAGTTCACATCCTAACAGATTGAATCCTAACAGTTATCCAACTATGAAGCACAAATTTCAGAGTTGAAATGAGTGTGATATTATTGTTAGCATCACAAATTGTGAAGGCAGTTGTATCAAATCTGATTGACGACCAGCATGATGTTTCTCAGAGTTCCTTCGAACTATGATGCTCAACATGCCGTAGGTATGGCAGATGTAAAGGAGGAAGTCAGGTGATGTATATGAGGTCAGGATGAATGGTTGGGTCAAACACAGGACTTTCACCCAGGAGGCCACTGTGTCCATGTGAAACTAATAGTCAACTTTGAGTTGTAAACTACGTACCTAAGTTAAGTTACATAAAATACTTATGTTGCATACGTAATATATTTCATTATGTAACAAACATACTTATTTTAACGCCTAAACATAACCAAGGTGTTTCCTGTGAACACAGAAGTTTATTTAGGAAAGTCAGTGTATGGATGTAACAAGTGGAAATTGACAAAACCGATGTCACAGTGGGAAGCTTGGGGCCACTGAAGCAGCTGTTGTTTTTGACAAGTAGGGAGTGAGAACATGTTGACACAAATAAAGCTTCCTGTTTCACCCATGGCTGATTCTTCAGCAAAGGTATTACAAGTATATCAACCACAGTAGAAATATAGATTTCCCCCATCTACATACTGTAGTAACAAACAAAAGACAGTATTAATTAGTCCCACAGAATATAAATATAAAGTATCCAGATAAATCTCTGAGGTATTGACAATATTTCTGTGAAGTAAACACAATAATGCAACATAGTAGTCAGTTTTAGCTGTTAATCAGATGGTCTTTCAGTAAGTGCACATTTAGGTGTGAAAATATAACTATCATGAACAACAAGAATCTGTAACTCTAACTTGTGAAGGAGGGATGTTAAATCTCATGGTCCAGTCAGCTCGGTGAGGCACCAAATTCATCTTCAGTGATTTCAGTCAAAATTTGGAGACATTGGTATCCAGATTGTACTCCAGCTGCAAGATTTTACTGCTGTTTACTCTTTTCTGTTTACTTTGCTTGTTTAGTCTGAATGTGGCCAATTTAAATCCTCCAGAAGTGGTGGGTTGAAGTGTGATGGTAGTGTTCAAAAAGCACTTCTTGTGAAAAGGAGAGCCCTCTAAAGTTTGATATTTGCAGTTCAAATCTACTTGTGTTGAAATTCAACATTTGCCCTTTTGCACAAGTGCTGTTTGCCAAATCCTCATGGTCTGTGCCAGCACTGCCTCCAGCAAATGCAGACGAAATAAAAATAAAGCCTCTTCAGTATAGGGTAAATAGTGAACCTTTTCTGTTCTGTTGTCATGATGGTAACCATCCAGATCTTGTGTTCAGTGAGTTGTTCAATGCTGTAAGCTACTTCAGTTTTGTTTGGGTTTTATGGGAAGTCAAGATGCAAATAATGAAAAATTCAAAAATTAATTGTAGCACCATCTCAAGTACACTCAAGCCAAATTACCCTCTATCACTGGGCAAACTGATTCTCAAAGGGAAGTGCTTTGTTGTGCTTCTTGTAAGAAGAAAAGTGCTTTCTATCTGTCTGTCTGTCTCTCACCAGAAAACAACAACATCATTGTGTGAATAGGCAGCCAGTTCTCATTCCCAGGGCGTGAAATACCGAGGCTTTGTCACGGCCGTCTGTGTTCAGTATTGCTGCACACAGCACCCTTTAGTGCTGGTATGAAACACCTGGGCGTTACATTAACTACAATGTAAAGTCATCCATGGCACCAGTAACCGTTGTGAGAAAGTGCAGCGGGAGTGTGGTGACGTAGTTTAAAGAACGAAACGACACACGCAGGTTGTCTTGAGGGTGGGTCTAACAACACAAGGCTTTAATCAGCTGTTTGTGTCCCATGCATTACGTTTCACTTTCACGTTACAATCAGCTGTTTGTTGGTGTGCCCTGTTCACCATGTTCAGTCTCATTTTCACTGTAGTACTTCTAAGCCCAGCCATGTTGTTCTTTCCTGACTTGACTATATACTGATGACAAAAATAAGGGGTTTGACAAAGTATGTGATGAGTTGGGATTAGAATGTGTTGGACTTCTGACTGTCCTTTTTCAGTAGCAAAGGCAGTATTTGTGCGATGCTGTTGTAGCGCAGCAAAAAGTCTCACCTCAAATTCACACCAGATGCAAGATGTAAGTGGCATGTAAGCAATACTGAGGTGTCCCCTTGTTCGATCCACGCTGACACTGACACTGGTGATCAGTCATTACTGTCCTCACAGCTGCACATCAGTCTGTCTATTGATGCACTAAATGCTCATAGTGCAACTTGATTGGCCATTATTGAAATTTAGTAAAAATTCACAACATATTGTATAGGGGTGTAAGAGAATGTTGAAAAAATCAAATATCACAGTATTATGTTTAGTGATACTAACTACTTGATTCTCAAAAACATTGTATTGTTTTATAATGAATAGTTAACATGCAAAGATTAACTCAGTCAATACTTTGTGAAGATATATGTAAAAAAAGTTCTGCATGTTATAACCTTGCTCCCTGAGTCCGATGCATTTCATTATTCTATGCAATGGATAGTGCTAGTCCAATATGGGGCTAATGAATGAAGGAAATTAGTAAGAAGCTATCATTTAGTGGCCTAGCACAATCACTGCTGTTTAATCTTTTGTACAACCTTTGTTTTGCAACCATCCTGATTTCCAAGCTGTTTTACAATCACTTGCCACAATATATTACATACATTAAATTCTGCATGTCTGTATGCTTTTATAACTTTATTTAAAGTGCTTTGTGCTGGGAGATGAACTGGATATTTATTATGCCATTTTGGATGATGACATTTGTACGGATAATGGCTCCGAGTGGTCAAACAGCCCTCTTTGCCCCACTTTTGATAGATGCGAAAAAACGCTGGAAATCAAACCTGTTCAGAAAACTTTAATGATGGACAAAAGTTTTGGAGTTGGTGTGTAAAGGACTTAAGGCCGATTGGCACAACGTGAGATTGTTGTATTTATTCTTCAATGTGCACATTCAGACGGTTTTGAGGCCTGGAAAAATGGCAGCTTTCTCATTCATTGTCATGTAGGCAGTCTATCAGCAACACAGGTTGCCAACACAGAGCTCCTGGAAAACAATGCAGGATCGTCCAGCAAAACAATTTAACCTGGCCCAAATTTTGACTCAGTGCAACACTATCCGCCTAGGTGATACATTGGCCAATCAAATACATGTAAGTGCATAGTCAAAAGGGGGGCGGCAGTAGCTCAGTCTGTAGGGAGTTGGCTTGGGAACCGGAGGGTCACCGGTTCAAGTCCCGCCATGGACCAAGAACTGAGTGTGAACTGGTAGCTGGAGAGGTGCCAGTTTGCCTCTTGGGCACTGCCGAGGTGCCCCTGAGCAAGGCACCAAACCCCCAACTGCTCGGGGCGCTTGTCAGGAGCAGCCCCATCACTCTGACATCTCTCCATTGTTGCATGTTTGTGCATGTTTGTGTGTTCGGGTCTGCATGTACCGTGTATAAGTTACAACAGAGTGAAAAAATTGAATTTCCCCTTGTGGGACTAATAAAGGAATATCTTCTTCTTCTTCTTCTAGAAAAGATGACATAGTTCCACAGTACTAACTTTTTTTTTTTTTTTTTTTTAATAAATCACTTCATCAGGCAGGGTGCCTTTTATATAAATAAAGAAAACCTGCTGTTATAAGCATCCTACTCATGCTGTTGAGCACCAAATTTCTGAAGCAGGGAATGCTTTTAAGAGAGCTAATTAATCAACATGACTCCTGTAGACTGTTTTGTCCTTAAGATTAAGAAAAAGTTAAAAAAAATTACACATATTTTCAGACTAGAGGTCAACATAGAGGAAGGCGAAATGTGATGTGAAAAGTGATGTTGTGTCTAAGAATTGCAGTCTAAGAATTGCAGACTTTGTACATCTGGTACTATCTAATCAGCAGCTTGTGTGTTCACAGTCCTCAAGTCTAGTTTGCATTATCATCTCATTGGGACTTGATTTGCAAATAGTTCTGATTGGCATCTCATTGGCTGCTGAAGTGTGTCACAGTGACAGCTTCCATGTGCGACCTGAACTGTCATCAGTTTTCAACCCTCACATTTTATTCCTCTGCCATCTTCAAGGTGTTGATTAGACATTTTTAGGCACATAACATGTTGAACAGAGTACACGACAGAAAGTGGTAATCATGTACTTCACTGACTATGTGGCTGTTATAGATGCGTACTGGGGCTTGAGGAGGATATGTGGGTCATGTTCAGATTTAAAATGCAGCTGATGTTAAACAGTGATGCTTTGAAATTTTGATTTATTGAATTTATGTGTGGTAGAAGAATACTTGGATGCAAGGGGAGCAAGTATAGAGGTGTGTGTGTGTGTGTGTGTGTGTGTGTGTGTGTGTGTGTGTGTGTGTGTGTGTGTGTTAATGGCAGCTCAGTTTATGACTGGCAAACACATCAATTACATATACCAGTGCGCACACTCATTCAATTGTACACATGGGTGACTGTGTGCACACTGGGTGTACACTGCACTGTATATTACGTCTACAAATCACTGTGGTATTGGTGCATCTCATTAATATGATGCAGCTTACCTTAAAGTACATGTGCATGCATACATGAATGGTAGGTTGAATGGTTGGTGAGAAGCTGAAATACTGTATGGATGAAGGCAAAAGGTGAAACCTTTAAAGATTCCGTTGTTGGGCATTTTTATGAGGATAAAAGTGATGTGTCCATGCAAATGTTGATTTTCATGTTTTTCATCTACATATGAGAAATGTTCTTTATTATTTCCATTTATTTGCCCCTGACCTTGACTAACTGAAGTGCAGAAACCGCTCCCAGTTTCCCTAGAATCAAATGGAAATGTATCATTACTATTCCACAGCCGAGGCTGCGGGAAAACACAAAACAGCAGTACAGCTATTGACAAATTCATCATGCAATCTCAGTGTACAAACTCTAGATTTCATCATCTTGCTCATCAGCAGCTCTTTCCCATGAATTATTTGTTGGCTCCTCTCCTCCTTCCCTGTCCTCTCCTCTTGATGTGGTAAAACCCATCAAGAATCTATAAGTAGGCCCTGTCCCAGTGTCTCTCAATCAAAATCAGGAGCAAGCAGCTCCTCACCCCGTCTACGGGCTGAATTATTTACCAGTCATTGATGTGGTGGTTGACCAGCAGTTTTGCTTGTGAATTATTCATGCCCCCTCTTCTCTTAGTCCAAGGGATTAACACTGAAAATGAATTCACATTTTATTTGTCGTGCTCCTAAATGGGCATACTACATCACTACATTTGACTGTTAAAGAAGTCCAGTTAATGAGTAAAGACAGTTTTGATTTTAACCATTGTCCTGTTTTCTTAAAGAATATTAAATATTTTACACACCACAGCCACCGAGCATGGCTGACAGATTCAGTTTGTTCGATTAAATCATGTTGGTATCCAGGAAGGAATCTGTGAAGTCAGATATGTCACGGCTGTGGAGGTAAGTCTTAATTGGAGACAAATCCCAAAGCCTGCAGCATAATAATTTATATTTTAACCCACACTCATCATGTCATTCATTATACCCATGAGGCAAACAGAAAATAAAACATACTCAAATCCAAACCAACTACACTGCATACCTGTAGATAACAACTTTATCTTAAATCATTGCACGTTGTTATCCATGATTAACAGCAAAAGCAGAATAATCCTCTGCGTAACTGGTCATACATTGCAGCAAGTTCTACAGTATTGCAAAATATTACAAAATCAGATTTGAATGGTACATGCATTTACATTTTTATCAACCTTTTTTTCTCTTAAGAATAGCATTCATATGTAGTTATTTTTGCCTTGTGATGCCAGTACAATTTACATCATCACACGTAGTTTACAAATGTCTGCTGAAAAATGCCCTCATGCTCGTGCATATTTCTGTTTCTCTGATGAATATGGGCCACCACGACCTGCTGGCACGTTTGATGTTGGATTGGTGTGTCTGAGCTTCAACAGCTGGACCCTGTAGTTTTTAGAACAGGAGTAAATAATGTATTTGTTGGGGATTGTTATCAACTCGGGATTAATACACATTTGGTGCTTTAGCAAATGATCAGTGTATGTGGTATTTTCTCAAAATAAACTACAATGCCTGTGTTCATTATGAGTCCAAATACAAAGTTGTGGCTTGTTTATGTGTATTTAATAGCAACATTGACACCATTATAGGTCAGTTGCACAGAAGAATAAGCTATATCAGAATCGCTTAATTGTTGATTTCTGGAAATGGGAAATTTTTTAAAATTATTATTTATTTTTTTTTTTTTACAGATATTTAATCATAGGACAGGAGGTTAATTTGTGAATTTTACAATAATATTATAGTTCAAAGACATATATTGTAACATCTACTGCGGCCTCTCACTCACTGATCTGCTTTGCCGCTGCTGCTACTGCTGCACTCAGTCTGGATCAACACCCTGCCAGTGCTGCTGCTGCAGTGAGGGAGATTGAAAATGACGGTGTGTGTCCTGGGAGCCGACTCACATCCTGACACTTTTCCCCTCTGACTGGCAAATATGATCATTGTAAGATCTCTTCTCCACCCTCTATTTACAGATAGTAGAGTGTGTTCAAAGAGAATACTGATGATCTTAAAAATCCACACACAGCTTTATTCATCTCTTGGTCTTTGACGGTGTGATTTATTTTGCCACGACACCCTGCACCTCTTTAGGAAATGTACCCGATACATAATCTGCTCTGCACATTTTAATTGACTAGAAATACCAGCTATTATTAAAGTAAAAGTATGTAACATTTCGAGGGATCTATTGGCAGAAATGCAATATAATATTCTTAACTGTTTTTTCATTAGTGTATAATCACCTGAAACTAAGAATCGTTATATCTACATAGGGAACGATTCCTCTTCATGGAGTTACACGCTTGTTAAACTGTGGTAACATGAGCTGCACAGTGTGAAACTGTGGTACCGCCAGCTGCCATCTGACTTTCGTTGCCCCTCAAGTGGTGTTATTATGGTAAGGATGGCTTCTCAGCGAGATGAACGACATTACAACGGTTTTGCGCTCAGCGGCTCACGTTATACCACAGTCATGGAAGGGGAGGAGAGAGCAGAGGGTTACTCAGTTGGCTGCAATCTGCAATTACACCACTAGATGCCGCCACATCCAACACACTGTACTTCTGTAATTCTTTGCAGCTTTTTCTTTGTCTGTGGTGGGAAATAGTTGTGTAGGCCAGATACATATGATGATAATACCCTTAAATTTAAAAGATACAGAGTAAGATGGCTATCATTGTTTCATCATCAACGAATCAATGAATGAAACTGGGGTTTACAGCTGAGTGAAAGTTTGAAGCATTAGACTTCAGTAAAAACCTGTTTTTTTCTCCTGCATATTTTTGTTTTAGAAATGTTCAAACAATGACATGGTTTATTATTTTAAATGACTGTATAGAGTCTGAACAAGTGCATTTACAGTCAAAAATACATGATGTAGAATTTAATTACTCTTATATTTTACCTAACCTGCTTCAGTTTGCTTATTGCAGAGGCAGATGCCACTTTTAAGTTCACATGTGGTAATAAATAAATAAATACAGTTGTTGTACTGTAGAAGTCTCAGCCTTGGAAAAGAAATAAAAACACAATGGATGGTACAATCAAGTGATACCTGAGAAAATACACAATAAAAAGCACTATACAAATCATAGGCACAGCTTCAGTGTCTGTGTGTGCATGTGTGTGTGTGTGCATATTTGTGTGTGTGTGTGGAGGCACTATTCATTATTCTGACTACCTGTGGGAAGAAACTGTCTCTGAAATGGGTGGTGCGTGATTTAATGCTCCCTTAGTGTTTTCCAGATGGCAAGAGTGAAAATAGTGTGTGGGCTGGATGACTGGTGTCCTTGATGATGCTTTGGGCTTTCCTTATGCAGCGGGTAATGAAGATATCATAGAGCTGTAGAAGGTCTGTGCCAGCAGATTTCTTGATGCTGGCTTTACTATGTTTTGCTGTAGTTTCTGGTCCTGTGCAGTCAAAGCATATACTGTAATTCAGCCTGCCAGGAGAGACTCTCTATGGTGCAGCGAGGAAAGTTAAGCCAAGCCTCAGTTACCATGCTGAATCTTTTGAGACCTCACGGTCTTTGTTGTGATTTCCTCAGGAAGCAGCTGGTATTATGAAGAAGTTTGCAATGTATACAGTGGTGAATTAGAAATTTATATAATATCTCAGGTGGCCAGGGCTTGTTTTTGGAGTGGGGATCTGAGGTTACCGAAGGCAAGGGGAGACAAGAATGCATGTAAATATAACAAGATATATCTCTCAGATGGAGCAATGGGGGATTTTAAGTTTGCAGCTCTGTTAGGCTGCACCTGGCCACGATATTGGTAATATCAGCAGCTAAACTTTTCACAAAGACAATGTTTACATGCTGATACAGCAGGTACAGCATTAACCATGTTCATCATTTTAATTTAGCATGTTAGCATTTGCTAATTAGCACTGAACCCAAAGTACAACTGAGGCTGATGGGAATGCTTTTCAGATATTTGGTCATAAAAAGTGAAATTTTAACCTGATGATGGTGCAACAGAAACGGTCTGGGGATCACATCACACTCCTAATGATTCATCTTCAGGTCACCATGGACATTTGTACCAAATTTAATGCCATCCCGTCCAAAATTGTTGAGATATTTCATCCTGGACCAAAATGGTGGACAGGCATACAGACCAATATCATCCAAATATGGTCTTAAGAACATTCAGCAATCAAAAGAGCCGTTTCCAACAGAAATACATCTATATTACAGGCTTTAGAAATGTGTGGCCATTCAGAGCATGTGCCTGTTTAGAGCAGGCTGATAGCTTGGACCCAAGGAAGTGCTGTGCAGTGTTGTTGAGAACCACTCGTCACTCATTGACTCCATGGAAGTGAAGATGAGTTCAGTCGCAACGTTAGTATATCCAGCATCCAGTAGCAAAACTGAACTGCAGTCAGTGAGCAGCGGTCTGCCCGCTGCTGCTGCACAAAGCGCCATTTGCTTGTTTATTCAAACTTCATTAAAACTGAATGTCGCATGTCCAAATTGCGTCAAATTCAACAAAGCACTCCCTCAGGTCTCCAGCAACACACCCGCCAAGTGTGAAGTTGTGTGAGCGGTTCTCTAGACATGTGAAGGACATCCAGACAGAAAGAGAGTCCTTGCTTTATACTTAGATATTAGTTGGCTGTAGAGAAAGTGCTGCTTTGTTGTATGGCAAGGAAAACTACATTAAATCTGTGAACTGAATTCTTTGTTTAGTTAGTTGTTGATTGAGGTGATTAAGAGGATAGAAAACACTGTTGTGTGTGCAAGCGAAGAGTGAAAATAATTTTTTTGCCAATATTGTTTGCTGTTCAGCCACTTTCCTAATTTCCTGATTTTTCACTACCATCTCCGGTTGGTTCCTCTGTTGCCTCCTGTAGTCATCGCTTGTTTATCCTCATTGTTATTAATGGAAAATAGCAGTTTTCTCCTGATTGTGTTTCCTGTCATTGATCAAACAGTAACAGTGTAGTGGTTGCTATGGTTACCATTATGGTATTTGCTGGTGCATTTACTTTGAGAGGTTTTTCACCTCTGGGATATTTTAGACAAGCCTTTTTTTGCCTTTCTAACATTTTCACGAATAATTTGCAGTGTAATATAAATACAGTGACAACTCAGAAACTGTGTTCAAATCACAGAGGATTACTGCACAGAACCAAGGTGATAGAAAGTGATATGTTAGTTATAGTTATAGTTGGCTCTTTAATGTGGAGATTATTGTCTTGACAAAAATGTATAGACAATGTACTGCATGGCAACTAGAGAGAAAACCCTCTATAAATACTTGATAGTAGGATTTTTTAGGATCTTTCATAGAAACTGAATGTTTTGAAATTTTATATATTTTTTTTATTTTGTGAAACTGTATCTTACAATTTGTCATGTGGCCTTTGTGGTTGTTGTTATTGCTGTTGTGTCTTGTAATCCCATGTGGGCTGGGCACCATACTGTATGTGAGGGACATTCAAACAAACCAATATGCAGCTGATCCCAGCTGACATAGGTTGAAGGTGGAGTGGACAGGTCTCATCACAGTGTAATAATCACAATATTATCTTGCTACCTTGCCATGCTCTTCATCGCTAATATTTTCTGTCACGCTCAAGATTTTTCACTGAAGTCCTGGTAGAACCGAAGAGTAGAGATACTTAACTCTAGATCTTGGAGAAGCATGTAATGAACTTGTGCATCATTCTTCTTGTCAGTAATGTTGTCAGAACCATAACTTCCTCCTCTAATCAATGACAGAATCACATTGGATGCATGTTGTGGAGGTCAGTGAATTTGGGGTCAAAGCTTAAATGGTAAATGGACTTGCATTTATATGACACCCTTCTAGTCGACCCCTCAAAGTACTTTACATTACATGTCGACATTCACTCATTTACGCACACCGTCGTACACTGATGGCAGAGGCAGAGCCACACAAGGTATCACCTGCTCATAAGGATGTAAACTAATGCTGTTCACACATGGATGGCACAGCCTCGGGGAGCAATTTGAGGTTAAGTATCTTGCCCAAGGACGCTTCAACATGTAGGATGGAGAAGCCCGGGATTGAACCGCTGACCGGTGACCCGCTGAGCCACAGCCACCCCATTTAATGTAATGAAACTCTGTTCACAAACTGGTGGAAAATCAGTATAGTACTTACACCGATCTGCCATAACATTAGGACACCCTGACTGATCTGCGGCTATGCAGCCCCATACTCAACAAGCTGCGATGCACTGTGTGTGACACCTTTCTATCGCAACCAGCATGAACTTTTTCAATTATTTGAGCTTCCTCTATTGGAACAGACAACACGGGTCAGCTTTTGCTCCCCACATGCATCAATGAGCCTTGGGCACCCATGACCCTGTCGCTGGTCCAGCGGGTTCCTTCCTAGGACCACTTTTAGTAGGTCTTGACCACTGCAGACCGGGAACATCCCACAAGAGCTGTAGTTTTGGAGATGCTCTGACCCAGTTGTCTAGCCATCATAGTTTGGCCCTTGTCAAAGTTGACATCCTTACATTTGCCCATTTTTTTTCTGTTTCAAACGCATCAACTTCAAGGACAAAATGTTCACTTGCTGCCTAATATATCCCACCCACTGCCAGGTGCCATTGTAACAAGATTATCAGTGTTATTCACTTCACCACCTGTCAGTGGTCATAATGTTGTTAATGTTATGGCTGATCGATGTAAAACTCAATGTGCACTACTATGACTTGTACAGCCTTCATTGGAAACAATGGCCTTGTCGAACTTGAACTTTTGGTATGAAAGCCCTGTATTGTAAATATTCTTCTATCAGTCAGTTACATGGAAATATTTTAGCATGGCACTTGAGAAATAGGAATCTAATTGCTACAGGAAGTTTGTATTTTAGTCTGTAAACTGTAAAGACAACAACTAAAATATATCTACTAATTGAGCAAGGTGAATCAGATTTAAAGACATGTCTCTAATAATAACCTGTGTCAAATAACGACCAGGTTCTCTTCTTATTTCAGGTTAATAATTGCAACTATTTGAGTACACTATGTAGAGTTTAGTGTAACTGAATGCTGAAAGTGAAGCTCATAAGATAATATCAGAATATGCTGTGTTCTCTTTACATGCAGACAAGATGTTGTTCATCATTGTAATCTGGTGCAACAATTTTGTAAGAAAATGGCCAATTAGGGGATCTCTACATTCAGAATATTCATTCTTAGTGCTCAATATTGTTTATTAGCATGTGTGGGCAGTTTTGTTTGTGAAAAGAGGAACTGGTATTTGGCAGTCATTAACTCTTCACTCACAGAGCAACAACAGCCAGAGGCCACGCCCAAGGGTGCCTCCTCAGAGCACTTTCTCATCTGGAGAGGCGTTGAATGAAATCAGGGCACCTTTCTCCCTGCTAGTGTTAGACAAAGCCCCATGCCATTCACACAAGTGAGTCTAATAACACAGTTAGGCCATTCAGGCTGGCTTCATTGTGTGTCAGAAAGAGCAATGCAGCTGTTCAATACAATCAAACACAGAGCTGTTTCTCCCCCGGTCCTGAGGAGTAACAGAATCGAGTGGCCTGCTGATTGACAGATGTGGTGAAACATGACAAATGTTTCCTCAGCTTTGGAACAAATTTACTTTGGTGTGAAATATCATTAGCTAACAAGGCTCGATTAATGAATTCAGATCATTTAATCATTTCATCTGCCAGTGACCACACAAACCAAGGTTTAGGTTGTCTTTTAAAACTTGTGTCTTAAACAAATTCTACTAATTCATGAAGATGATTGAAGTTACACTATCACTCTCTTGTCTAATTTTTTATTTGAATAAATCCAAATACTGTAAATTTGTACATTTTTATTTATTTATTTATTTTTTTAATCATTTAACATGTGTATCTGCAGTTCACTTTTGAGCCACAGGAGGTAGCGTGAATGTTCGTATTCTTCTGATAACTGAAGCCGGCGTATAATTTTGAATTTTGAATCCATTCTTTCATATATGAAAGTCTAACGTACAGTTTGTTTTACTGATGAGATGAAAAACATGAGGGCTTGTTAACTTCACCTATCTGCATTTATTTGTTCTCATTTATAAAGTATTTAACATGTGTATATGTTTTCAATAACATGCATAAAGCAGTTGTTGATTTTTGTTGTGATTTATCAAACGTATGTATCTCTCTTTAAAATTGCTGGTTTACCTAAAAAAACAAAAAAAAATACCTATACCTAAAAAAAATTTTGGGAAACAGTGAAACATTAATGGATAATGTTCATCTAAAAATATTAAAGGATAAAACTGGTGCTATAGAGTATATGCAATTTTTTGGGCAAAGTTTGGGTAACGATGGAGATCTACTTCACAGTGAAATAAGCCATATCAAGCTTTGGCTGCTTGTCAGTGACATCAAGTCATTGTTGATCTTTTTATATTTTTAGCTGGACTGCAGAGGGCTAGCCCTACAAAAGCAAAAGTCTGTTACTGAGTGAGTGACTGAGTGATGAAGTTACACGATTGGTCGACCGAGTGTTGGAGTTTCCTTATTGGATGTTGCTCTTTCAAAATAAAAAGGCAGGGAACTGTCCTTTAAGCAGATGAGCTCGTAGAGCATGTCCAGTCCGGCTGAAGAAACTTGAACCAAGCTGTCAAACTAGGCAATCTAGTTCTAAAATAAACAAGACTCAGCAGTGGCATTGCCTGTGTCTCGCTTAAAATGTTTTCAGAAGTAGATATTGGTGGATTGTTGTGACGGAATAACGTAGTTTACAAGCAGAAATTCAACAACAGTATATGTTACCGCTTGAACAATCACTTGAGTCATATAGAAGTACAGAAGCAGAGAGACAAAACTCTGTTATTTTTTACAACAGCCAGTGCAGCCATTTTGAACTGAAATCATTTATTACTGTATTTTTCACACTATAAGGTGCACTTAAAATCCTTCAATTTTCTCAAAAATCAACAGTGCGCCTTATAATCTGGTGTGCCTTAAGTTTCAATTCTGGTTGTGCTTACTGACCTCGAACCAATTTTATGTGGTACAGGGCGCTCAAAAATCTGTCAACATGTTGTATTACGACTTTTGTAAACTATGAAGCCGCACCGCTGGATGGATTGTCAGAGATTTATGTTAAGAGACCGAATGGCTTTTTCCACAAATCTCCGTCCCTATTGGTCTGTGACTCCACACGTTCATTGATAGTGTGCCTTGTAATCCGGTGCACCTTATGCATGAAAATAGACATTGATATTGATAATCATTGATAGTGCGCCTTATAATACGGTGCACCTTATAGTGCGAAAATATGGTATATTTATAATATTTTATTGTTCAACACAGGCCATTTTGCTAGAATATGACGCTAAACTAGAAATAATTTTGTTTTATTTTTGCATGGCACCCTTTAGGTGAACTAGCGTCTGGTTGCCACTTTCAATCCAAATTGGTGTAGGCATAGCTTTGCTGCTCAGTGGTGATGTTGCAAATGACATTCACTTTTTTGCAATATATTTTCTTTGGTTGAATGGAGCAGAGCATCCTCTAGTGTCCTTGTCTGACCTGGTGGACATTTACCTCCTGATTTAACTTGATAGACTTGACCATAGACTCTGTATCTGTATAACAGTTTCACCACAAATTCACAGACTGACCATACACGGTCCAGCATATATTCAGTTTTGAACGAGGAAAATATATGAAAAATATAGACTATTGTTTGCCTTGTAATTTTGGTTAGAGTAGTGTATGCATGACAAGCCAATTTGTAGGAATGAACCAGGAACAGAAAATATGCTCCTAGTCAAGTCACCAAGTAAGAAAATGTTTCAGATTATCAACTCTGTCGTTATTCTCGTTTCTAGTAATAATAAACTAAATGAAGTTTAAAAAAAAAACTCTTTTCCCTCCCACTCACAGACATATACATGTATGCAAGCTCATTTATGCAAACATGTTAACTTTTCACTTTGTTGCAGACAAGTGATAAGTGGATCTTAAAGCTTTGGTAGCATATTGTCTCACATGTGCAGTCTACTGTAATTACTACAAGATGCTCTTTCTTTTGTAAATCTAATAGGCTAATCTTGGGCACCAGAGAAATTCATTATTTCATGATGTATTAAAAGCATGGTCAGACATAAATGGAAAGAAAATCATGCCAATTACACACATGGAAGGAGCGCATTGATTGTCCAGACCCTCAATATTCTCCATCTTCTTCTAAGCTGTCAGCATTGAGGAGCTGAGAGTCAGACAGGCTGATTACCAGCACAGATACATCCCAGCTCAGCCATGGCAGCAGCCCCGACACTTCTGCTGCCTTGCACTGAACCACAACAGTAACTAATTAGCATAGACAATACCTTTCTGATCAACACAAAGCATTCCCTCTTGTTTCCAATGATGCACCATGAATTTAAATGAGCCAATTAGCGTATACATTCCCCTGGTATTGAGTTCACAAAGTCTTAGACTGAGATTCTGCTTCACAGCAACACAGCAGAAAGTTTAGCTGCCCTGCAGGCCGAGAAAGGTCAGTGTCATGTAACACGCACTATAGACTATTTCAAGTGCGTTTGTGGGTGTTGATCAGGATGGATCAAGCATTAGCTTATTATTTTAGTGTTTTAAAAAGGAACAAGTAAAAAAGGAATTCATGTAATTTTAATTTAAAAGCATGTGATACAGGATGCAGAAAAAAATCTGGGTACATTTATATAAATATGCCATTTGCAGAGCAGTTGTTCAATAGATTCATATTTTTTTTATTATTTGAGGACTGTGGCTGATTAGCAGCATAATCAGCAGCTCTTTTGCATTTTTTTTCTCTGTTTTTCTGTTATTTTCTGAATCATACTCTGCACTATCCTTGCCACAAGAGGACCTTGGTTACTTTATCCTGCTGTGAATATTGATGTGATACATACAGTATAATACAAATATAATGTTTCATTCAGCAGGAAGCACAGCAACTTTTAAAGCATGGGCACATAAACTCAGAGTTACTACTTGAGTTTATTTTTGTTAAAAATGTGTCTTTTTTTTCACAACTAGCTGTTGCAAGGGAAGTCCATTCCTAAACTGGGGTCACTGGACCAGATTGAAACAGGAAGTGGAGACGCAGAGGGACGGTACAGCGGCGACTGTGATGATGAAGACGGCTGTGGTGGTTCAGGAGGCAACGAGGTTAAGAGGAAAGTCTCCAGAGTCTCCAAATGTAAGTCACATCTTTTCCTAATTTTATTGAACAGTTAACAGTGTGTGGAGTTTGCATGTTCTCCCTGTGTAAGCGTGGGTTTTCTCCGGGTACTCCGGCTTTTTCTCACCAAACTTGTGCTCAAGTTTGGTGAGAAAAAACAGGCATTTTAAAAAGGGCCCCTTGACCCCTGACCTGAAGATAAGTGAATGTTAATGGGTTCTATGGGTACCCACGAGTCTCACAGACATGCCGACTTTATAATAATCACAGTCAGTTTGGGTCAAGTCAACACACTGACATACTGACAGCTGTTGTTGCCTGCTGGGCTGCAGTTTGCCGTGTTATGATTTTAGCATATTTTTATGCTAAATGCAGTACCTTTCTGGACATATTTGTAATTGAATTGTTTTAATTAATTTCCAATAATAAATATATGCATTCAGTGTTTGCCCACTCCCATGTTGATCTAATCTGATCAAATCTCCCTTAAGGTTAATTTTGAACAGATAAAAAATGTGTGATTAATTTGCTATTAATCACTATTAACTATGAACAATCATGCAATTAACTGTGCTTAAATACTGTATTTTAATCGATTGACAGCCCTAGTCTGGATGTATTATTGTATATAGTTTTTATTGTCTCTTTGTATGAGGTGAAGATTTTTGTATATGGTCCCAGGTCAAAAAATGCAACTAAACATATAACTAGATTATTATTAGATAAGATATTCCTTTATTTGTCCCACAGTGGAGAAATTTACAAAAGTCAGAATGGGTCTTACAGGGTGTTGCTGTTCCTTGCAAGATGGAGATATTAATCATATCTCATAAATCTCCATTCATCATGATCTGATACTCTTTGAGGAGTAACAGGTAAGGATGTACATTGCTGAAGATGATTGTGATGATTATCGAAACATATAACACAGACTTAATAATCACATAAACATAACATAACAAGTCATACATATGTATGTTCTTATGCTTCTTAATTTTCAGTGCATGTATTAATTTATGCCTTATACTCATCTACCTTGCAGAATTTAAAAATTAGAAGTAGTTTTCGATGAGTGACAACATTCAAAGGTGCAGTTGCCTAATGCTATATTTTAATAAGACTTGCTCCAGTCTCCATTTTATGACAGCCATAATAATAGTCGTTAAAGATAATAGTTGCTATGGGGACATTATTGCAATCAAGGCCCGTTACTTTAAAAATTATTGCTCCTCAGAGGATCAGTAACCCCTGATGAATCACAGCGGCGGAGCTTCATTTTGTTACCTGTCACACTCTGCTCTCAGCACAGGGATCCCCCCTCTACTCTCCATCAAACATGCTAACAACCTGATTAATCACCTCTCTCATTTTGCCAATGGCGACAGCGAGGAAGGGGGGTCATCCAAACAAGCCGTTCTATCCGTGTAAATGTTTCCTTTACTGCTTGTCAGTCTGTCCCGAGGCTTTAGCAGCTCAGGCTCTGGGAAGCTGCTTAACAATCGCTCATCTGAGGCTGTGGGGAGACTCTGACATTTATCACCCATTACAGTAGAGCCGCCCTTTCCTTGTCATAGGCCAGATCAGCTTGTCTCCCATATTTATGACCCACTGTCTGTTGTGACCTCTGGTGAGCATCTATCCCCTGCTGCCTGACCCTCAAACACAGAGAGTTCCCCACCTGAACCAGACCTCTGGTCCGTTTCTGCAGCTTTTTGTGTTTATTGCTACAAAATTATTTGATTTCTTTTTATAGATGGTTTGGTATTTTTCTTTGGCTTTTATTATTGTAGTAGAATTATATGAATTAGTGAAACTTGCCACCCAAGGACACAGCAACACTAAAAACATATTGTATTGCTCTCTTTTACTGAAAAAGAGTCTTACACAATATAAAGCAGCTTGAAAGTACAGCAAATACTGAATGTAAGTACCATGCATTATATTTAATGAACAGGAATAAAAATATGTCCTCAAATCATATAGAAGAAAAGTACTGCTTTTGGACTCCAGTCTTGACATAGCTCTTTCTTTAGAAAACAAATCAAATCAGTCCAGGTCATGTTTCTTCTTTTTGATTTGGCACAATTCAAATAGAAAGTATATTCCAGGAGGTTTAATCCAAAACACCTTTAGGAGTCACAGATAAACAAGCAACCCACTGTCCACTGAATCCTTCTCCATCATAATTGTTTTTAACCAACAGACATGTAACACCACGGGCTGCACGGTGGTGCATTTGTTTGCACTGTCGCCTCACAGAGGATCACAGGTTCAAATCCAACTTGGAGTGGAGTTCTCCCTGTGTTTGTGTGGGTTTTCTCTGGGTTCTCCGGCTTCCTCCCACAGTCCAAAGTCATGCTGTTTAGGTTAATTGATGACTCTAAATTGCCCATAGTTGTGGATGTGAGCGTGAATGGCTGTCTGTCTCTATGTGCCCTGCAATGGACTGGCGCCGTACCCCGCCTTCGCCCAATGCCAGCTGGGATCGGCTCCAGCCCCCCCGCGACCCGCAACGGGATAAGCGGTTGAAGATGGATGGATGGACGGACATGTAACACCTTCAGAAACTAACTGGTGTATGACAGAGGTTAATAATTATGTGTTAAACCCTCATTTGACCAATCCTGAAAGACACTTGGCCTTCACACAAGACCCGGTCTGTTGTTGTAGTTAGACAGAATTTTATGTGGCTGAGAGGAGGCAAAGTTAGCACAAATATGTGTGGTTCAGAGAGTAGAGCAGATCGTCCACCAATCGGAAGGTCAGTGGTTCAATCCCCGGCTGCTCCTGTCACATGTTGATGTGTCCTTGAGCAAGACACTTAACCCCAAATTGCTCTTCAGGCATAGCCATCGGTGTGCAAATGAGATGAATGAGTATTTAAATTAGGGCCTGATGGGCAAAGTTGGCAGCTTACCGTCTTGCCGTCAGTGTATAAATGTGTATGTGTGAATGGGTGAATGCTGACATGTAATGTAAAGTACTTTGAGTGGTAAGAAGACTAGAAAAGTGCTGTATAAATGCAAACCTATTTACCATTTACCATCCAGTGCTGTGGTACTCAGTCTTGGTCTCGAGACTGGTCTCAAGACCACTTTTTGAAGGTCTCTGTGTCGTCTTGACATCAATCATACCTTTACACACTCTTATTTTGGTCTATGACAAAGAGGAATCAGGATTTTATTTGAAGACCAGTCAACTGCAGGGATATCACTAAATTGCCTGTCCATTGTGTGATTGATTGTTAACATCATTACTGCGATTGCTCATAGAAAAAAAAGGGAATTTCCCACACATAAAATTCACCTCTGTAATGCCTTTTGATTATTTTATCAAGACATTTATCATAGTACACTTACTGTAAACATACACACATAAGCAGTTTAAATGGCAATAAAAGAGGTGAATGAAGAGGAATCTTCGTTTGTTTTCTGTGTATGTCTTTATAGGAATGTGGATGGCTCAGATCTATTTGAGGAGAGCCTCTGGTTTACATGTTTGACATTTTAGCATAAGCATGTCATGCAGTGTGGGACTCTCACTGGTCTTGGTCTTTATGGACTTGGTCTCAACCCCTCAAAGTGTTGGTTTTGTCTTGGTATCGATACACTTGGTTTAGGTCTTGACTACAACACTTTTCTGTTACAGAGTTAAAGTATATCTATAATAACCGAATAGTAATCCTCTAGTTCAGTCAGTCAACTTGCGTGGAATGGGATTATTATGAGGATATTGGACTGCAGTATTGATATGTGGCTTCTGAACTGGTCACACCTAACAAGTAAGCACTAAGCTCAACACAGCTGGAAGTAAGGAGTGATGATAACTTCCCCCTTAGGGGAGCATAAGCTGCCAGTCTGCTTCATGCTTGTTGATATCGGATTGGGGGGGGGGGGTCTTTTTTCATTTGCTACACAACTACTTGTGAGACTTCGCTTTATAACTGATTGTGCTTATTGTGAATTTGGTGACAATGGTTTGTCATTTTTTAGTCAAAGGATAAGGTTGACGATATGCAATTTTTGTTACCTACCCTCATGAACATGTCATGAATACAGAACATATTTAGCAAATGTTGCTTTAAAAGGAGTACATTAGGAAGCAGGACAATGTGTGTGGGATTGGCTCAAAATAAAACACCTTGCCCATATTCATCATAATGAAGGACCGTATCACTCAGTACAACAGTAGTGCTCATTGATGTGTTCTCTATATTTTTTTGTGCATCACTTTCTTCATTTGCTACACAACTATTTGTGGCACTTTTCCTGTGAACAACCAACACAAGTGCAACACATTGAATGCCTTGCATTCATGTAAACATGTAGTCATTTTAATCCCAACCAGGATGTTTCCCTAAACTTAAGTCATTTTTGTAGCTTAACCTAACCAACCTTTAAGGTGCTCTGTATGATATTTAGAACATTAATGTAGCATGAAACAGTTATTAGCCATGTAAAGATCTAGAGGAATAATGTCTTCTCTAGCCAATAATGAAGTCACTCTCTATCCGTGTGTGTTGTACTCAGATCTTCTCCCACTTTGTTGACATAGTCGGGCTGGCCAAGCATGCTTTTAGTGCATGTTTGTGCATGTGAGCATGCCCCATGGCTAATGCATACAGTGGTTGCAGCTGATTGGGACGGTGACAGGACGGAAGTGTAGCACCCATCCTCTGGTTCCCTCACAGGTTAACATGATTCACTGTCAGCACTGATGCCTTTGTTTTCACTGTTAGCGCTGTTAGCTGTGAGCTGCTGGCTTAGCTGTCGCTATATTGAAAGCTGTGTGGAGGCAATAGAAATGCTCCCAGTCTCACATGTAGCACCATAACGTTGTCATTATTATTGTCATTATTTTTCAATAGTGCTACGTAATGGTTTTGGAAGCCACATATAAATGATGTCGCCTGCCAATACTTGCATCAGATCAGAAGAAGCTTCTATGTTTCGTTCTAGACGTCATGAACAAACAGCTTATTTTGTCATAATTTAGAGGACTAGCTGCATCAGGGTGTCTTGACTCTGCCATTTGCAAATCACTGATGGCAAACTTAACTTAGATTCAGTATGAATTTATTTTTGGGTCACTACATAAAAGATCAGTGTTTCACCTTTAGGGGGATCTACTGGCAGAAATAGAATATATTATTAATACGTATGTTTTCTTTAGTGTGTAAGCACCTGAGTATTTTTGTTACCTTAGAACGGGCCATACTGTATATATTCTCCAAATGACCTACGGTACTCTAAAAACAACTTGCTCTAGAGAGGGTCATTCATGTTTTCACGTCGGCCACCGTAGTTGTCCAACACGGGAGCGGTTACAATTTGCAACCTCACCGCTAGATGTTGCTAAATGCTACACACTGTTCCTTTAAAATAAGATGCTCCTTTCAAGTAAGAATTGACTGAAGTCACTAGAAGTTGCCAGATAACATCATATGCTAAATAGCACAGAAATTGATTGAATTCTACAGCTCATAGTGCTGGGAGAAGGTTCGCTGTGTCTGGGACGCTCTGTGATCTTCACACTTGTTTGGGATCAGACAAGTTGTACAAATCTGCATCAGTTGCGCTGAACTGTCGCCAAGTGCTTTAGCGGTCAACATTTTGACATTGTTCTGGATGGAATATTAATTTAGTTGTATTAGTTGTTAGAAACAGAGTTGAGAGTTGCTAAAAGTTACTACGTCTTACTGCAGCACCAGAGTTTATAAATTGGCTACCATGAGGCTAAATCATAGTAGTGATGATACACAATTTATGAACATTGTTAGTTTTTATTTCAGTCTGTTTGCAAAACTTCAAAACAGAAAGCTGTTGAGACAGAGCTGCAATATTAAACCAACCACCTTACTAGTAACATCTCACCAAGCGCATGATCAACAAACAGAAGTTTAAATCACTGTCAGAGTTTTCAAATCTTAGCCTATATAGAAGTTACAAGAGTGCGTGATATATTTCCAGCTGCCATTTTATGGCAAGTGCCTCAGTCAATGGAAGTAAATGGAGTACAGTGATATTGCCATCGTAGTGCCAGATACTTAAACACCGTGACTAATTTAATTTGATTTCTTTCTCCACATTTATCCATAATCCCTCACTGCTGTGTCTTTGATGTTTATCAGCAGAGCTTGCTGACGGTAGATCAGGATGATAAGGAAATAAAACGGGATGA
The DNA here is from genome assembly GCA_947000775.1 of Pterois miles. Taxonomy (NCBI): domain Eukaryota; kingdom Metazoa; phylum Chordata; class Actinopteri; order Perciformes; family Scorpaenidae; genus Pterois; species Pterois miles. Next base: position 7,367,820 of record CAMQGK010000463.1, read on the forward strand.
GCTCAATACTGACAATACAAGCCCGATTTAAGGGATTATCCTCATTAAGCAGAATTACTGTTGTGAGAATGCAATGTATGTGATGAGAAGCAACAATGTGAGCAGCTCATCCTTCAGAAATATTTCAAGGATTTTTGAATTGTTTAGCAGGCTCATTTCACTTCAGATCGCTGAGCCACCTGACCGAGTCGCTGCCTTTGTGAAACTACAATTAAGCTGACCTGTTTTTTTTTTTTGAGAATTATTGAAAACATGCAGTGAAAACAGAAAAACACTTGATTCATTTCACCCTGATAAACATGGAGGTGAATTGACTGCTCAGAGCTCGTCAAGTAAAGAGAGCGTGTCTGGAGTCTTTCATGCATTTTCTTCCTACATCCGGCCCTGTTTCTGTAATTATTACTGACCTGCCAATTGCTTCAACAAACACACACATTGCTCCTTAATGAAATGAAATGAACATTTAACACTAATGAGAACTAGCACCTCAATGTCAAAACTGGTGTAATATCACAGTGTTGTGTATTGCAGACTATTACAGTGCATGTAAAGCATCGTAACCAGCATCCTAATTACCAATTATAATGGACATAATTGGAATACTCATTGAGAAAAGCCATAATGTAGCCCATGTCTGTGGAACTGTATTGGTGTATTGCTGGAGCTGATCCCAGCTGACACTAGGTGAAGGCAAGGTACACTCTGGACAGGTCGCCAGACTATCACAGGGCTAACACCTAGAGACAGACAACCATTCATGCTCATATTCATACCTAAGGGAAATTTAGAGTCAGCAATTAACAACAATTAAGCTGGAGAATCTGGAGAAAACCCACACTAACATGGGGAGAACATGCAAACTCCAGACAAAAGGGCCACAAGCCGTATTCAAAGCTGTGACCCGCTTGCTGTGAGGTGACAGTGCTAACTGCTGAACCACTGTGCAGCCCCACATAAATTCAGATTTCAGTGTAATTTGACACCTTATCACTCCCATGTAACAGAAGAGATATTTTAGCTTTGATATCCAGAACTTAATTTGGTAAATCAGGTGAAGCTGAAGGGTCTCAATTGTTTGGGATGAGACAGTTCTCTGCTGCAGTGCTGCTTTCTGATTGAGCCTGATGAGATAATTATACACCTGGTTTTAATCGCATAGAAAGCTCAGATATGAATATCATAAATACAGGTTTGCCATTTTAGCTATGGTGGCATATTAATCACACAGATGTGAGCAAACAATAGCATAGAATAGCAAACAAGTAGCGGCTCTGTGAGGCTGTATTATACACCTCTTCCTAACATACAGTGAGTGAGCGAACTCTCGCAAGAGTCCAGATATACTACGGGCGATGTGGAGCTGTAGCATTGTGAAGCATTGATCAACTGACAGTTACTGTCAGCACTGATTTTGATAAACGAAGATAGGTTGGAGGTGTATGAAACTGCTAAAATAGAGCCAATGCGAGGGTGTTTTCAAGCAAGTAACACCCCACTTTACCTGTTGGCTCTCACAGTGCAGGTTAGGACATCTTCATTGGGAAAAACTGAATAAATCTGATGTTCGCTTGCTTGCACCATGTCCAGTTACGAACTTAATGCTAATGTCAGCATCCTAACATGCTCAAAATTATAATACTGCCATGTAGATCTTTGTTAGCGGTTATAGTGTTTCACCATCGTTTAGACTGTTTGCATGTTAACATTTGTTAATATCATTAAACACAAAGTACAGCTGAGGCTGTTGGAACATGATTAATTTTGCAGGTATGTGGCCATAAACCACAGTATTGGACTGAAATTTTGACCTGATGGCTGATGGTGGTGCTAGAGGAAAACTAAGAGGATCACTAAAGTTATCACAATTTTTTGCAAAGGGAGTATGAAAGTTGATAGCAGATTTCAATCTGCAATCCATCAAATATGATGAGACATTTCCCCAAAACCACAAATATGAACCTACTGGTGACACTAGTGGAAAAGTCAGAGGATTCACCCATGGACTGTATATAAGTAGTGGGCATAGTCACCGTGACGTCACCCACCGATTTGTGGACTGCTGTTTTGAAGCCTTGAGTTTGGGAATTTCTTTGGCATATTGTTATTTTGCAACCAGAAGTGACATGAGAAGGTGGAGCTAAGTACAACCAAATAATGAATAAGACATTTTTAGATGATTAGTAGTAATTATAATAAACTGAAAACACAGTGGTGCAGTGGTTAGCACAGTTGCCTCACAGCAAGAGGCTGTGAGAGGGTTGCAGGTTTGAAACTGGCTTGGGGCCCTTGTATGTGGAGTTTGCATGTTGTCCCTGTGTTAGCGTGGGTTTTCTCTGGGTTCTCCAGCTTCCTCCCACAGTCCAAAGACATGCAGGTTAGGTTAACTGATGACCTGTCCAGGGTGTACTCCGCCTTTGCCCAATGTCAGCTGGGATCGTCAGCTCATCCAGTAGTTGTTGAGATATTTCAGTCTGGAGCAAAGTGGTTGACTGACTGACTGATAGTACCATCCCTACAGCCGTGCCACTATAGCCAAAAGAAGAACACACACACCTACATTCCCTGGCTACATACCAGAAGAAAAATAGAGGTTTGCCTCAGCTTCCCTTTATCCAATACTAAATCTTGGATTGTTTGTGACCGGTCAACAACGCCTGCAGTGGAGAACAACTAAGAGTTTTTTTTTCATCCCCCAACCCCATCAGGCAGATATGCCGCTTATCTGGCCTGGTATGGTTCAGCTGCAGACACTGTGACTGCTTGCAGCATGAGCATTGTACTGCAAAAAGACATCTGTCAGACACAGTGGCAGCAGTGGAGACACCAATCGATTTCTAGCAAGTAAGCACAATGAGGGGAAGGGGAGAGGCTGCTTAACCATGACTCCTATTAATTAATAGTGTCTCAGCAGGAGAGTATTTGATGTTATATGAGCTTCTACCTCACAGGCCGGTGGTAAATGAATAAATGTAGAGCCCCTCCTCTATCTGATGCTAAGTGATTATTTCCATGACAACACTGAACGGGGGGGATCTGCACATGTTTAGTAAAAGCAATTTACTGTAATAATATATGGTGTTGTGTATGTTCCAGCTCTAAATGAGAGATCTGAGAGCTTGGGAATTACATCAAGGCCACTTTGGTGGACATATACAGTAATAGGCCTATCTCTGGGAGCCATTTTGAGTTTTCCTAACAGGCCCTGTAATACTTTGCTGTGCCTATTAAAAAGATCTTTATCCTCATTACAGTGTGAGATGAAATTAGGTCACCTGCTGTGACTCCTGCCCTCCTCTGTCCCGGTAATAATGGTATCAGAATCATTTTACGGCAGTGTCTCATAAGCTTTTGACCAATGAGCCTCACTGGTTGGACTCCTATGTTGTCTGGTTATTACTTGATTAAATTAACCCAGTGAACTAATTCATAACTAAGTGATTTGTTATAGACTGTCATGTCTCAGGAAGATTGTACTATTATGTTACTATAATATGCACATTTTTTCCAGTTATACAATAACCAGAGGTCATTATTATTATTATTATTATTATTATTTCAAATGCAATTTGGATTGCACAAACACTATTTCTCTCCTCACTTGTTATTCTTCACCATAAACTGTGGTGAACACATACATTCACCAACAAATAAAATGTAGATGAAAATACCAATCTTTCCCTGTTAAAAAATATGATCATCATCGGTGAAAATTAGCAAAAAGAAAAAAGAACGAAATGTAATAATGTAATGCGGGCGAATGGAAATGCTCTTTGTTTATACTCTTGCTGGGTGGCTGCAGGTCAGGTTGTGAGTGAGTGTCCGTTTCATTGTCATTTAGGAGCTGCTGTATTTTAGACTGCTGCTGTAGCTGTGGGAATATTATAATGTAAAGTAGCTTATGTTGAAAAACGATTTAGGTTTAGTTTTAGAACTGGAGCTGTAGACCTGTATACTATGTAATATGTATTATAGCCTGTATTTAAGAAGTGGACATAGTCACTGTGTATTCCTCAGTGATTTATGGACTGCTGATTTAAAGCTTTGAGTTTGGCATTTTAGCCGTTTATGTTGGCCGTTTTTTGCATCCAGAAGTGTCAAGAGGGTGGCACTAAAACCAAACTTTGAATAAGATGTTTTTAGGTGACCAAATTGCTATAATTAACTTTCATGAACTGAAAACACAGCTGCTATATTGTGTATTTTATTCTAAATGGGACCATAATTTACTAAATGAACATCATGCTGTATGGGACTGAGGCCATAAACTCATGTTTACAATGTTTACTGAGATAATAAATCAAGTGAGAAATAGGGTCATTTTCTCATAGTCGTCTTTACAATCAGACTTCTTTTTGTAACCAGAGGAGTCGCCCCCCGCTGGCTGTTAGAAAGAATATAAGTTTAAGGTACTTCTTCATTGGCTTCGCTTCTCAGACCAAGGAGCTGCTCACTGGTAAATACATGTTTGGATGAAAGGATAATCAAGGAACAGCAACGCTTAATGACACAAAACCAGACTATTGCAGTCTTCCAAAGCAGGAAGCTATCACCATTACAAAAGCAAATGGGTCCTGAAATGATCCACACCTACTGGTTGGAGAAACTATTAATGCTGCATTAACGCCAAGTAGCACAAATGAACCAGTTACCAAGAGCAGACTGACTGTCTAACACAAGGCAGGACAATACTGATCATGAAAGGCACCCACAAGGGAATAGCACCATCCAACTACTGTCCAACAAGGACACTCCTGTCAGGCATCACCATGTTGAAGCTGAAGAGACACGGGTGTCAATACACAAGCAAAGCTCAGCAGGAGATTGGATACTACAGCAGAGGCCCAACACACCAGCTACTGAAGACAGCGCTGTCACTCTACAGCTGCAAGTTGAAACAGACGTACCAAAGCACAGTCTGGATTAGACATTGATGGAAGAAGTGTTCAGATCCTTGAGATAAGTAAAAGTAGCATTACTGCACTGTGAAAACACACTATAACATGTAACAGTCCTGCACAGAAGTAAAAGTATTATTAGCTAAATGTACTTGAAGTTTCAAATGTAAAAGTCCTCCTATGACTGTTGTGGATGGGTACTTAAAATACTGTTGGGTAAATTATTCAATAAAAATGCGTCATATTTTATGAACTCATTGTATGTTTTTGTAGTAGTAAGTAACTAGTGACTTAAACTGCAATATAACTGGAGTAAAAAGTACAATATTTCCCTTTGAATTGTAGTAGAGTAGAAGTATGAAGAAGCACGAAAAGGAAATACTTCAATAAGGTTTAAGTACCTCAAATTTGTACAATTTTACAAGTACAATTATACAAATACAATACTTGAGTAAATAGTCATAGTTACTTTCTGGGATTAGAGCTGAATGGTATATAAATAACACATTTTGTTGCCAAAATTATGTTTTTAAGCAAATTGTAAAAACAAAATCATTCTAAAGAAAAACATTTTGGTCGAATTGTGTTTCTATTATTTTGCCCATTTGTTCATTTATGTCAATGATTGTACTCCAAATAATAGAAACACCTCTCTGTATGATGTAATACAGTTCAGCAGCACCACAAACTACATCCTCCAAAGATGTTCTTATTGTCATGATGTTGACTTCAACCATGCTGCTCAGTTGTAGACTGAACGAACAACCACAAAGTCAAAGACTCAGTTCAGTACTCTTGGATTCCTGGAGCATCTTGCTTTATACAAGGTCAACAACATATTCAGAGCCTTCATCAGAAACTCAATGCACTTGTGGAGAAAACCACTAAAAGCTGCTCAAACATGAGTGGCTAATGTTTGCTGCTCCATACTGACTCAGTGTGTCATCCCTCCTGCTATTCTGCATAGGGTTTAAACCTCTCATAGATCAGATCCCCATGAAGAGTGGATAAAGGTTCATGATGGGGGCTACCATCAGTCACCTCGGCTACATGCAAGCCATCAAGCTGAATGACAAGAGGATCTACAGCAATGACACTGGGACGCCATTTGGAGTGGAAAAATGTGAGTGGGTGGAAGCAAATGGAGGGAGAATAATTGGAAGTGAAGGGGTCGAACTATCAAAAGGCCACATAATAGAACATAGACAGGACACCAAGGAAGGCAGCAACATCTGAGATACATATAAACACCTCAATACACATTATAGGCCCAAATGATGGTTAGAAATTTCGCGAAAACTGAAGCTTTTGATATCAGCAACAGAAAATCACACTGTACAGAGGATTCTACCCAAAGTCCATCACCCTTCCTCTACAGCTGGAGACAGTGGAGGTGAGCGCCAAGGACACTGTATGAAACATGAAGCATTTGTGAGTACATTAGTAAAATGGCTCCTGTCGTCAGCAGACAGATGAGGTGGCTGCCAGAGATTACCAGAAAAAGACACCATCTGCCATTAGAGGGGGGGATCCATGGCTTATGGAGCAAAAGAATTGATAGCAAGAATAAAGTCTCAATTCAGCATTTTTGAAAAGAGTGTGTCAATTACATTTTCACTTGTGTGGGTTAAAAGGTGACATTCTTCCATTTAGAAATTACTAATTTATCATGTTGGTGATGGTATTCATCACTGTGACCTTAACATTCTTTTTCAAATGGATAACAAAGCCTGTCTTTGTTTTAACATTGATAAACAAGAAGTGTCTACCCCTCGTTCTGATATTGATACCAGTGGGCAACTCCGGGTCTGAAAAATAAAGCCAATGCTGAAGTGTCTTAAACCTTTAGCCAGCAGGGGGCGACTCCTCTGGTTGCAAAAAGAAGTCTGACTGTATAGAAGTCTGTGAGAAAATTACCTGACTTCTTCCTTGATGTATTACCTCAGTAAACATTGTTAACATGAATTTATGGTCTCAATCACTAGTTTCAAGCCTTCTTCAATACAGCATGATGTACATTTAGTAAATTACGGTCCTGTTTAGAGTCGAATAGACCATACGGCACTGTATGATTTAGGGCATGGCGACCTTGTGATTGACCGGTCACTACCACAGCGTTGTCCGGTCTGGGAGTTGCCCTTGTTTTTGTCTTGGAAATTTAACCTTTTCACAGTGTGTTTTCAGTTCATTCAAGTTAACTATAACCTTTTTGGTCACCTGAAAATGCCTCATTCAGAGTTTGGTTTTACCTCCACCCTCTGACGTCACTTCTGGTTGCAAAAAGACAGAATGGCAACAACCAAAAACCAAGATGGCGACTGGCAAAATACCGAACTCGAGACTACAAAACGTCAGTCTACCAACCAGTGGGTCACATTGACTCTGTCCACTTCTTGTCTACAGTCTATCATTGATACTAGAGTCTAGTTCTTGAATGGACCAGAACAGTTTGTCAGTAGCTGTAGTTTGTCTCTCTTTCAACCAACCAGCTACGGTCAGCCCTGCAAACCCTTTCATGAACCATCAGAAAGTACTACCCCAGAGCAGCAACTTCCTTTTACACCTGGATATATACTACAGGAACTAAATTTAGTCCCTGGTTCCTCCAGTTGAAACACAGGCTTAGTTACTGAGAAATTACTCAAAAAGCCCTCTTTGAAACTAGGCTCAATGCAAAATTGTTGGCCTAATTGAAATGGATGGTCTAGTAATATTTATGATCTACAAGAAAAATGAAGAAACAAAGAAAGTGGAAAAAGTTGAACTGGTCTAGATGATGGACTGTTGCATCTAATGTTTTCGAGTTATGTTTTAAAACTCAACTTCACTTTTACATCTCAGCCAAACAGTTTGGATTCTCAAAAATCTGACAGCAGAAATAAAACCTCCTATATCCATTGAATTTATCTTGAGGCAACAAACCTGAGGGAAGATCAGTTCAGGAGTTACTGGCCTATGCACCATTACACCACGGGCTGTTCTGTATAACTTTTTCTGCTTAACTAGTGGTGGAGAGTTCTGAAACCAATCCAAGATTGGTCGCTCTAAGACCTGCTGTCTCTGTGGTAGACGGTGCTGACAGGCACTTAGGGAAAAAAACTGAAATATCTGAACACAGACAATATGGTGTCAGTCCTATAGGCTTCAACCCCTAACAACTATATTTGTGGAGATACAGAGTATCTAATTATGTAACATACTCTAAAACTGGCAGCATTAGCAGGAAAATGAAAGGCACTTCCCGCTCTTAATCTGTCCATTGAATACATGAATGGGCCTGAGTATGAGCCTGGTGTTTCTTTGGTAACTTTAGTCTTAAGTTTGTTTTTACGTGTTGCATGATACGTGCTCTATGTTAATGTTGCTTTCTCAGTTGAATGTAGGCTACCTTGACATGCCCTAGATTACTAAACTACCTTAAACAACATATTAACCCCACTGCCTCCCACTCATCCACAGATTGTTGGAGGTTTTAGCTTCACTGTGGGATTAGTTTATGTAATCAGTCTCCTGTGACTCATCATGAATGCCTCCCCCGTTCTCTGTGGGCTTATCTAACTCATATGGATAATCGTGCACCTTTCTCCAACTCGGCCTGCTTTCAACTGCTGGAAATGATAGATGTGAGTGACTCATAGTTGTTTTTATTAAACAGAAATTAGGGAGATAATGTAAGGATCACTGCCGGTGAATCTGTGCACTCTGACATGGTTTAACATTTAAAACATCTGAGATTTAACAGATATCTAAAACAGTGTGACACGTGTATTCAAATACAATACAAATGAACATATCAAGTAAGGCCATAAGAGCCTTAGACAGTCTGGATTTTCAATAAATGATATTAATGAGGTGATGTAATAAAATGAGTACCTTTTCACATAAAATAAACCACAAAGCAGGGCAGATGAAAGCATTCAGACTGTATTAACATGTGGTCACAGCTCAGATTGGATCATGTTTCAGATGAAATACACCACACCTACATAGTACATGTGCCTTGAACCGCTTGCCTGCTGCAACTCCGTGCTCAGATGAAAATAAAAAGCAATTGCTTTCTGATTTGCCACAGTAAACATAATGATATTTTTTTGTAAGGTAATATGAATCTTGCATTTTCTTTTATCATTTGCCTTTCAGGTGTCTGTGTTTTTAAGCAAATCTTTTTAACCACAGTAAGTTGTCATTATCTTCAATGGCACATTCCTGTTTTTCAATCATTTTCTCGTTCCTTGCATGATTTAATGGCTGGCTTAATGAGCTGCGGCTTGCATGTGGAAGGACATCTCATTGTGTTAATGAACCATGAAAAGGGCAAGCACACATCATTGTGTGAACTGTTTTAATAATCAGCTCAGTGTCAGACATACAGCCCATCTACCAAAAGTCTGTTCTATCAATAAGCACAGATGCTGGAAAATTTTATTAAGAAGACTTATTCTCTGATGGCGCAGCGATCGATCGACTCCGACCCTCTTCCTGCTGCCTGTCTACCTGTCTTTCCGGTTCATACTCGTATGTGTGCCACCATGTAGATGCTTTCAAGGTTGCTATCTTGACTGGCTGCATTTTCTCTGTTCCAAGCTTAGCTTAGCTTTTTATAGCTTTTCTATAAAGATTGCTGTAATGAAAACTCAAATGAAAATCATATTTTATGAGACGATATAAGCATGAACTTTACCATTACATATTTAGATTTTTGATTAGGTAATAATTGATCTTGCGGGGTTATTCTGCGGTCATTCTGCGTAAGTGACAAGACGTGTGAACAGCGATGCTAGCAGATGTGTGACATTGTAATTAGGCACGGTAGTGCTTTGAGCTAAATGCTAATACCAGAAATGCAAACGTGCTCTCAATGTCAGTGTGGATGTACTGATGGTTAGCAGGTTTAATCTTTATCATCTTAATTTTACATTTGCTATTTAGTGCTTAAAGGACTAGTGTGTATCGATTTGGGGGATCTATTGGCAGAGTACTGTATTTTTCGCACTATGAGGCGCATCGGATTATAAGGCGCACAATCAATGAACATGTCTCGACTTGTGATAATGGAGTAACTCGCCCAGCGTTGCTTCCCTGTCTTGGTGAATGTGTGTTTGCCTTCTGTCATCCAACGCTCCCACGTAGCTCGTAATTTAACGTGGAACGACCTGTTGACACCAATATCTAGCGGTTGGAGTTCTTTAGTTAATCCACCCGGAATGACGCCAAGCTCCAAATTAGTTTTCTTCACTTGGATTTTGACAGTGTTGGTGAGATGGGCGCGCATGGATTCACAGATCAATAGGGACGGAGATTTGTGGAAAAAGCCATGCGGTCTTTTAACATAAATCTCAGACAGTCCATCCAGCGGTGCGACTTTGTAGCTTACCAAAGTCATAATAAAACATTTTGACAGATTTTTGAGCGCCCTGTACCACATAAAATTGTTTCGAGGTCAGTAAGCACAACCAGAATTGATACATAAGGCATGCCAGATTATAAGGCGCACTGTCGATTTTTGAGAAAATTAAAGGATTTTAAGTGTGCCTTGTAGTGCAAAAAATACGGTATATTATTAATATGTATGTTTTCTTTTGTGTATAATCACCTGAAAATTTGAGTTTTGTTACCTTAGAATGAGCTCTGTCTAATGAATGTCTGGGGATTTCTAAATGCAAAGTTGCTGCTAGAACGATGGCGAGAACAGCTGCTTACAAACCTACGGCTCTTAGATGTCCTGGATTCGGCCAATCGCTGTTTATCTACTGTACATACATGCATAACCCTACATACATGCGTCAACATCATCTTGGATGTGTCTCCAGGGGAGAGAGATGGGAGGGAGCCAGAGATTCTGGAGTAATAATGAAACTTGTGACCGTGAGTCACAGCGTGGAGTGGCTTACTGAACGGAGGAGAATGCAGAGATTATTTTTATTATTTAAACTTTGAACAGCAGCAACAGTGAGTAAACTGTCAGTGTGAGTCTGTTAGCACAGCAGCTGTAGCAGCACCAGTTATGTGTTTGTGTTTCCTGCTACAACACTGTTTCCAAGCAAGCACATGACTTCCACCTGAATTCAAGGATGACCTTATTTAACGTTGGTTGTCAAAGGTCAAGGTCACTGTGACCTCACAATACATGTTCTTTGGCTATAACTCATAACTAAATATGACAATTTCACAAATGTCTAATGGGATGAAATGATGAAGTGATGACTTTTTGGACAGACTCGTATGTAAACTGAAACTTGATTGGTTGGCGCAGACATACAGCCAAAGTGATGGACTTACCGGTCAACTGATATTACTACCCATTGAGCCACACAGTTAGCACTGCTCGATAGAAACAATCTAGCCATGTTTGAAAGTGATGAAAATATTGGTTGTAACGTGACCATTTTTCTTAGAAAGTTGTATTTTGCTGCTTGTGGCAAAATGAAAGTAGACTTTGCATGACCCACAGCACTTGTCAGCATGGTGACATATGACAGGCAGGTTTTGTCTCCTTCATCTTTATGTCCTTTGAAAATTTCACTCAGCCTTCATCCTCACACCTGCAAGGTCATCCTTAGATGTGCATCAGCAGCCCTCAGACCCACGCGCTGCTCTCCCATCATCCCTCTGCTCTGCCTGCCTGCCCTGCCAGGCAGAAAAATCCCATCTACTGTATGTCTGCTGTAAAAGCCCTCAGCTCACCCTCTTCCTCAATAGTATGCACACCCATACCCATAGTTATACACAAGCATGCACAGACACACACACACTCACACACACACACTCTCTCGCATACACATTCGCTGACAGAAACACGTCAGGTGAACCGGTGAAAATCTGAGTCGCCCAACAGGAACAAGTTGTCGGAAGCTACTCAGGTTGATGTTCTGTGTTGACCTTCAGTGATAATGGATGGGAAATAAGGAAAAAAGGCTGATATCAAGGCAGGAAACAGAGCTCCAGCAGTGGTGTTTGTCATGGTCAGGAATGAAGAGGACATGTTTGATGATGTTACACTTTGAGGTCAGTGTGGTTGTGATTTATTGCACTGCAGCAGTTACATTAAAAATGTGTTGTTTTTTTTCAATGGACCCTTATCTGGCGTCAAATAAATACATACAGAATCATCCATCTTAAATAATCTGCTTTTGATTGCCACGTTCCAGGTCTGCACTAGTGCTCTGGAATAAGAAACAGTTTTTCGTGGCATTAAGGATGCTTTATAAAACTCTGCATTTTACTGTGTTTCAAACCTGCTCATGTGATCCCTTCTTTGAGTAATACATATTAATTTACATATTCTGGTTTAAGTAAAAAATATCCCAAAATAGGTCAAAATGTAAATGATATATCAGCAAGGTGTTTTTTTTACTGTGACTGCATGTGCAGTCTGTATTAAAACATTTGTTCATTACTTTCCCATATTTTCCTTTTAATAATAATAATAATTATTATTATATGTAATATATTAACTTGCAGCTGTTCAGCTATCTTTCCAGTGCTGGAATGATTAGTTGATCAATAGATTAGTCAATCCAAAGAAAAATAGTCAGGAGTTATTTGCATAATATATCATGCTGCTTTTCATTGTCATGTGTAATCGAAAACTGATTATTAAAAAAAATTGATTAAAAGAAAGGCAAAACAAATTGATATCCGTTTAAGTGTACACTATATTTAGAATATTTTCCGACAGCGAACTAAACTGAAAGTGAAACGAGTCTATACTATTTTTGTCATCTGTGTCTAGAGAGCATAGATATCTTTTACTTTCATTTCTGTTTCCCATCGGAAAGGAGAAGGAATGGGCTGTCTGACCGTGAGATAAAGTGATAAAAATATTGTAAATGTAGCGTACACTTAATCAGATATCATTTTTGTTAGGTGTGCCTTTTTTAAGATGGCTACAATATGTTTTTCTGCTTTCTGCGTCCACAGCACTGTATTGCTTTTCTTTTGTCAAGATGGAGGTGTTTTCCACTGTAAGCTATACATCTTCAAAACTTTAAAACACCTGATTTATCCCTTTATTATGTCTTCACCTTAGGCTCTGGTTCTGGTAAAATTATGATGGCCATTTCTTTACTTTTTTGATATTTTATAAGACAAAAAAATTAATCAAGTAATCCAAGTAATCGGTATTAACCTGTAATGAAATTAATTGCTTGCTGCAGCCTTAGATCTTTGCATTTTTCATCTAAAACAGGTCCTGTGACTATATCCATCACACAAAGTGCTCCTCCAATACTTCAGCTATATGGCAATGTGATTTTTATTTTTTTTATACAAGAGCATGAAGCCTACTGTATGTCAAAGCATCACATTACCGTTTATTATATTGTCTTTTTTATGAAAATGCACACTTTCCAGGCATGATTTCACAAGTTGCTTTGTAAGGAATTTTGGTTTTGGCAGTTTATTCTTGCTGCAGACCTCCGAGTGCGGCTCATCTCAGAGATGCTCTGTTGGGTTGAACTCAGGTGGCTGTGAAGGCCAGTGGAGTAGACTGAAGTCACTGCCGTTTTCTTGGAAGCTTCTAGAGATAAAGAGTGCTTTGTAACACGGTCCGTTATCCTGCTGGAAGTATCCTTTTGAAAAAGGGGAGACTGTAGCCACGAAGGGATGCTCCTGGTTAGCAGCTGAGAGTGGTGTAGCATTTAAATGATGCTCTGCTGGCATTAAGGGGTCTAATGTGTGCCAAGAAACACTACTCGCAGAACTACACCTTCATCACTAGGTTGGTCCTTCGACACAGAAATGATCCAGGATGCTATTTACAACAAATTCTCACCCTACATCAATATGTTGCAACACAAATCCAGAGTTTTGACCACAGCAAAGACCTTCCACTATTCAGTCGTCTAGGTTTGGTGTACATGTGCCCTCTGTAGCCTCATTTCCTTCTTATTAGCTGACAGCAGTGGAACCTTGTACGGTCCTTTTGGTGCTGCAACCCACACATTTTCAAGATTCAACAAGATGTGGCACTGAAACGTCCTCCTGCATCTTGCTACACTTTTATTCATGTATTTGTAACCTTTCCTTTTAGCCTGAACAACACTTGCCAATTTTCTTTGACCTCTCCCCCCGAGATGTTTTCACCCACAAAATAACTACTGTCTACATATTGTTCTTCACCATTTCAATTCTTTAAACTCTAGACCAGGGGTGTTAAACGTATGGTCCGCGGACCAGATCAGGCCGAACGAATGGGTTTAATCCTGCCCGTGAGATGAGTTTGCAAAGTATAAAAATGAGCTGCAATTTTTCAATGAAAGAAACTGCTGTAATAAATGTGTCCACTGGATGTCACAATAGCAGCTCTGGGCTGAGCAAGTATACCTGACAGTCGGCCCGGACCTGCCTTGTCGTTCTGCCCATTACGTCTTCTACTTTGAGCAGAGCAGAGCACCTGAATGACTTGAACAAAATGCTGCAAGGGCGCAACAAATTTGTTACTCAGTATTATGGCAGCATGTGTGTTCAAGCTGAAGCTGTCATTGTGGGAGACACAACTCGCGGGTGGTGACGCTGCTTTCATTACTTGTCTGAAAGATATGTACGCGAACCATCATGCCGCAGACAAGAAGCAGTTCAAAGATAAAATGATGAGACTATTGCAGGAGTTTGAGCTTTCAGATTTTTGGTGAACTGGAGAAAGACTTAAAAGTTTTTTCGCCATTTACCATCAGTGCCTCTGATCTACTGTGACATTGATCATGCATTGCACAGCATTTATATTCTAGCAATAAATAGTGTAGCCTACAAGGCAGGGAGTAACTCGACCCTCTTGAATAGTTTAGTATAGTTGAATACACTGAGACAAAGTCTAAGTTCAATCACTGACACATTGTGTTCTTGAAATTGCACCAATTTTTTTCCTCCGAATTTTCAAGTAATTTGAGTGTTTTGTCAAGAGGATTATTTGTGACGTGTACATTTTCAGAATGTGCTTGTACTATTTTGGACCAAACTAAAACAAAGGAAACAATCTGAAGTTGTTGTTATCTTTTAAGTTATTATGCCATGATTTTACCAGTCCGGCCCACTTGAGAATAGATTTTCTTCCATGTGGCCCCCGAGCTAAAATGAGTTTGACACCCGTGATATAGACGGTGGTGGCGGGAGGCACCTGCTAGATTTGGCACCATGATGTCCTTCCTATTTTTCTGATTAATCAAACAGTATTGACCTCTTTACCCTGACTTCATGCCCTTATATGTTGAGTTTCAACCACATAATGGGAAATTTAAAGTGTTAGCATAAACAAGTGTAAATAATGATGTGAAGTGAATGTTTCTTTTTTGGTTGAGAGCAATTCAAACAATATCGAGAGACAAAGTCCCGCCCCTTCCGGTGGACCCCATGGGACCTTATTTCAGAAATAATATGAGTGGTAGTCAACGACGAGAGACAAATAATATTTTATCTTGTTTGAATTGCACCATAAATCACACAAATGATATTTGGTAATTTAAAAGATAATTTGAAGTCAAGTAAGTTGAGTGAGTTTGTCACTCAGTGAACTACATCTTTCGTCTTGCACAATATACTGTACATCAACAACACTAGCTAGCAAATGAAATGTTGTCTTACATGATTTGTTTTATGCTGTGACTCCTGGTTAATTTATCAGCCAGGAAGTGAAATAATGGGTGAGACCCATTGCTGATGTGAGTCCATACCAGTACGAGACACACAGGCATTGTATCTTCAGCAAGAGAGTTGTCACCTGCGCAAGTTATGGGTATGTAGTCTTCCTAACTGCAGAATTAAACCATCTAATACTTCAGCAGTTTTACAACATATAACTTTCTTGACTTGCAAAAAAATCTTTTAAAGTGACAAACATTGTGTGTGAGCCATGGCTCAATTCAAATAGGATCAAAAAATATATCTTTCTGTTGACTACCGCTCATATTTTTCTGCATTAAGGTCCCATGGTGGTCCACAGGGGAGTTTGCATGTTCTCCCCATGTTAGTGTGAGTTTTCTCCAGGTTCTCTGGCTTCCTCCCACAGTCCAAGACATGCAGGTTAAGGTTGGTTGGTTGTCTGTCTCTATGTGCCATGCGATGGACGGGCAACATCTGGGTGTACCCTGCCTTCGCCCAATGTCAGCTGGGATCAGTTCCAGCTCCCCCATGACCCCTAATGGGATAAACGATTGCAGGTGGATGGATGGATGGATGGATGGATGGATGGATGGTTGGATGGATGGATGGATGGTTGGATGGATGGATGGATGGTTGGATGGATGGATGGATGGTGGACCACCAGAAGGGGCGGGACTTCACCTCTCTATTTGGACAAAAATTCTCTCTCAAAACTGTAAAACTCTACAACAAGACAACTAATATTATCTAAATGAACAAAATGCATCTTCATGAGCTGCAACAAGACTGAGCATTTGTCAGTGATAACCATCTGGAACAGAAAATGTACCAGTGTCAACAGTACTGCAACCGCACGATCATATCAGCAGATAGCAGAGAGCTGATATGTGTCAGTGATCTGTGATCCCCTGTGGGAGTCACGATTTCTTCCCTGAGTTCGCCTCCTCAAGACCCACAATGATTCATTTTCCACGTCAGAGTGATTGAATGTCACAACACCGTGAGCAGCTCTCAAACACTCTCACTTCTCTCAAATCACAATCACTTAAAACACAGCACACACACACACACACGCACACACACACACACACACACACACACACACACACACACACACACACACACACAGTCCACCAGCCATCTTCTGTCTAAGCAACATAAGGTTGAGTCTCATGTTTGGAGACAGAATTATATATATATATATATATATATATTTTAAAAATAAATAAAAAAACATAAATCAGAGCAGCAAGAATCTATTTTTATAATTTATAATACATATTTAGATACGTGATAATGTACGATCCAGTAAAAAAGTGATACAGGTAAATCTGTAACAATTCAATAAACTGTGATCCAAAGCTGATTTAAACATTCAGCTCAGATTTAAATCAATTTAATTAAACTCAGATTTGATTTAATATTTATAAACTTGATATGTTAAATGCTGCATTAATAATGAAGTATTGAGTTTTTACTGAGAGCTAAATTTTCAAAAAAATCAATCTTTCTTCACTTTGTGTTTTAGATTTATTTAGACTAAATTCCCCAAAACTGCTATAATGCCTTCTTCCACATCAGCTATGATAAATAACAGCAATGAATAAAAATTAAGCATGAGATGTTGCAGAATACACACCTTATCACCATTGTATGTTGTCGAACTAATTGATGATTTATGACTGCCATCCATTATATGCACTTTCTTGTCACAATTTGCAAAGCTGGAATATAGATCTATCTTGTTTAGAGATGCTTTCAAATTCACCCGGTACTGAGTACAGAAAACAGAATGATGGAACACTGTTAATTGTACAGGAAATGTCCAAATATATCATTTAATAGGGGCAAGAGTCAATAAAATATCCTCACCTGTTATGCACACAAGGCTGAATGAATTCAGTGCCCCCATCGCCCCAACAATATTTAGTTTTTGGTTGAATATCTACAAAATTGTCATTTGATGCCCAGTTTCAGTGCAGTGACGATGACTGATAAACACTCAAAAATCTGGCTTTCACATGTTTCGATGGATTTCTGGCATGCTGTCAAAACATCTGTTAAGGCTGGTCCACACAGATCTTAAAAAAATTTAAATAAATTGAACATATTTTGTGTGTGGTGAGAATGATTTGGACAAAACAGCACACCACATTGAATTTCACAGTATGAGAATAGATGTCTTGGTTGTGCAGGAAGACTAATCAAAACATAATATTAGTTAACACTACATCGAGTGCAAAAAATGAAATGTACAAATAAAAATGTACAGTGTGTGAACACAGGAGTCATGCTCAAGCATCATACAGAATAAATCACGTGTTTATACCACAGAGGATTACTTTTTAAGTTGTTGATGTAAAACCATCAAAACTTAAGTGTGAAAAACTCTTTTCCCTGTCACCCATCCAGTCAATCTTTGCTCTGCTCTGCTCTGTTGTTTCACACACTGTCAGCTTTTTTCGAAGCTGCAGAAATAAAGCTGTGGAAACTGCTTTTCCATTTGGCATACATAAAATGCACACAGCACTACTCCCTTCAGAGTAACTTCAACTGGTGGAGTTTGGTTTCTCTTCTCCTGCAGACAGTGGTGGAGCAGCTGGCAGCACCCACTACTCTGAAAAGAAGAGTTTAAATTAGAGCTTCCTAATGGATTGGGTGCTTGTTGTATGAAAAGCGACACCTAAAGATTTGTAAATGTGAATGTGAATACTTTAGCAGTTTATGTTTTTATGAAGAATAATTGTGGGTTTCAGCCCTAATAGTGTACCTTATTGTCACCTGCACCACACAAACAACTCACTGAGTAGACAGTCGACCTTGGAGCTGAGCAGAAAGTAAGACCCTTATTGAAGCAAACAGTTTCACTGGCTTTTGTGCTTCTTCTTGGAGCAGGAGAAACCATTTTCCATCTCAGGCCAAAATCCATATTTTCATATGAATGCCTCCAATGAATGAATGATCGTGGAGAAGAGAAAAAAAACATGCCAAAACTGAAGCAGTTGGCACACAGAAGATTTTTCTTTTCCTGTGAAAGCTGTCTTTATTTCTTCTCAATTAACTTTGAGGGTTTGAGGCTGTGCCTAACAATCAGAGACATAAAACATGTTTGGAACAGCATATCGTTATTGTCCTAAAGACCTGAATTACAGAATGCAGTATTAGTCTATGTGTGAGCACCTCTGCCAGAGCCATGCGAGGAGAAAGCCCAGTACTAAAACAAATGCTCTGGGTGCTTTTATGTGTGGTGAAAACCCGTTAATAGGGTCAACTTTTGCAAGCTGTGTAATGGTCTCAGCTTTGTTGCTGCCAAAGAATGATGAATACTACCTCAGCAGTAATTGTTGCATCAAACATGAGAGGCTAATGTTCTGACTTAAACACATTTTAGGTGGAGTTAAAAAGAAATATACTATCAGAATCACTGGCTGTCAGAACGGTATGTTTAATGTTGAAATATGCTTCATTTGGCAAATGCAATGCAGCGGAACAGTATAAATATTTTTTTCTTCATCGCTCAAGTCCAAAATGCCTGTGGAGTAATCAAAGTAACGCCTCACTGACCTCAGCATTTTGTCTGAAATTAACTTTGTTGCTTTTCAGAAATACTTTCTTGCAAAGTGATAGTGAATAAAGTCATAGATAATGTTGTGGGAGGGTTTTGAGCAATTAAATTCTCCATTAAGACTCATGTTGAAAGTATCTATTATCTCTTCAATTGCTTTTTGAATTATACCATAGGAAGCAGCCTTGACATTGGCTTTATTATGCATTTCCTGCATATATATCCTCCCAAAACACTACACACTGCAGCAGAGGCTTCATTACGTTTCACATTTATACCAGTAAATAGTGTCACTGGTGGTGTTCTTTTGGGCAGGTAGGTTAGATAAGCCAAAGCCAAAGATGAGCCACAAGACGTAAGAACTCTTTGCCGATTTAGTCTGTTTTTGCAACTTCTGGCTCTATGGAGATTTATTACAGCAATTCCCTCTAGACTAACAAAGCTCATACAAGGTGACATCTTGAATTTTGGCTGTCATCTGCCTCACCATGGAGGATTGGAGTCATGTGTTACAAATGTGTTTGGGTTCTGAATTTGAAGTGGTAACTAGCAGTGACGTTAGGTTGAAGCCTGAAGCCTCTCCTGTATACCAAGCGTGGAGATGAACTACAGCGGGAAACACTATTAGCCTTCTCTAGAGCCACTTGTAAGAGTAGTGTAGGCCATTTGGAGCAGAGTCAGTGCGTAGTGTGTGTGTAAGTGTGTACATGGGAAGTGAGTGGTGAAGCAAGAGAGAGAGAGCAGCGGCGATTGGAGCAAATAACATTATTATTGATTTATAGCTAAACAGTACACTACAAGACATCTCTGAAAACAATTGAGGAGAGAAATAGGCTTTACAATAACAGAATATTGAATCATATTTGATCAATGCTGCCTAGTTTGACCATTTGATCAGAGTTTGCAAGTGATTGACAGCTGCCTCCACTGAATGAACAGCCAATGGGAACACTCTCTTTCTCTGAAATGGCCTGTGACTTGTCAAAGTCTCCCTTCACGAGTTAGATAAAGCCTGAAAACAGAGCCATGAGGAGGAGCAGAAGTCTAGTTTTCTTCCAGAACACTGTAATTACAATATACTGAGAGGCATTTTTGCCCAGTGATGCCGAACATATACTGCCTACTGTAGCTTTAAGCACATGATTGTCCATTGTTAGTCTGTAAATGGGAGACTCCTGGGTACCCATAGATCCCATTTTCATTCACATATCTTGAGTTCAGAGGTCAAGAAACCCCTTCTTTGCCAAATTTAGTGCAAGTTTGGAGAGTTATTTAGCATCCTTCACAACACGCTAGTATAATATGGTTGGCACAAATGAATTCCTTAAGTTTTGTAGTTGCGTTAAATGTGTTAAAGAAATTAGTGGTGTTAAAACATATTTGCAATAACATGTTATTACCACATTGATTTTGACAGCTTTAATTTAAATTACATTATTTTAGCAGTGAGAGGATTTTCCTTATGAATTATTTATGATTAAACTCTCACGTTGTGTATTTTGGATCACTGACATGGCTTACTGGACCCTTGAATGCAACAGAGCCATTGTTAATGTAGTTTATTAGACCTGTGTTTCAGCTGTCAGAATATCTCCTGTGAAAATTGTCACAATGTGACTAAATCTAATGAATATGCAGTATATTGTAGGCTAACACATACTGTATATTCCCATAAGCAGCACCTATACTGACATACTGCTGTATATACAGTAAGTTAAAACATGTTATATTGGTATCAACCTTCAGTAGGGATGAGGCAGTGATGGTGCATCAGAGTGCTTCCTGTCTCTCTGTCACTGAAATCTTCATCACATCATGAGTCCACTTATTGCATTTCACTTGAAATTAGGAGGAGTTAGATTACCAACATGATGAAATCACTAAAATGACAACGTAATGGTGATTAGCCTTTATCATAATTGTAATGGCCTCTTCAGGCTCAGTTACATTTCTTTGAGTGCCAACTTTCCTGTTGTTTTTCTTGTCTGTGTACAGTGAAAGATATAGACAGTTTTCATTTTTGAGGATTATTGGAAAAACATGATGTGCTTTACTGCATGTAGTATAAGAAAGTCAGGTCTACCTCGGTGAAAAAATGGGCGTACATGTTCAATTATTTGAATGCCATTGTGGCCAATAGTACTGGACTTTGTGTGCTTGCTGAATCATAAAAAATAATGTTGACATTATCAGCAGGGACTGGATTCAGCTGGATTGGAGGGAAATAAGATTGAGATGTCACTCCATCCCCCTACAAGATAATCTGCGCTGACCTTCTGTCACTTTGGTCCTGAAATGTGTTAGAGTCAGTTCAGACTCTGTAGCCAAAAGAGACTGCAATAGTGCTTAAACTGGAGGAACTGTCTAAGGTTTTCTATTTCAGTGAAAATGAAGAATCTGTTTCAGATTACAACATTATCTAAAAAAGGCAGCATTTGGAGAATGTTTAAAAAAACAACGTGAAAAATGTGTAGTATTAGCAGCAAGTAGCAGTGGCTGTAAAGTGGTTTTGTTCTTCTCCCTTTGGAGCAGCATATTCCTGTTAGAGCAGAATCTGAGAGGATGGACATCCATTATCTGTGGTGCCGTGGAGGTAGAGAGAGGATTATCTGACTCCTGCAGGTTTAGCTGGCGTCCCACAGTTTGCAGACATCAAGATCCATCTCCCAACTGTCGATCAGAGTCTGGCGCTTGTCTCCATTAGCGCTGTGTGGCAGATGTTTTCCATCCACCATCCATCGCTTAGTGTCACACATCCTTAATTGGGCATGGTAATTATCCAATCGCGCAATATTAAGTGTCCTATTTGTGGAAATGCGGTTGCTGAAAATGAATAGTTATTGATCAGCAACACTGACATTCAACTTACTCCTTTTCGCACATTAGCCTAGCATTGATTGTTGGCAGCACTTCCTGTGTGCAATACTATGAATCGACCGGATTGCTAATGTGTGGTCCAGGCTTGACCATTAGAACCATCCATTATCACGCTCGCCATCCACAGCTTGTCACTGGGGCCTGGTGGGAAATTGGCAAGCAGACATGATTGTGACTATGAGGCAGAAGCAGATTTAGGTTCTCTAGTTTCTGTCAGTAAGCTATTGCATAATTAATCGATTATAGTCTATAGTGTGGGTTTGTTGCAGCTTTGAATATGTATGAGTGTTGTTTTATATGTGTGAGCCTGTTTTGTGTCAGCCACAATATGTGCTTTTTACAATATACATTAAGCTTGTGGATTAAGCATTCCCTTTTAAAGTATGGACTATGTTGTTATGCAGTGTTTGTCACATAAGTGTTATTTTTCTTAGGTTTTCACTAGAAATGAAACATTTATCTTTAGCATATATAAAATATTTATAGTGGGACGTCATGTGTATTTGCAGTGGTCATGGCTAGATGAACCCATAGGGGGCCCTTGGGCAAAAATGAGCAGTTGGGCCCTATTGAGCCCCCACCCACTCAATTTCCGCTTTCCATGCACATAGCGGACTAATAGGCCTACATCACAGCTTGATCGTCTGCCCAGAGATCAGTACGCCTGTGCTGGATAATAATACCTTTTTTTCTCTTTTCCTCTGTTTATTTTGATTAACTCTGTAATCCTTAAGATTTGGCAGCAATCTGAACCAATGACAATGAAAATTACTATATGGAGAGGTTATTAATTACTAAATGTAAATGCATTGAATGGGGCTGCACAGTGGTGCAGTGGTTAGCACTGTTGTCACAGCAAGAGTGTTGCAGGTTCTTTGGACCAGTTGCCCTCTTTTCCCAGTTTGTAATCCAGCCATCACAGTGTTTCAGTGTCAGTAATTATTGCCAACATCTTTGAACTAATTTGATCATGTTTCATGGATTCTCTACTTTCCATAAATCCTTTAGGGATGATATTTAAAATCGCTTTTAGTAGATTTTTCCTTACAAAATTCAAGACACATTCCCATTTTTATTACTTTCATATTATTTTCATTAGGATTTATTATTTTATTCTTTTTGTCCTTGTCATATCTTTATCAGAGTCATATCATTATCATTCTTTCACCTTCAGCTGCCTTCTGTTCGAATAGAGACCCAGTCAGCTGTGTGCAGCCTGATTTCATTGCTTATACCGGTTGTCCGCAGAAGCAATCTCTTTATGTTCTGCATTTATGGGTAACCTAGGCTTGCTGGGGGTCCAAAGTTTGGGGAGATCTATCATCGTAACACAGGTAGGCAGTTTAATAACGCTGCTGTGGACTCCTGAGAAAAGGCAGGCATTTATTTAATGTAACATAGGCAATGTTGGGGGGCTGACAGATGGCCCAGGCAGGAAAAATGATGTCCTGTTACGTCTACCTGCTGAATTCATATAGGACAGCAGACTTGGAGGAAATGTGCTGCCTTAAATGCTCCACAGGGATGGGAGTAAAAATTTAGATGAAGACCCCTAATTTCTTTGTGTACATTTTTGGAAATATGATAAATACTATGGGATTATAAAATGTCTAAATTCCTCTCCTATTTAATGAAGACTGCATTAATTTGGGCAGGATATATCACTGGCTCCACACTAGCTGAACTTCAGCTGATGTTAAGAATCTTAATATTCTGGCTCCTCCAGAATTTAATAAGCTTTTCAAAATGCACTTAGAAACGTAATCATTATGCATTATGTGACAGCCAGGGCTGGAGGCATTATTTTTTCGGGTTGTCCGTCTGTCCGAACAATTCTTGAGTGTAATATTTCAGGAAAGCCTGAAGGGAATTTCTTCATATTTCGTACAAACGTCCACTTGGACTCAAGGATGATCTGATTACAATTTGGTGGTCAGAGGTCAAGCAAGTTGCAGGACTTTTTGCCTCTACACACACCTGCGTTATATCTGGAGGATGAGGATGAAGATGCATAAATAAAACCTCTACTGCATTCTTTGTCAATGTTAAGAAAGTTTTTGCCAGCTGAACTCTGAACACGCACCTCTTACTCAGATATTGTTCTACTAGCTACCCACTAAATAACATTCACTCAACTGTTTGGTTGCAGCCAGTAACACTGACAACCTTTTTTTCAACTTCAACTCATCAACTTGTCCTCAAGGAGAAACTGGTCTTACATCCAGGTAAAACACACAAAACACACATACTTGAATATAAAACATACAAAAATTTCATAAAAAAATATGCAAAACATATGCTTGCACAGAGAGCAGGACACAAAATCTTGTTCTGGCCATCATTGTCCCACCCAGTTATCAATCATCCACCAGTATTATACTGAAGACTCATGAGCATTTGCTATGAGGTGAAATTCAATTTAAAGAGATATATTATATATAGTCTACCCTATAGTCTACCCTTTTAACCCTCAATAGCAATATGAACAAAATAATACTTTCACACAAAGAAATATACAAACAATAACAGCACTGAAAAAATGTCCTTAAAGCTGCAGTCAGGAACTTTGAGAAAATATGATAAAAAGTTATTTTTATAAAACATCACTATATCCTGACAGTGGTGCATGAGACAGGTAATCTGTGAAAAAAAATAATGTTCCTCTGCCTCCCTCTCATTCTTGTAATGGCATTTGCGATATTTCACCACGCTCAAAGGAAAACCGTTAGAGTGGAGGAGTCCCTATCGCAGTTGGTAATCACTGCCATGCTTTAAAAAGTTGAGCCAAAACCAAGCACCACCCAATGGCCGAAGCAAACATTTTCATTTTACAGCTAAACAGTACACTAAAGTATGTTTCAGAAAGCATTTGAGGCAAGAAATAGGCATTACAGTACAATAGATATGATATTTATATTGGTAGTTTTCATTTGGGCACAATGAAGTCAAGTGAATGCCATGAGGAGCACAGGATGGCACAGCATGATTTTTTTCACAAATTATCTGTCTCATGCACTACTGTCAGGATATAGTGACAGCTTTACAAAAATACCTCGAACAACTAACTATAACTGAGTGCAGCTTTAAATTGATAAATCCCACACACGGAAGGAAATGCAAGAGGTGTTGTTAAATATGTCCATTTCCTCAATCATAAAACCCCAACTTTTAGGTGTGTTTAGTTTGCAGTCCTATTTGACATTTAATTTTGGGCGCAATCTCTGTGGTGTATTTTACGTGTTGCATTGCATTACTTCTCCAGCACTATAACAGCTGAGTAACATTCTCCAAATATTCAGGAAAAGAGATGGTCAGCGTCCTGCTACAGTGTGCTCAGTCCATAATAACAGTAGTTGCGTTACTATGCATGCCAAGCTGTTTAAACATGCCCTCCTGCAAACAGAATGTAAAATCGTATTTTAGGTCAGGCAGCACCAGATTCATCTTTACAGAGCATATTCATTATTAAAACAGGAGGGTTTAAAAAAGAAAAGGTGTCCTCTGCGACTCAGTGCTTCCCAAAACAGCAAAGGTGTTTATACTTTGCTTTGCTCATAAATATTTCATATGAAATTACAAAGGCATTTCAATACAAATCTTCATCCTGAAAGTTTAGGCACTCTTTGACATTTCATTGCATTTAATTCTCTCAGATATGTTTGAACTTGGGTTTGGCATAGTCCACACAATATTTTGTCAAGACTTACAGAGTGTTGCTTACTCTGTGTGCTGGCATGTACATTGATGGTCCTTATTGCGTGGAAAGTTTGCTGTGGCAAGAAGCCCGCTTGTAGATCATGCATATTGGATGAGACGTGCAGCAGATGAGCCGGGGCCCTCCAGTCAGGCCTAGCATTAATTAAATATCTATTGGCCCTGCTTCCGTACCTCATTTCATGCCACATTCGCACCTTGTCTGGTCTCGTTGAGGAAAAGTTAAAATGAAAGTTGTGGCCTTGCAGCTTCATATAATTCATGGCACCGCTTGGCTCAAACATGATGGTCTTAATACCATAAATTCTAACTTGATTTCTGCAGGGAGTGCACAAGAAAAACTTCAGGGTTGGAATGAAACCTGAATACAGTAACATTTCTTTTTACTTAATATGAGAAATGATTGCAGCTGATTGCAAGTTTGAAGCTTTGTTCTGTTGGTAAAACCAAAAATTGCACGAGATGATAAACAAAATAAATTCAGATATAAATGATTGTGCCACTGCTTTGAAGGAATAATTTGACATGTAGTTTATATGCAGCGCTAAAGGAATTATGCATAGATTCTTCATGATGCAATATTGATGTGTTTTACACAAGGTTTCCTACATTTTATGCTGAAAAGTGCTGTACATGATGGTTGAATACAGGGCTTACAGATGGGAAATTTAATGTTATGACGGGCAAGTATCACTTGTAAAAATTCCCCACTTCATAAAAGTTTTAATGCCTCTATTATGAACATAATCAAATCAATATAATCAGTGTACAATTAATTATAGTATCCTTCTAATCACACATAATCTGTGCCTCTGTGCTGATCTTACACTGATATTTTTCACACCTCCACCATTTGTGTTTTTGTGGTATCATTATCTTCGTTACAGTGGAAATAAATTGTCTTTATAAATGAGGATTTAGAAGAATTTATGACAAAGAACCAAATCATTTGAAACTGTGTGTCTTCGAAACAAAACATATTTGTTGCTTTTCCAAAGCGTAACCCTTTTTTTTTCCTTCATTATCAGCAGCCACTCTGTTCAGGATTGTTCAAGCGAGCCTGATTTTACAGTCTGCCACACAGCAACCTTTTAAATGCAAAAACCTACAAAATTTATGTTTTTCTCCTCAGACTACCCATGTGGGCTTATTGTTTGTCTGGATTTGATTGTCTGAGAACAGCTCATAAATGCAATACATTTTAGTTGTTGACTCACAACTGCAGAGGTTGAAGCTGCCTTGAAAACTTTGACAAAAAGATAAAGGCAACAAAATACCACTGTGATGGATTACTTGTTTACTGAAAAACCTGCAAACCTATTGACGCCAGGATATAAAAATAAATACACTTTAGAAGCTTTGGAAGTGATTCAACACTAATGTTTTCCTAGATTTGTTGTTAATGGGCTCAAACATTTTTAACATTTTTTGGTTATCACTAAGGCAACTAAGGAGAAAGTGTACAAACTGTAATAAATTTGTTAAAAGCCATATAATGTATAAAAGTACTAAAAATATTAAAACTTGGCATTAAAATTGATCAGACAATGTTGATATTAAAACAGTAATGTGACTTATGAGGACTTGGCTTATGATATGGTGAACACATACTGACAAGCAACATACTTTACTTAATTGAGGCACAAGAACATATTTGTAATTGTTTTATAAGCCATCAGTTTTTTTCACTGTAGCTTTAAAAATAATACTACAAAGGACCTTAATTAGCATACAGACAATGCAAGATAAATCCTCCAATGGGCCTAGCAGTATCCAGACAGGAATTAAAATCTTCATATGTACTTTGTTTAAGATATTCAAAGTGCAGATATTTAAGGGATTGTTATCAGGTGTTTAAATGTGCGTTATCGGCCGCTGTAAGCACCATGGATATGGGTCATTAGGGGCCAACTATGCCTATTATGTTTTAAAAGTGAAAGCAATTTAAAAAAAAAAAAATGTATGAACCGTTACGTTACTTAATTTTACCGAAAAACGTGTTTTGACTAAAAATAACTACATGTTTCTTTCACATGGGATGCCAATCCCAGTCTCCTGCGTGAAAGCCCTGTGTTTTGTGTCCAGTTCATTGCACCTGACCTGACACAGATCTATGATGCTTATACCACTAATAATGCACATTTAATGACCTGATAACAGTCTGCTTTAGTAATGGTCACTGGCAGTATTTTGATTGTATTGTGTAACTTGTCATACCTTTTGCTGTGCTCAAACAGTACATATTTATCCAACCAGCCTTTCACTAACATTTCAAGTTTCAAGACTGTTATTGGTCATTTGCTCAAGTGTGCAAGGGCATTGTAGTACTTGTGTAGATCTGGGGCTGGTTAGGTATTTCACACCAGTTTGAATGTCTTTAGTCTAATGGCTGTGGGGAAGAAACTGTTGTGAAAGTGCTTACTTTCTGCTCTGATTGCTCTCTGGCTGGTGGTGTCTTAGTTGGAGCTTCTCCACCTAAATGGATAGTGTCCTGGATGATGTGGGTGTCTGCGACTGGCGTTCATAGGAAGTCAGTAGCACTGTTCACCTTGGAGTCCCTTTGATGATGTCGAAGGGATTCCCCTAATCCTCAGAGGGTAGGGTGGAGGGCACTTTCTCCCTGCTGAGAGGATGAAGCCACTTAATGGATCACAAAGTTAATCAACTGCAGGGAGAGCCTGACTGAACTGGAGGAAAAGGTTGAACCATTAGACTGAAGTCCTCTGACACACACACACACACACACACACACACACACACACACACACACACACACACACACACACACACAGAAACACTCATACACACACATAACTCCTTTATGCCTTTGGGGGGGGGGGGAGTTGAGTTTGGGGGGGGGGGGTGGGGGGGGGGGGGGGGCCGGGGGAAGAGTCGAGATGGGGAAAGAAAAAAGAGTGAGAAGGGGGAGGGGGGGGGGGGGGTGTTTTCCTGGGGGGGGTGGGGGGGGGGCCGAGGGGGAGGGAAAAAACCAAGGGGGGGGGGGGGTTGAGAGGGGAGACCCCCTAAATTTTTTCATTAAAATAAATGAATAGGGTTGGGTTTGTGAGGGGGTGGGTGTGGGGTGGGAGGAAAGGAGAAAAAAAAAAAAAAAAAAGAGAAAAAAAAGAATTTGTGGGGGCAAATAAAGGATATCTTCTTAAACCCAATAAATAATAAACAGCCAGTTAATGCATAGCAGCTAAAACTAATGTAATATTTTTTCACAACATTAATTTAAGTGGAGGTAGTATCAAGCTATACAATTCAACAGCACCACACATGACATCCTCCATACAGTTGAATAAACACCTCTCTTAAACAGTTCCAACAAAGTGTAAACATTATAATGAATGAACTATTAGATTGCACTAGTTTAGCCAGGTGGGGGACTAAACTGGGGCTTTACAATAAACACATTTTTTGTATCAGAAGCAATGTAACAATCTAAAAATAAGAACTGAAGAGTAAGACTGAACAATAATATAACACATGGATCCGTACAACAAAGAAATTAAAAATCAATAGAAATGCTTGACTTCACGGTGTGAAATATAATGTAGATAATGAAATATCCATAGGAGGCATTGTGATGACCAATTCAACTGTTTTTTTTATTTGACATAATGATATTTATATATATATATATATATATATATATATATATATATATATATAAAAACAGAGTTATGTAAATGCAAAAGCGAAAGTAAGAAAGAAGAAAAAAAAAAAAAAAATATTCCTTTATTAGTCCCACGGGGGAATTAAGTTTTACACTCTGTTGTTCACACAGTACAGTTCACATGTATATATATATATAAAACCAGTGTTATGTAAAATGGGGCTGCTCTGACAAGCGCCAGAGGAGGGGGGGGTGGGTGCCTTCCGGGGGGCCCTCAGGGGCAGGGGGGAGGAAGCCACCCCCCCCCCAACAGTGTTTTGTTGGGGGGGGGGACCGGCCCCCCCTCCACGGGACCCCCAAATGCCAATGTAGGAGCCTTACATAACTCTGTTTTAATAAATGTTGAGTTCTATCAAAGACACTGACAGAGGAAAAGACCCATTTCATTCACTGCAACTTCACAGGTTCTTATACTGACAGACATGACCTGGTAAGCACTCCATACCATATATACACTTGGTGGTGAAGTGTCTGCAGGCTTATGATATTGCAAGAGTAGTTATTTGTATGTGCTAAGACAGGAAATGTAATTCAAGTACTTATTTGTATTCAAAGCTTGAGGATTTGCATATAATTGCTGCAATAGAAGCTTAAAAAATGCTCACATATGTTCTCAACCATGAAATTCATTGTTATATGAAAAGAAACACATGGGCCCAACATACCCTCTTCCCTTTTGCTTACTTATTTTTACATGCTTTAGTGTCAAACAGCTCGGCTGTCTTTTCTTTCCTGATCAGCTGTCATACATGTAATGAAGGTTATGATATCGTAACCGTAGTTCTATAAGCACAGATGGAGCCCACTAATGGACTCTTTGGGTAATACTCGCCTCCACTCACATGCATGCATTTGCTCTCTGAATTTTGCATAAATGTAGCCGGCCAATCAGGACCTGCCTACCGAATACATGCTTCCCCAAAGTATATAAGGCAGCATCCCTCAGTCGGGCATCCTATACCTTCTTTGGCAAGCAGCACAGGATCGACAGGGCCTCCTTGGTAGAGGGCTCTGCCTGTGGTTATAGAACTAGGGTTACAATATTGTAATCTTTGTTCTCACTCACACAGGCTACTACTGGACACTATGGGTACAGCAGGTGGAGCCTGATGGTTGCATGCCCTGCCATGACACCACATTGACCCAACCACACCGGCTAAGGATTAGACACCACAGTCAGTGGGAAATCATTGATCATTGAGGACGAAATTCTGCCTGACAGTGAGAGACACTGTCGTATATGCTGTGGGGTCTGCATGTATTTGAGTAGGCATCCTGATTGGCTGGCTACATTCATGCAAAATTCAGTGGGTGAATGAATACATGTGATTGGAGGAGTATTACCCAAAGAGTCCAGTGGAACTTCTCCATCTAGACTGTTCACACAGGAAGAGTGACAGCATTTGAAGTTTGTTCAGTTACTGAAAAAAGAAAGAGCCTCTAAAGGTCATGTGTATGATGGAAACAAAAGTGGAAGAACTGTGATGTTGTCATCATGCTGTTAAATTTAATGTAGCCCCATTTTGGACTGTCCCATACTCTGTGGTGGAGATGGTCCTTGATGGTTCCCATAGAAAAGCCCAAAGAAGTGGCCTTACATTTGCCTAAACAAACAAGTTAGTTCTCGTCCACAAATTTTCTCTTGTGAACTAAAAATACAATTTAAAAATACTTGTGTGAAATGGGCTCAATGTTGCCCCTTGTGGTTGTCGGGGAAAAACAGCCACTACAACTGTGGTTCTCACCAGCTGTCAAGTACCAGTGAGTCTTTTCTGCTCTCCTGATTCAGGAAGCAATAATGAGCCTGTTTGGAAACACAATGTGGTGAAGAGGACGCCACACTATGAAAACTTTCACTGTGGACAAGACAGTCCCAAAAGGGGACTTGTTCTTGTGAATTATCTAAATAGATGCTGTTGAGGAAGGTCCAAGCTAAACAAATAGATTAATCTATGATTTGCCAGATGTTGCTGCAATTCCTCATAGCCCTTTACACAAAAGTAACAGTTTAAAAAAAAATACATATTCTCTCCCTTTTTTCATAGTTTTGACAGAAATGGCATAAGATATGTTACAATTTCTTGCTATTTAAGTTTCTTTCTACAAATTAAATTTAATTCCGCTCAACATACTGTACATTATATTTCATTCATTTCTGAGTATTTTTGACAAAATAACAGCATTCAAAATTGTCAACATCTGTGTTTCCTCTCGTTTTGATTTATAAATCACCAATGAATTTCTCAATTCATGTGTGACAGAGGACACGCAGACTCAACCGAAGCACTAGCTGATTTGTAACCTCCTCGGTCCCGAGCAGCTTCTGCAAGATCTTCATCCTCAGTGAGGCGAGCAGCCATCAGTGACCTAATCACCCATAAGCAATTCCACAGCTGGTCTGATGAATTTGAGCCAAGCCTTTTGGTGTGTGATCCCAGGGAATAATGCTCAGAGCTGTCTATGTTTACCTAAAGGTTAATGGAAGGTTAATAAGAGAGGGAACTGTGCAAATTCACAAAACCCTATTATGCAAATTGTCTTTTCTGAATAGAGTAATATCTGGTTGTGATGCTGCCATGCTAATTAGCAGATCGTCCCCTCACTGGTTAAAACAAAGCCGCCTTTGAGGTGTAATTTAAGGAAAAGATGTTATTATGAAGCTGACATGAGCTGGTTCCTCAAACTGAAATGATTCCTGAGCGAGGTGTTTCATTACAACCTGTCAAACTAATGATGGTGAGCTGCTTGGTTTAGCAATGATTTCCTCCTTCTAATCAGCTGTTTTCTGATTGTGTGTGCATGTTTTATCATTTGCACAATCTAAAGTGGGACCAGCATGTTCCAATTGGTTGCTGATGTCGTTAACGTCCTGCTGAGCTCAGCATCTAACTCGTACATAATGCTGTAAGGCTTAAACAGAGACACGTAAGTCCCCCTGATTCTCATTCAGAGTCAACAATCCCCGCAAATAGAACCAGATGGCAAATGACACAGGCCAAAAAAAGCACATAGGAAATACTTTTTAAGCAGGATTAATACTGCTTCTGTTCTAGCACTCAAATAACGCTGTTTATATCTACATAGGGAGTGAATACTCTTCATGGAGTCCATTATGTTGCACTGCCATGTTTCTACAGTAGCCCAGAATGGACAAACCATACTCTTCCTGCTTGGGCTGGAGTCGATAATGTTACTCACTCTCGTCGCTGCCATTTTCTCTCTTGCTTCACCACTCACTTCTCACATACACACACTGTACATACTGGCTCTGCTCCAAATGGCTCTAGATAGGACCATTCACATTTTGGCGTTGGCCGCCATAGCTGTCCAACATGCTTGGCACACAGGAGAGGTTTCAATTGGTTGCAATCTCCTCACCCCACCGCTAGATACTGCATGATCCTACACACTGGACCTTTAAAGTCATTTCAGGTCTCTCAATTCAAATTCCTCTGCAACAAAATATTTATGACAAATAAATGACAAAAATCGAAAATACTTGTTTGTGATCATTATATGGCTTGGTCCTTTATTGTGAATAGTAAGAACTGAAGGAGTGGATCTTGTCTCTGCTGCTTTTCAAGATTGAAAATAGTAATAAAGTCTGCAGTCCTGGTTTGGACTATGGAGCCTCTGTGTTGGTAAAAAATATTGAAAATATAATATATGTGATTGGTTGATGCCTTTATTTTTAAAATGCAAAAGCTCATTCTGGAAAAAAAATGTCACTTTTTTGCTGTGTAATGGTCACATTTTGTGTGAAAGACATGACAAAAACAACAGTTTGTAAAGTATATTGACGTGCGAATCACAAAAATAAAGCTGTGGTGTGTAACAGTCCTGACTAGGCAACAATCAGAATTAAAATTCAGAAATAAATCTCCTGCGTCATTAATAAAGAGTTAAATCTCTGCTATTCTGTGTGGGTGTGGTTTGATCAGGTTTGATTGACAGTGGCCTGGCAGTCTTGGAGTGATTAACCACACAAACGCTGTAGTTTAGATTCAAATGTTGCTCAATCCCAATTGGCCCACTTCACACCTGTTAGACAAGCTAAAAAACACAAACAAACACAAAACACAGAAAATTTGTCTGGTAAGTGTTCATTGCTGAGAAGAACATATCTCAGAAAACAGGTTTTCTGGATCTTTAATGCCACCATACATGATATATGTCGGAACACAGAGATAAAATAGCTGGATGACCTTGTTCTGTTTATATGGCAAAAGAGGTTGTTAGTTTTCTGTTGCATGAAGTTGAATTCAGTGAGGGTTAACTCCGGGGATATGAGCCGCTGCCGCTGAGGAAAAAGAAGTTGACGGAGGGTGGGTTTGCAGAGACCTTTACGAGCACATGTCAATTTGATCAGCCCCGTATATTTTGGTTTTCTCAGTGGATAAAGGAACTGCACATGAAAAATAAAACACATCCCCTCCTTTTTTTAACACTTTCTGACTCCATCTGATACAATATTAACAGGGTTGTTTGGAGCATGTCTTTTATCACTTGCCAGGAATTGCTTTTTTTCCCCATTTAAATTGTTTTCATTAGGTTTAGGAACTGATAAAAGATTATATTGCCAAGGATTTTACTTTGTTAGTAGTGCATCTCAATCTTTGCGGTTGTGACTACTTCCATTATTGGGTAATCTATTAGTCATTTAGTTTACAAAAGGTGAAAAAATTGTGAAAAGTGGTTGTTATAATTTTCTACAGCACACAGGTGATGTATTCAGATTACCTGTTTTATTCAAAAGCAGCACATTAAAAAAATCTGGAACCAGTGAATGCTTGGCATTGCTTGAATAATGGCTAAAGTGATTTATTGATTATCAATAGTTGTGATTCATTTTCTGCACTCTACAATCTTAATAGAATTAACAGATTTAGGGTTAGGATTAGGGTTTTTATTAACATTTTTGTTCCCTACACAAATCATAAGCTAATAAGTAGCCTTGTGTACAATATGGAGCCAGGTTTCTTATGTAATGTTTTTTTTTTTTTTTTGCATATTATATACTGATACTCTTTTGTATCTTTAGCAGCTTGTACATGTTGTGATTTTGTGCCTTGTAGATGCAGTTTTGTCTGTGACAAACCACATTTGTGGAAGCAGGTTTGTCCAAACAGCAGCCTGCTAAGAAAAGGTGTGGACACAGAGCGGATGCAGAGCTTTGAGTTTTCCAGGCTGATTTGTATTCTGTCTGTGTGTGCAACCTGAGAGTGACTGACTGGTGGTCAGAGCCTAGTATTGACTGCTCTGAGGATGTAATAGAGGCTGGGGTGATGGGATCCACGACATGAACACTCTCACTGTGGCATGTGCAGCAGAGCTATACAGGATATAACCAAGGCACTTAATCACTCTGCTGGCTCCGTGCAGAGATGCGCCGGGCTTTGTGTTTTAGAATAATGCCTTTGCCTTAAATTAGATTCCATTGATCCTTCTTTTCTCTATAATTGCACAAACAGGATGGATGCTGGTTTCATTGAGGGGAAGACCCGACATTTGAAATACGTTAGCTTTAAGTACATGAGGTAAATTAAATCAAACAAAAGGCAGGTTGACCTGATTCAAGGTGATTGGACTATTAAGGTATTGTCAGATGATGTTTATCTGAGTAGAGCAAACTTGTGTCTCTGTTTCAGTTATTCTAATCGTCACTGTACAGACTTTTACTCATCATCTCACTGATTTATTCTTAATGTGATTACTCTAATGTTGCATCTGTTTAATACAATGTGGTTACTTAACTGTGCTATAGGTAACTTCACATGATGGTAGCCACAAAAAGCATCTATTTGCTTTATCATTTGATGTGATGTGCTTTCAGTAAACAGTGCAGACCTATGTGTGTGTTTACCAACCTGGCCAGCCTATGATTGCTTTCCAGCAAGAAATGCAATAAATTTACCCTCAAAGAGTCCACCTGCCTCTGGACAGATCCGCCACTCTCTGAGACAGTTAGACATTTCTAAACCTTTTTGACGTCGTTCTCATTACAGTGCCTGTTTTGAAAGGTCAGCTTGGTGATGTATTTTACTTATTGCCAACAAGTCCCATGAAAAACTAACAATGAATTGATTATAGTGAGTTCATCACCATGAATGCACTGTGCATTATTTGAGTCAATCACACAAACACTGACCTGCTACCATAAATAACCACAAGTGCACCCAGTGTGTATTAATCAGCCACTGAAAATAATTCCCAAAAAATGCACTATTCACTCTTGTTTGAGAAATGTTTGCTAAAAACTTCAGTGCCTAGCTAGTTACTGAACATTTGTAAACTATATACTGTATGTATCACCTGTTTTGAAAGATTTACATCTTTGGGTGGAACCAATAAGACTGAGACTGAGTGTTACAGACAGGAATGGAAAGTCAGAAAGTATTGCGAGACTACAGACTGTTGGTTTTGGTCTTTGCATGGTATTTGTTGATAATAACAAACTCTATGAAGCTGCACTGTGCAGCAGTGCTTTAAGCTAAATGCTGATAGTTGAAAATACAGATGTTTAGCAGGTAGGCTATAATGTTTACCCTGTTTACCATCTTAATTTAGCATATTAGTATGCTAACATTTGCTAATTAGTACCAGTGGGCAATCTCTGGGTCTGAAAAATGAAGTACCTCATACTTGCTTACTGTAAAGCAGGGTATGTTTTGACTACCTTGCGACTGACAGGTTGCTACCATGGCATTGTCCAGTCTAGGGTGTCGTCTGTGTTTTTGTCTCACAGCTTTAATCCTTTCACAGCATATTTTCAGCTCATGAAAGTTAACTGTAACATTTTTGGTTGCCTAAAAATGTTATTCAGCGATTGGTTGCACTTAGCTCCACTGTCTTGTGTCACTTCTGGTTGAAAAAAAAAACAAGATGGCGGCAGCCAAAATGCCGAACTTGCATGCAGTCTGTAATTAGCACTAAACACATATGAGGAATGTCAGTTTAGTAGGTATTTAGTCGTAAAATATCAAAATATTGGACAAACTGAGACTTTTGGGTTAGTTGCTCCCATTCAGGTGTTGCACACTAATATTGCCTCCTCCTCTAGTGCTGCTATGCAGTAAATCCACGTGGCAGCTGAAAAATTCAGATGTGACACCTCTTGATTATGTCAACACAGAGAAAGAGAGAAGGAAAAAAATAAGGGAGTGCTCACAGTGGATCAATCATCATGAACTGCCTGTTTATTAAACACTGTAATTGTATAGACGAGGTAAATGAATACCATTCTGCAAAATGATGATTTTTGAGATGATTTATTCCGTTTTCTCCGGGCGTTTGAATGTAATTGAAGGGGGATGCCGTTTCCTGCACAGAGCTATATTCAATTGTTCAGTCTTAGAATGGGAGCACTCAGGCTTCTCTCCAAGAAGTCTCAGGTGGCTTCTCTTCATTTAGCTTCTCTCCTCAGTTGATCTCGGTCTTGTGTAAACAAAACAATTCTGGGGGAAAACAACTGGCACAGAAATATGCATGTCTTTTTATTTACACTTATCCTGCTTGTCATGCTCTATCTGCCAAACAGACTGGTTGGATTGGGCTATGCACTGATCATTAAAGTTAATTTACTGTATATAAGCTTATAGCTGCACACACCACAAGGTTGCGTGTGCAGTGAGTGTGTAAGTGATGTGTCGCTATGTATGTTTCAAAGTGTGACAGGGATAATTTAACTCATCCTTTTCTCAAGGCCTTCTGTATCATCATCTACAAGGCCATAAAGTGAGAGGTTAGAGCTGTTCGGTCCTCTTGCCGTTATGGCCTTTTGAAGCGATGGTGCAGGACTAAAGATGCTGGTTCGCGATAAATGCGACAGATGATGTAGAACTTGTTCAGCGGAGATCTGCAACCACACAGACAGCTAAAACAAGACATAAACATCTTCATTGGAGACATGGCGACAGCATACACCCATCTTAGGCTGTCTGATTTGATGGACAGGATAGGGGACGGAAGCAGCCGTTGTGACACAGACATTTTTTTATTTGTGTCAAATGATAGAAGACAGGTTCCAGAAATAGGTTGCTTTTTAGGAACACTACAAGATTAATGGTGATACCAGAGAGGATGACAATATTATTTGTGTCAGGCAAATTCCTAAATGCTTCCTGTATCAGACACAAGAAGGACCAGTTCATATGTGAAGGAAATGAAACAAATGCCAACAACACATCTAATGTCACACATTATACCTCATACACTTGGTGATTGTTGGAAAGAGTAGCGGCGACGGTTTAGGTGAGTTTTATTTTGTTTTTGTCCAGTTTGAATGAAGCATTTTACAGTTTATGGGGGGGCGCAGTCATACTCGGGCACCTTGGCAATACTCTCCATCATAGTATTAATGTTGGATTCAAAAAGTAGTGTGGATACTGGGGTATTATTTACTCACAGTCTCTTACCACCAAACTATATAGCAGTATATAGGAAAAGAAGGATGAGAAAATCAAATCACTGGTTTTTGCTCTTGCTTCTTGACATAATGCTGGTGTAATCCTTCCAACTACTTGTTCACAGCAGCATGAAAAGATTCTGCGACTTCTCTAAGGTTCAGTTCTCAGGTTTATTTCTAGCAGCAGGAAGTCTAATAACACTGTCAAATAACAGAAATCAATGTGGTTAAATGGCGGTTAAGCTCCAACCACAGGCAGGGGTCGAAAGGAAGTATGGGTACTGACTTTTTCACAAAACAAAACAAAAATAAGCCCAATGGAAACCTATTCACACAAATTTACATTGCCTGATATTTGTGTTTGTCATAAACAGTCATGAACCCATTTTCAACCATTCTTTATTCAAAAGCAGACATGATGACCAATGGGAACAATGCTGTCAAAAATTACAAATATATCTGCCAAATAACCAGGGTTGGGAATAATTGCAGTACAATTTTGGGGCTCTGATGCAGTAGTATAGTTCAGTATTTCCGTTTTATGAATCCTACCTTTACTCTGCCATTTTTCAAAGATATACATCATATTTTTGCCTGCTGTATTGATAGGATAGATCTATGTACTAGTTACACAGATTAAGATTTTACATTCAACATGAGGCAGCAAACACATACCACATAACCGCAATGATCTCCGTTTGATTTCAGTTGGGAACTATTGTTGCATGTCACCAGCCTCTCTCCCTCTCTCTCTTTCTCTTTCTCTCTCTCTCTCTCTCTCTCTCTCTCTCTCTCTCTCTCTCTCTCTCTCTCTCTCTCTCTCTCTCTCTCTTTCTCTCTCTCGCTCTCTTTCTCTCTCCTCTCTTGCTCTCTCTCTCTTTCTCTCTCTCCTCTCTCTCTTCTTTTTCTCTCATCTCTCTTTCTCTCTCCCTCCTCTCTCTCTCTCTCTCCTCTCTCTCTCTCCTCTCTTTCTCTCTCTTTCTTTCTCCCTCCTCTCTCTCTCCTCTCTCTTTCTTTCTCCCTCCTCTCTCTCTCCTCTCTCTCTATTTCTCTCTCTTTCTCTGTCTCACACTCCCTCCTCTCTCTCTTCCTCTCTTTCTCTCTCCCCCTCTCTCTCTCTCTCTCTCTCTCTCTCTCTCTCTCTCTCTCTCTCTCTCTCTCTCTCTCTCTCCTCTCTCCCTCCCCCTCTCTCTCCTCTCTCCCTCTCTCTCTCTCTCTCTCTCTCTCTCTCTCTCTCTCTCTCTCTCTCTCTCTCTCTCTCTCTCTCTCTCTCTCTCTCTCTCTCCTATACTGTTTCTGACCTGGTAGCTTGCTCACAATATCTGATCAGCCTCAGCTGTCTCAGTCATCCTCAGCATCATTGGCTCATTGATGCATCATCTGCTCAGCTACCAGCTGACTAGTAGCATTTGTGATATAAATGGTCAGATCTCACTACTTTGCTGATTCCACCATGCAACACTGGTTGTTGCAGCAACTTGCATCACCAACCTCCTCCTTATGTGACTGAAGTTTTAGTTAATGTTAATTCTCCAAGGTTGGATGATCATGTATGTACAGATTTCTCTTACTGTATGCCATTATGTGTTAGGACATCACTTCTCTCAGAAAAATCCTTGTTGTCGCTCAGATTCTTTGATAATTCCCTCAAAAGTGCCTTTTCCACCACATCTAACTACAGTTACATGTGTTCATTGAACGCTCTTTTGTCTTAAAGAGAACCTATTATGCTTATTTTCAGTTGCACACTTGCATTTTAGGTTTCTACTAGAACATGTTTACATGCTTTGAGGTTCAATAAAACACATTACTTTTCTTTTACCTCTTTTCACCCGCTGTCTGAAACGCTCTGTTTGATCCCCCCAAACCAGACACTTTGGACTTCACTTCAGGACTGGACTTTTGGTTTTGGAACTTTGCAGATGTTTTATATGTACAAAAAAACTATATAATACACTTACAGAAAGGGAAAAAGCACAAAAGAATAAGAAGTCCTTTTTAAGGGATGTACACATTAGGGACTGACCAATTATCAACACCGCATTTTTATAATTAGCAGTATTGTTATATTTTTTTAAACTGATAAAATTAATTCATTTAAAAATGCGCTAGTCTGGCTCTGAGGCAGTCTCTTGGTTCTGATTTGCGAACATAACATAACTCACCCATTTGAGTTGGTGTCTTTACATGTATGTTTACATGGACAACATAGCGTCAATAAGTTCATTTGTTGATCCATAATTCAGCAACTGACTAGGAAACATCGGTTCAAACGTTATGTCTTACACGTTACTTACCAGTACACCTGCATGATATTGTTGTTAAATTATTTAACTTTTATTTAAATATTGAGGAGTCACTGAGGAAGTGCCTTAAAAATAATTAACAGGCAAAAAATAATTAACAGGAAAACAATGATATAATCTGAACACAGTTATATTAAATATATAAATATTTATGTATAAATATATGAATAGTGCTACAGTTGTGTTATAATACAAGTAATATGTAAAGTGATATATAATGGCAAGTTAAGGGCTTTATAAATAAATAGTTATCAGTTCTTGTCACATTTTGCTGTTTGAAAGGTGTAATGTCATGTAATGAAGCTGCATATACGGCCAGTGTTAATCCATACATGCACGGTTATCAGAGTTAATTTTATTGCACGTATTCAGCTGTATTAACCATTGATTACGGGGGGAACAGGAGCCATCTCACTGGCGAGCACACTGAGCAACGTTGCTTCCTGCACCACAATCTGGTGCTACTGAAATGGGACTAATTGAGAGTCGAACTTTAGCACACAATTAAATTTTGTTAGTTTTATTTATTTTTACACTTCATAAATCTTCAGGGAGATATTGTTTATTTATTAATCAAAACTTTCAGGGAACTTTGTAAGAAGCTGGGAGTTCCCTGCACTTTTTGTTTTAATGTAATTTTGAAAAGTTCTCTTTTAATTAAACATGTGCTTTAAGGCATTTCAATGACGGTTTGTGTTAAGTTCATTTTTGACACCAAGATTTTAATTTTTACTGCAAATGTACATCAGTTCAAAGTATCGGTTATCAGTCTCCTTGATTACTAATGGTCGATCCCCAGTACAAATGAGATATAATCCAAGTCAAAGTTGATCTAGCAATTTAAAATAAATGGTCTGACTGAGCTATAATGTGAATAACTCAGTTGTATAACAAAGTTACTGTAGTTACATTTAGATTTGTAGTTAGCCACCTGAATGTTGTACTTATAAGCATCAATGAATTACCAGTCTGATAGAGAGACGTATCTGTAATGAGTTCTTTTACCTTTAATACATACACATACATATTTATTGCTGCACTTCTAACACTGAAACTTCATCCCTATATCCTAATCTAAGAAACACAAAACATTATTCATGTCACCCTCTATGCAGTTTGATTTCAGCTGTAATGGATTTAACTTAATTTAATATATTATTTTCAGTACCACACTGGAATGATCAGGAAGTGATGGAGGATGTATGAATTCTCTCCATAGTAATAAAACTGTTAAACTAAAAGAGTGGACGCTGTAATGGAGTTTGACAAACTTGAGCTGTTTTTAATAACCCTGTTACTCAAACAGACCAGCTGAAGATGTGGACATAAAGCTCTGAATGCTTACCTCTTATAATCACACACAAAAGGCACTTTCCGTCACTGCAGTTGTTAAGGTTTTGTTTTTTTTTTTTTTCCTAGTGCACTTAGTGTGGTATTGATCATTGTTGGTCCAAGTCCTCAGGAATCAGCTTGTATTGATTTCACTTCAGTTGTAAGCCTCTCTTTCTGGCCTGTGTCTCTTTTCAAACCAAGCACCTTTTCAGACATCCTAACCTCTCTGCTGAGGGTTTACTAAAACATGTCACTGCTGCAACTTGGATCCAAGAAAAAAGACTAACCATTAAAGCTATTTTCAACTATTAGCGTGAAGACTAATTTAACTATGGCCTGAAACACTTCTGTTTCCCAACGCTGTTGGGTTTCTATATTGAAGATGTAGTGTGGTTTTAGAGGGGTAACATACTCATTGGTCTGGACCTTCATTATCAGTCAAATAGAATCTACTTATAGCCTGATGATGACAGTTATTAGTAGTGCAGTCAGAGTCAATACTGTGTGCGTATGTGAGATATTAAGTAACATGTACATGTCTGTGTTGGTAATCAAGTATGTGTGTGCCAAATGAAGAGACCTCCATTACTTACATATGAGTTTAAGAATGGATTTCAAGAGTTTAAAGATTATTTTTAATGCACAGCTACATGAGTGTGGCACGGTCTAATCCTGCATCCTATTTTTCCCTCCTTCAGTCAAAGCAAATAGTCTATAAATATTAATCTTCATTCCTTCTTCTGAACAAGATGTAGGGTTAAGGGAAAGGATGAGGACTAAACCCTAATGTGACAAGTTTAACCTTTAAGATCCCAGATTGTGATTCATCATGAAATAGCTCCAATTTCAGTGCTATCTCTGAAATGTTTTTCTTAACCTTCTTCTGAAGTATTAGCAGTGGTGGAAAAAGTCTTCAGATCTTTTACGTAAATAAAAGTAACAATACTACAGTGTAAAAATACTCACTACAGGTAAAAGTGCTGCATTCAAAATCTTACTTATGTGAAAGTGTAAAAGTATTTCAACAAAATATGAAGTACCAAAAGTAAAAGTATTCATTGTGCAGAACACAGGCACAGTTCAGAATGTCATTAATACCTTGGTATGATCATGATGATGAGATTATAATTATTTATGCATTAATGTGTACATCACTTTAATGTTGCAGTTGGTGAAGGTGGAACTTATTTGAATTACTTTATATATTATTAATATTGTTGGATAGCATAGCCTATAATAATAATAATAATAATAATAATAATAATAATAATAATAGTAATGCATCATAATCTTGATCTGCAAAGAAACTAGAGCTATCAAATACAGAACATATATTTGAATAAAAAGTACAATATTAGTAGAGCATAAACTAGCATACTGTAAAACGGAAATACTCACGGACTATCGTGAGGTACTTGTACTTGACTTAAGTACAGTACTTGAGTAAATGTTACTTAGTTAATGCATTGTATACTGTATACATATTGGATTTGCAGGTTATACTCAATACATTCATGCACATTAATCAGTTCCTCAAAGGCACTTAAGCATTTTTCTTATTGCTTTTTTAAATTGAAGCACTTTGTGTGATTTGAAAACAAATACTGTAGCTGTGTATTTTTAAAGTCTCTTAAAGGCAGACCTACATGACTTTGAGGTTTAACTCTCATGGCATGAGGTACATGACGAGTTTCCTCTGCAGTCAAAATAAAAACGTGGTTTCAGTGGTGCAGAATTTATTCATCTGAAAGATATGTTCTGTCATTCTGTTTACAGCTTGTCGCTGCATTAGAAACCTTGAAGCCTTCAGTAAGAAGAATTGATTTAGGTGTTGAAGTTCAATGCTCCTGGGTGCAAAACTCAGACGGACTATCTGTGAGCTGCAGACCTTCAACAAATAGCTGTCCTGGGGACTCCTCAGCTCTGAATCAATACGCAGTTAATTTCAAACTACACTCAGATGCTTCAATGGTAGCTTACATGTGGAAGAGGCAGCAAGTTAGAAATCAAAATGACCCTTGAAAAACATTAATTTTAATGCCAACAATGAGATTAGATTAGATTAGATTAAACTTTAATGATTGTCTGAGCGAAATTCGGCCATTACACCAACAAGTAATTGTTGTGGATCCCGCTTCAGAGAAAGTAATTGCAGGCTATCTCTGCTGCACCATAAAAAGTGGAACTGAAGTCCATAGAGTCCAAATGGCCTCTGCAGCTGGTCTTTTATTCTGCTAGTAAGATAAAGTTTGATAACATGGCCTT
The DNA here is from genome assembly GCA_947000775.1 of Pterois miles. Lineage (NCBI taxonomy): Eukaryota > Metazoa > Chordata > Actinopteri > Perciformes > Scorpaenidae > Pterois > Pterois miles. The sequence goes on from CAMQGK010000463.1 coordinate 7,411,453, forward strand.
TATAGACTCTGAAACGGTCTGGGTTTGACTAATCCTGCTCACGACAGACTTACGACCCCCGGGCCTCAGTGAGAAACTCAAAAGTCCAGGAGCAGCTGGTCATCTATCTGGGTTCAGCTTTACTTCTTCCCTGTGGGGATGAACCAGCATGGAGTGTGAGGTATATTGAGGTTACATCAGCAGGGCTTAAGAAAACACTCTGTTTCACTCAGGAAGGGACACTGAATTTCCTCACTTAATTCTTGGGGCCTCCGAAGAGATGCAAACAGCAAGATGGATGTTGACAGCTGGTGTGGTGCAGTTGTCTCAATTGATATCCGTTTCTGTTAAAGTGTAATACTCAAAGGTGTAGACAGTTGGGGGTGTTTGAGTTCAAGTCCAGGAAATCTCAGGTATATAATGTGAAAGTTAGAGGAAGAAAGATTGTTCCATTTGTAAACCTTTCAGTCATTATCTCATGTACTATATGCCCAGTGTCTTGGTTAAATGTTGTCCTTACACACTCTTCACAAAACAAAATCAACAAATGACCTGATCTCTGAATAATTACCTTATCTCCCTTACATCCCTGCATCTAAACCACATCTACATTGTCAGTGTGAGAGAGTGGGAGTACGACTGAGAGAGGGTACTGACGTTTTCTGCTTTGGTAACATACACTTTGTAATTTACTGTTGTGCAAACATGGCAATAAGTAGCACAATGTGATATTTGTTTAATCTAAATGAGAAGCAGGCACTTTGGCATAGCTGTGAAACAGAGTCAGAATAAAAGAATGTGCAAAATGCAGTATGAAAAGCAAATACTTGAATATATTTTTTGAACAGTATGTACATACTATAAATGAATAAACAGTGCAACCTGTGTAATGTAATACATGACAATAATAATGTGTATATAATATATTATTTCACATTTAAATGCTAAATTTGTATATATTTCATATTTTTTATATTTTCTTTTTTTTTTTTTATTTTCAACATTCTGTACCAAATGGGATGTCCTGGTAGCCTAGTGGTTAAAATAATAGTTTGGGTATTTTGGAAGTGGGGTTGTATGAGGTACTTCTCCATCGTGGGTGTATTACTTGCAGTAGATGAGGGTCACCCAAAACACCCAAACTATCCCTTTAATACGCATACCGTATAACTGCAGTGTTTGATTCTGGACGGGGACCTTTGCATGTTATACCTCTCTCTGTTCTTCCTATATCTCTAAACTTACTATAAAACTTCCTGTAAAGATATCCATCTATTGATCAATACTTTTAAAAACTACTATAATTTGTAGTGACCATGTATGTGTTTATCCCAGCACAAACAAAGCTGTTGACACAAAGGAGCACCCAGGTTGCTCTCTGTTTGCTCTTGGTTGTACTTTGGGGGATGAGATGGAGGCTAGGTGCTCCCTAGTTGCATCAGCTCACTCCTACTATATATAGGATGGTGGAAAATAAACTCCCTTGATGGTTCAGTGGGAGCACTAGTGTATCGCATCTGTGTAAATTATTATGGTTATAGTTATAATTATGAGGAAAAAAACATATGTATATGAGGTGAGATGATGAGAGCAGTGTAACTCTTTTAGGGACCTGGAATTCATAGAGTGGTTTGTAATCAGCTTCATTCAGTTTGTAATCATGATTTTAACTGAGTTAAAATGTCTTTTTCATCAGCAAGACTGTCACGTCTGCAGCTACTAATCTGTGATATTCTGTATTCTTCTATTGTCAACAAATTCCATGAAATAACCAAAACCAACAGTGAACTGATCCTACTTTAAATCCTCTCCATTGTTATAATAATATTAATAATTAAAAAACAAAACATTAGCCACACTGGCTGACATCTTCCTTCTTTACCATGAACATGGGTACTTAATTTTGAGTCAATCCCATATACAGCACACTCCTGCTGCCATTAATACTCGTTAAAACACCAAATGCATATTAATCCACATAAGTAACATTTGCAAAAAAACTACAATGCCCAAGCTGCTGCAGGAAATGTTTTAACCTACTTACAAAAAATACCTAAAAACAAAACTAAGTACCCCTGACCCATTTTTAGGGTTGAATGTGTTCAGGGCTGAGTGCGACAGACAGGGGAAGGAAGTCAGATAGTATTGAGACACTGTAGTGAGTAGTGAGACACCTTAGTTGGTTTAGTCTTTTTGGGCTGTAGAAAAAAAGTTGTCCTTTAAGTAACATGACAAACAGCGATACCTCTTCCATGATGTTATATTGATAACAAGCATAAATGAGCACATCCGTCTGACTGGCCTGTTGGTTTCTGTTCTCTCCTCAGTGAGTCCAGATGTGACCGATCACAAACATCATCATCATTATCCACCTGCTGCGGATTCAGAGATGGAGGGCAGATCCAGGAGCCTCGAACTGACAGGGGCCATCTGGGTTTTGATACTTCCCGGTTTACATATGCTGCTGACCTTGTAACTGCTGCCTTTTTGCAGCATGAAACTTTCAAGACTTGATTTCAAGCTTATTTATCCAAAAACGAAAGGGCCAGTGGACGTAAATGAGCTCCAGTATTAAATGGAGCACCACTTCCACACAGTGCAGGACACGGTAGGAGTGAACACTAATGCTCGTGGAAGTTACAAGACATTATGGCTAATGTAATACAGCATATGGTTCACCTATGCGAATATTAATGATTTTTTTTCACCTGGCATTCATTAACCCTAATAATGACTTATTTATAACAGTCAAGAATAACTACAACGTATTTTGCAAAAATTTGGTATTAATTTAATTGTATTGTATACAGTATATAAGCATAAATTTGCATCTGCATATCACATTGTAATGCAAAATGTAAATAAGTGGGGTTTTAAAACTGCTGTGAAAGGAGTCAAGTAATCGAAAAGGTTACTTTTAATGTTGGATTTGAAAATGAAAAAAATATATATCTCTACAACTCTTACAGTTGCAATACTTGTACAAGCCCAAATTAAAATGGCTTGTTATTCTTATGACATCCTAGGAATTACATACAAGTTTTTATACAAAAGTGCTTCAAATTGGTCCTCAGAGCATTGTAGAAAATCTACAGGAAGCCCTCAGATCTGGACCGTATGTTCATTTTGCTAATAGGAACAAAAAAAAAAAAATTTGATACATCTGCTTCTCTTTGTTATAATAGCTGCTGTTCTGTCCGGAGTCCATTTCAATGGTACATTTCAATTGCAAAATTGACCTGTAATGCTAATGCTGAGAGCCACTGTGAAGGGAGAGGGGTGGACAGGTGGAAGTTGGGGGAAACTGGGAGAATTCATACTTCTTTCTTCTGTAGGAATAGATTAGTTTCTTCAGGAGTCTATTATCATCTTTCAAACGCAATCCTCCTCTGCCTTCATAAGCCTGGATGAGAGCTGATAGCTCCTGGAGCCACTGGTGAGGAAGAATCCAATTGCTTCTACCTACTACCTGACTGCATACTGCTCTTGTGTTGCTGGCAGGCTTCTGTGCAGATAAAAGCAAAATGATGTGTTTCATTTGTTGGTTCTTTGGCTCAAACTACTTGTAGAGCTAAAGCAATAATCCTATTGAGATGCTGGAGGAGCTAAAATTATACTTTTTAAAACCAAATTTCACTATTCATCTGTATTACCACAGAAATAAACAAGACACACATTAAAGCTGCTACTGTAAATAGATGATGGTGTAAAAATTAACTTCAACATTCAGACTGGGCTCAAAACATCCCTAAAACAGATACAGTCTCCTCAGGTACTCTGTTTGATCATATGTGATATGATCTGATCATAGCCTGCGATGCTGCAGACGTCCTAAAGCATGCATAGTAATTGTTGTCATTAGTCATTTCACATTTAATATACCAGGTGAGACTTTTATCATGATATAAAGCCAAGGCTGTTTGAGCATCTGAACCACTTGAGTAGCTTGGAGCTTTTTCAGCTACAGTCTCAAGGTTTATGAATGATAACTTTGAGATTAATTATACTCATCATTTACTGTCCATTGAATTTAATGTTGAGGCTTTTGTGTTGGGGTGAGATTCTCAGGCGAAAATAGTCATTGGTTAACAATCTTAACACAGTTGTTTAACTACCTAACAACTACCTAACAAACCAATTATAGTTGGCACCATCAGAGTCAGTGCTACTGTCATTTGAACAGCTGCGTCAATGACACTATTAAAGATTAGTGCTCAGTCTCTAACTAGAGCAAGCAGCAGGCACAGAGACAAAAGTCCCTTGAGGCTGAATATAAGATGTCCGGTTCTCCTGTACTGAAAGGAAAGAGTTAAATTTTATGTCTTTACATGATTATTATAGCTCCATACTGAGACAGTTATCCAGAAGAGGGAGGAAAGGGGCCAGATGCTGATGATGATGATGATGATGATGATGCCAGTGTCGTGATGATGTGTGCCCACATCCTGACAGGTGTCATCCTGCAGGCATCGCGATGTGTCAGAACCTCTTAAGTAACATGTTTACTCTCTAATATTATGTTGCAAGAGTGAATGTGTTATTTGATACATGCAGCTGTATTTTAACCCATGCTGTAAATTTTCCTGCAGGATTTTTTTACAGTGCTCTTTAAACGAAAACTACTTATTACAATGTGGGTTTAATTTCATAGCTTGGGTTGTCGGTTAAAGATGTTATAACATTGTACTTAGTGATTGCTGAGATCTTGGAGCATAACAATATTGCTGAAAATAGGTCAGGCAACAAACAATCAGACAGGTTGTAACGAGGAGAAAATGGAGAACAGTAAAATGATCGTTCAAATTGTCCATTGTTGTCATCAATCATAGTTCAACAATCAGCTTTAACTTACTGTACTTGCTGTAGTTGTTCAGGGTTAGTTCGAGTGTTTTGGATTGGGATTGTATGAGATACTTTCTGTATTCATAGTAGGCTTATTCTCATAAATGATGATGGCCCACATGCCCCCAGCATCGAGAAACAGACAGGAGTACTGGAGCAAAGCAATACAGTACTGTGGACAGGGATGCCTTTTAGCCACCTAAAAGTAGAAGAAGAAATACTTTATCTATCCCCCAAGGGAAATTATTTTTTTTTTTACTCTTATTTTTACACATTACACAAGCCTGAAATACATACATACAAGTACAAACAGGATCTATACACATGCTTTAATGAGTGAATGAGGAGTGGTGCCCTGAGGGGTTTGGTGCTTTGCTTAAGGACACCTCAGCAGTGTCAAGGACGCCTCCAGCTACCAGTCCACACTGTGCTTGCTCTTCATGGCGACTTGAACGCACGACCCTCTGGTTTCCAAGCCAAGTCCCTACGGACTGAACTACTGCTGCCCCAAAATTAATATCTTTTTAAATGTACACTATATGTATAATATTTTCAGACAGGTAACTGAACTGAAAGTGAAACTTATCTATGCTCTCTTCAAAATCTCCCAAAAACAGTATTGATACGTTTCACTTAGTTCAGTTCCCAGTCATAAACGAGGAGGAAAGGGCTGTCTGATGGCAAGTTAAAAAGGTGAAAATATTCTAAATATAGCATGCACTTACATGGATATTGATTTTTGCAGGTGGGTCTTTTTGTTTTAAGTGGCTAAAATATGTTTTTCTGCCATCCCTGTCCACAGCAATGTATTGCTTTGCTCCAGTGTCAGTACTCCTGTTTGAAGGCACGCCAACCATCATCTACTGCAAGTAATACTGTACACTATGGATAAGTACCCCATACAACCCCACTTTAAAACACCTCAACTATCCCTTTAACTGATTTCCTTTGCAATTATAACTAGCACCATTAGCAACTTTAGGTTTTACCTCTGAATAAAGCTTCTGATTTTCTACCTGCTTCCGTTTGTTGTGTGGACCTATTTTTAACAATGTCACCATGTTCACAGATCTCCACAGTTGTTTAGATGGGTATAAGAGTATTTTTCAACAATTATTAGTTTGTACTTGAATGTCTGTATGTTTAATGTCATAGTCATATAACAACTCTATGAAATAACTTGAAGCCTCGTTCCAGCAGAATCCTGAGGCTTTTAGTTGTCATCCAAGCCCCCCCACCCCTGTCCTTTTACTGAATAACACCCCTCGACTTTCTAAGGGATCCCTAAGTGTTCCCAGGCCTGCTGACAGATATAATCCAGGGTTTCATGTTTTTTGTGGCTTTAAAAGGATTTATTCTCTAGTAAACATCACTGATTTTCCTTGGAAACCGTCAGTTCTCACCAAAATTCAAAAGGTAAAACTTAGGATAATTAATCAGAGAATGGTGTATATTTCTGTGCTGACTATTCTTTAATATATGTTAGATGACATGTTCAGAATTTTTTAATAAAATAATGAAAAATAAAGGTTATTCAATATTTCTTTATGAGGTTTGTCTAGCTTCTTTCAGTGCTGATTGAATGGAGTTATTGCAAACAACACATGAAGCTTTTTTGGTGGGAAATTGAGCTTGAGCGCCTGACTCTGTCAAGCAGCGCCCTCATCTTGACACCTTGGATCTGTGATCTCACTCTTTGGGTGTGACGGTAGGTAAGAGTTGGAACAAGGGCTGAGCAGAAATTTGAGACCTTTGCTTATTTGCAGCTCTGCTCTGTCCTCACAGCCAAGGTACTGCCAGTGTCCCCAACTGGTAGTTACGCAAATCAGAGCCTGAGGTCCTGCACTTGGAGCAGCTGATCCTTGACATTTGACAGAGGGCCTGTCTATCAAATGTTGTTTTTCTACAAAGTACTATGTCTGCCTAAAGAGGATAGATTCATTTATAATCATTTATAATTTCAGTACCCATCTATAAATTATGCATCTTATTACACCTGCAGTACTCATGGTTTCAACCACTAATTTTGCAATTTGTAGTGTCATCTGAAATATTTCTATTTTTAGATACACCAAAATATTTTTTTCCACACATTTTGACATGCAGTGGCTGTATTCAAGTTGCTCCTCAAAATGTATAGAACAATCAAACTCTTTGAATCACAAGGTTGGTTTTATATGTGCAACCCTGTGGGAAATATAAGTTTAAGTGTAATACTTGTATTGTTATACAGCTTTTGGTTTATTTCTTGTTGGTGTGTTTTAATGTGCATTTTAGTGTTTGTGTTGTGTAAAATCATATCCACAAATACACAGGGTTAATTTGCAAGCACGCATAACTTACTCTGTAAATATGTATTTTAATTCTACATGTAAACCTATAGGTTTACAGGTAAAGTGATATATATGCATTTGTGCTTACATTTGTACACAAATGGAATGATATTTGGACATTTATTGATTGTTTTCTGTGGGTTTGTGAGCCAAATGACATGTGTAACTTCCGGGTTGTCCTACTGCAGCAGATGTGCAGATAATAGTTATCATCCACAGAAGACAATTCACAAATACATACCACAACCTACAAGTAATTCACTGCCCGTAAACATATTTTTATATTTGTGTTGTGTCAAGTCACATCCAGAAACAAGACTGAAGCTGGATCATGTAGGAGACCACGCAAGCTGCCATTAAACACCAACGAAGAAGAACGCCGTGGCTGAGTGGGAGGAGCGTTGAGGACGGCAGCAGGTAGCAGGTGAGGTGAGGAGAGAAGGTAGTGATTGGGAGCTATGCGAGAAGACCACGATGGGTGCTGTGGTACGTTAAATGATCCAAATTACAGCGGTTGTAATGGCTAAGGTTGTGGACCTGTGAACTGTGAGGAAATCACATTCACCAGCGAGCCCACGAAGTTTGTAAAACGTCGACTTTCGCGTGTGTGACGCAGATTTGTTAGCCCAGCTAATGCTAGTAGCATTTGGCTGTAGACTTGCTAGCACAGTGGAGCGACACAGAGCCAAAGTCAGTTATTCACCTGTCAAGTCTCAACTGCTACCGACCTGGACTACACGCGGAAAGACTCACGTGGTGCTCTGAGCTGCCAGGCACTGCTCAAAGCTTCTCTGGCCACCGGGAGACGGTAGGCATCAGCTAGCTTACCGGTGTGGGTGTCTGCCATGAGTTGCGCTTCTGGCGTGGGACCTGGAAGGCCGTTCGTCACGGACAAACAGTAAGTTACTTATATTTTGGCTCAATATTAAGTGAAGGTGCTATTTGGTTTTTGGCCACATTAATCCTGTGCATCGAAACAGGCCTTTATTTAATTTACTTATGTATCTGAGTCTCCGGTGTTGTGGTCAGTACTGTTTCCCTGTTGAATAGTATGTCTGTCCCTAACCACTGAGTGGGGCGCTATCATTTTAACTGGAGGAAAACAGACTTAGACAACACCGGCTTGTTTAAAGGGGTATTTAGTAGTATTTAGGTTTATAGTGGGGGCACATGTTAGTGGAAATGTTGCTACAGTGAATTAGATGTGGTTTTATTACTGTTAAGAGAGTATACGTTTCTGGTGTGCTGTTCTGTTGGTACTAATCCATGAGAATAATGGACAAAATCAATCTTAATGTTAAAATAAGTAGAGTTTGTTATATTTTTCATACTTAATGGGTTTGAGTGTTTGATGTTTTCACACTTTAAGTCCCTTTCAGCCCTCCAACAAACTCAGAGCGATACACAGATTGATGTGGCCCTTGAATAAGATAACTGTTATTCTGTTATCATGTTAATGGTTCAAAGAATGTCAGGCTGAATGGTCGGCCCCCACACATGTTAACCTCACCAAATCTGGCCCTCTTTGCAAAAAGTTTGGACACCCCTGGTGTAAGAGATAAAGAGAAATAAACAACACAAAACAAGAGTTAAAGGGAATACTATTTAGAGAAGTATAGAGAACTCAGGGCCCTTTTTCATTATTAGTTGGGACAGGAGCGCTGCATTATGTTTCTGCAATGGAACTGATGAGGTAGATCTGTAGTCAGTTTAGAGCGCTATATTATCTTTACTGTATCTTTGATGTTAGCTTTACTTAGCTTCAGAGTGTCCCTTTTTGCCACTAACAAAAGCATGTTGCTTGGTCTTTGTCAGCTCACAAGTCACCAACTAGTGGTTAGTTACACATGGATTTTAAAGGCTCTGACAGGAAATAATCACCTTTTCATCTTAGTAAACCAATCAATGACATCAAAAAGCTAACTAATCTAAGCACTGGATGATAATATATGAAATGTGGAAATATTTTTCAAGATAATTGAAGTCAAACCACATCAATAAATCAAAAGGATTTAAGATTCAATTTTGGACAAGTGCTCAAAGTGCAGTTATTCTTTGTAATAACTGCCTTTGGCATTTTTCATTACATGTAGTTGAAAAAACTGGACAGTTATAGGACAGTGTTCACTCTGCACATAGAGACAGAGAAATAAAGGGGGATATTAATGGACTGCATTTTAAAAGAGGTGAAGACAGGTATTTTTTTTTTTAAATAGCTCTCATTGAAGTAGTTTCTCAGTGCTGGAGTGAGTCCAATTACAGTACACTTTGGTGTCTTCAAAACTACTGTGAGGTAAAGCCTCAGATAGTATGAACCGTTGTCTTTGGAGTCTTTTATCTCTGCATACTGAAGAAGGACTCCTGGGACCTTCTAAGGAGAATAGTGCTGAGCGCTGCTTTAACGTATACAGAGACCAATTTCATATTCCCATCGAGGTTTCTGTTTCACTCAAAACTATTACTGTGACCTTGACAACGGCTAACGTTTAGCCTCAACTTAGACGAGAGCTTTAATCATCACAGTGCAGATGCAGACAGGGCTTTGTATCATTCTTGAAGTTGTTCATGGTAAAGCCTGTGTTTTCAGAAGCTTAACTCTGCACACAGGGTATGCCTTTCAGTGAGTCAAGGAGATAGACTGTCAAGGAATATGAGTGAGGTCATTTTTAACTAAGAAAGGGTTATTACTGCGGTAACACTGCATTTCCTGAACAAGTTGTATGTGGCCTTACTGACTATTTCTATTTTGTTATATTTTATTAATTTAATATTTAATGTTTAACCCATTACACATTCAAAATGTATTCAAAATGCTTTGTCCAGTGCTATGATTTATAACTAAATCCCTGCAAAAATAATGACATTTCCATCAGCCTCAGCTGTACTTTGTATTTAGTCCTAATCAGCAAATGTTATCATGCTGACATGCTAAAGTAAGATGGTGAACATGGCAAGACCATCAGACCTGCTAAACCAAGGCCTATTGAAGGAGGCTGGGACACGGGCTGACACAGGTTTTTGGGTATGGAGTATAACACATGTGCAGTGTAACTGTAGCTGCGGTCATGTGTTGTAGTTGGCTCAATTTTGGCAAATACAGACCAGATTTCATTGTGCAAAGATATGTTACTTATTGATGAAATGTGACCAGACCTCCTGTAATAGGTTTTGTGCTAAACATCAGCATGTTAGCATTGTTAAGATGAGCGAATTAGCATGCTGATGTTAGCATGTATCTTAAAACATTGTTGTTTTTAAGTGCAGTCTCACAGAGCTGCTGGCCTGGCTGTAGATTCTTAGCCTTGTTTTTAATAGCATCAACAGCAAATAAACGTTTAATGCAATGTGTTGTCACTTTTTTCAGTTTTGCTTTGCTTCCTGTGTTTCCCCTGGAAATTTGGTTCTAAGGGGAGCCGGAGGAGGATCTAACCACCGCCCGATTGGCTGATGACTGTTTTACCTCCAGAGGTATATAATAGTTGTGTTTTAATATTTTTTTTAAATTTTTAAAAATTTTAAATGATCTAGAATTGTCAGTGCAGGTCTGAGTAGGATTATGTGAACTTTTACTTAAATCCCTTTTACACAAACCTAACACACACACATGCAGTATGTCTACCATGTACTAAACACAACTATTATAACGTAAAGTGAAGTAGGAAACAGTAGCGCTGATACCAACAGGTGGAGCTCAGGTCAAGTGCTGCAGTAAAAATACTGAGACATAATGGATAGTCACAGGTATATTTTACTGAGATTTCACAGCTTGGATCCAATAGTAAGGTTAAGAACCTGCATTTATTCATGCACTCTGTCATTTCTATTATTCATTTATTTCATTTTCAGACAAAGAGAGAGAGAACAGTCAGCATCAACAAGCACCAAACTGAGCTACCCTGCTGCCCCATAGGTACTTTTTCCATTTCTTGATGTATGATTTCAGACGTTAACAACAAGCTGAAGGTACAATGGGACACACACACACACACACACACACACACACACACACACACACACACACACACACATCACACCACCTGGAGATAACAGCCTGTGCCTTCTCACTCTTGTTTTCTGTGTTCAAGCCTTTTTTTTCTCTCTGAAAATGGGGTAAACAGTCCCATCAATATAGTGTTTTCTGCTGTCTACCCACCCACTGCTTCCAGATTATCAAGACAGGACTACAGCACAGGTTTTACAATAAATCCTCACATCCCTTCCTTCCCTGACTTTCCTCTTAATTCCTTTTTTTTATCACTCTTACTTTCCTCCTTGCTCTTTTACAACTCACCATCCTACTAAGGTGAAGTTAAACAAGACAATATTTTACTATTTCATCATCATTTTCCACCTTTCGTTTTCACAAACATGCATCGACAGTATAACTCATAAATGACAGGTGCATATTAATAATCTAATATAAATTATATTGGTATACCTCATATAGTGTATCAGTTTGATTTATATCAGCTGCCACAGTATCAGTCATAGGTGTTTGCCAATTTGACCTGAAATCTAAATTTGGCAGACTAGCTGGGATGTGAGCCATCAGTGCTGGGTTTACTCGTTTCCATGAGCTGAGAGGTGGGATCAGTTGTGAGGATAAGTGACCATAAATAAGCTTGAAATATGTGTGCAGGAGTGTAACATTTATGAAAAATGTAATTTGATGTACTGCTGTGGTGTCAAGTGAACCTGCTGTCTGGATAAAAAAAAAAAAAAAAAAAAAATCAAGGAGATGAGAAGCACCAGCAGATGACAGAAAAGGGCAAAAACACGGAACAAATTGCAATATATTGGATTAGTCTCAGATCTCAAATGGTGACAAGGCTGGAAATGCACAGGAGTAAATGGTACTAATATCAGTTTCAGTGAACTAAATGAAATTATTTACCATTCTGTGCAAAAGTAACAAGACAAATATTTTTCACATTTGATTTTCAGAGCAAAGAGGTTGTGACAGATGACATCAGAAACCAACTTGATTCCTTTCTGATGCTCCAGGAGAGGACATTGTTGTCCTCTTTATCTTCATCCCCATGTCTGCTTTTGGAAGGTCAGTTATCCACACAATGCAATATTGTAGAGCGTGCGGCACACAACAGAGGGCTAATTTGGCACACTGTGAGATGATAGGACATGCTGTTTCTAATCCTTGAAATGAGAAAAATCACATGTGCAGCTAAATGCTCTCTGGTATAGGAGGGAGGAAGAAGATTTAATTAATCGTCCTCTTGTTTACACCTTACTGCTAAAAAAGCTCCCAACATAATTCGCTAAATGCTTCTGTATTGCTTTGTCCTGAATGAAAATCCTCACATTTTACCCGTGCAAGGGCATTAGCATTACCATCACCACTTTCAATGATGTTCTGGGAAAAGAGCTCCATTTTATTTACTGACCTACTTAGCACAGCTCACATAAGCATGGCTGCCACTACTAAGACCATCCCCATGGCCACTGACCCATTTGCCAGACAAGCCAACCTTAGAAATTTCAAATTTTCAGATCACATAAGTCATGGTTAAATCTCCTCCCCAACACCACCTCTGCATGCTGCTTCCGAAGTTCCTCTCTTCCAATTCCCTCCCACTTTCTGTTCCCATAGTTCTCTGGTGCAAGGTGGGTGTCCCGCTTAACATCAGTTCGTGACTGAGGTCTGACACATCCTCTCGCTGCATCCAGGGCGGACGTACTGCCAGTTCCATTTATGACACAAGCCGATACATTATTCATGCTTCTTAATTAGGTAGTGAAGCAGCAGCTTATACTGGTGAGACATTTAGTAGATCAGGTTCTTGGATAGCACTTTCAACATGACTGGATACAAAAGCAAACTCAATAAGAAATGGCATTGTGGCAGAGGTTGGAGAGGATGTAGTATTTTTAACAACAAGCGATTTTATTATTAGTAATATTTTAAGAAAGGTACAGATGAACACGGTACTCATAAAATCTTACAGTGCACACTAGGGGTGGGAAATAAAATCGATTCACCTATGAATTTTGATTTAATTTTTTAAAAACATTTTAACATTTTCATCAATCTATTTGCTTCATTTGAGTTTATGCAGTGGTAGAAGGAAGTTGCCGGTTTTATTTTTGTAGTCTAAGTAACGTGACGTCCTATCTGTTCCGTATTTGTCAACCAAAATTGTCCACTGCGAAGCACAGTGAGCTGAAACGAGAAAGTTTAAGATGGTGGAAGGTATGCGTGGACATGACTTGCACCCTCATGTTAAATCCAACATTGTAAACACTCCACATACAGTAAAGTATGGAAATATTTTGGTTTTCACACATTGCAGGAAAAGCAGAGCTAGATATCATGGCTAAAGCTGCATGTTAACTCTGTCATAGACAGGAAATGTTATCGTATTGCAGTAAAGTGTGATCAAGCCAGCCGTCACTGGCACCTCTGTGGTAAAATCAGCTGATGCTACAACTGTAGAGCATCCATATACTGACATTTATGTGAAATGCATTCAAACGGCCCTGATGGAGCTGATTATGGATGTGTAAAGAGCCTGGAGATAGTGCCGAAGTTAGTGGAAATATACATGTGACCATGACTGTTTTTCAAAATAAATTAACAAATGGAACTGCATACACCTTCTCTTTTACTTTTTACTGTACTGTATTTATCTGTACTGTTGCTGCTGCTAAGACACCCGAATTTCCCTCCGGGGATTAATAAAGGTTCATCTTATCTTATCTTATCTTATCTTATCTTATATAATATACAGAATACATATATGGAAATGATATTGATTGGATCGTATTCACCAGAAGTATAAAACATTACATGTTTCTTGATGAATTAAAAAAGAAAATACCATGAATTTGTGAGGGAAACTATTATTCTTTGATTTTGGGGTTGCTGGAAAGAATTTAATAAATAATTCCTGACAACGTGTAATAGATTTCTGACAGTCTCTGACTATGTACATGCTGAAAATCAAACATTGTAATGAATTTATTTAGAAGTGTATGATTCAACTTTTTCCCCATGTTCTAGTGTTAAAAAAGTGAAGAAAAAGCAAAATAACATGTAATATTGAATCACAATACTTGTAGAATTGCAGTAATTTAAAAACGCAATGCACATTAAATTGGCACCCAGCTATCATGAGAGTATTGAATCAGGAGATCGGTGAATAATCCCATCTCCAGTGCGCACAGAGTGAAACTTGCGTGGAAGCTTATGAACATTATATAGCAGTGGCGCCGGTAGGATTCTATTTCATATCACACAAGAACAGCTCGTCTGCTTACCTTTAACAACTATAGTTCCCACATGCGTACACGAGGCCTTGCAGTCTACTCAGCAAGCAAGCAAGTGAGCGAGCAAGAGAGAGATTGATTAATGTTTTTTTGCACTAACGCTACTGATACAACACCACCGTAAAACTCTGATTAGACATTCATTTCAAAGACCAGCCAACAACAGCCAGCTAAAAAAAATAGGATAGGATACAATTTATCCAGAAGCGCCTTAATATTACTTTAGGCCCTGGGGTTACGAACATTTGGAAAGCTCTTCCCTCCCTTTGTAACATGACACGCCAACATTAATTCAGAGACCCCACCGTCAATGGACAGCGACAGATAGTAAACGAAGTACCCTCTTAATCGGTGAACACAATAGGCCCAGAGAAAAGAGCAATAAAAGTCGGCGTTAAGTGCCAAAGCACAAACGAAATCCCCGCAGCGTCTGACAGCAGCAGGACTGATAAATCTGCTGCCTCTGAGAAGTGCCGTTACGTAGAGCGCTGACCTGTTTACCATGTTTACCTTCATTAAATAGCCTGAAACAACACCAGGCTGCTACAGTGTAACATAGACACATCAGACTGGTTGGTTATAACTCGATATTCTACTGTTTTTTTTTTTTTTTTTTTGGAGGAGGCTTCTGGTTACCAGGACGCATCCTAGTGTCTTTTCCATTTTTCTTTTTAGCAGCAGTAGTATCTTATGTGACTGCATATGCTGTTTTGTAATTGAATTACTGTGTGACCATATGCGAGCTGAGATACAGTAGGATTATCACTAAAGTAGCACCGTCAGTTATAATCATATAATCATATATGATGATTGTGAATTTCCCCACTGTGGGACCAATAAAGGAATATCTTATCTTATATCAATGGTTTCACCAAATCTATTTAGTTTCTGTCATTTCTGTTATCATAGCAACTACCTGGTGGAAAATTGGCCTGCATCTGTCTTTTGGTGCAGATTTGTAGTGATGCATGTTCATGTCGTGGCACTTTGCTGAGCTGTTGTTATTCCGTTTAGTTGTGATTGGCACAGCGTAGACCAGTGGTCTCAAACTTGCGGCCCACAGGCTGATATTTTGTGGCCCCCACCTTGAAGGTTTAGTATTAGTGCAACCCCAGAGTTTTATGTGAATGTCACTTTGCCACGTTGTATGTGGAACAATCACAGTGGGGTATGTGGCTCCCGGGGGTGGGCAATGTACCGGGCTTGATGCAAGCAGAGAAACATTGCACAACAGCTATGCCGGCCCCCGTGTAACATTGAATAAGCTTGATTAAAGCGTGATTTATACTTCTGCGTCGAATTGATGACATAGCCTGACGTGCACCTGTCAGAAACTACACGTCGCTGTGACGCAGACCGTAACAGCTGTGATTAGTCCAGTCTCTCAGCGGTGCTGAGCGGCCAGGACCCCGGACAACCATAGAAAATTTAATTTCTCTCTGCCTTGATCTTTTCAATGTTTGTTCACAAAAAATTGACTCGGATATATTTTCTCCTTTTTGGCGTTCAAGTAATGCCAGTAAAAAGTTCTGACGAGAGTAAGCAAGAGAAGCCATGTTCCGAAGAACCGTTCGTGTTCTACAATGTTCCGTTCATGTTCAGGACAGTTCATGTTCCGAAGAACCGTTCACGTTCAGAAGAACCCATTCAAGTTAAAGAACTGTTAATAATGCATTTGAGAAGATTGTGTTTTGTTTGCTTTCGCTTTGTGCTTTTTATTCGTGGAATACGTGATACGGCCTCCAGGTAAATTGAGTTTGAGACCCCTGGCTTAGACAGTGATGTGACTGGCTGAGAGAGTATTTCATAATCACCATAAATGCTGATCTATGATATGATTGGGTGATTTTCTTTTTTCTCCTCCATCTGATAAAATATAACAGCTTAATAATAACAAATGATACACAAAATTTCTCAATTTCAGTAAACATTTATTGAGTAACACCTTTGGTCTGTCTCTCCAATCTACATTTTGTGTCTGCACTGCAGTGCACTTCTATATTTTAAATAAAAATACGGTGTAAATTAAATATCGAATACATGAAACAGGTAATCAATAAAACTGAACTTTGTCAAATACATTTTTGACTGAAAAAATAAAGTTTTAGTGTACTTAGCAGCATTTATCACAGATGCAGAGGAGTTATGTACCTTTTTTTTTTTTCAATTCAGGGTTTGATTCCCACTCCTCTGTATTTTTGTGTGTACGGGTTAGGCTGCGACACGATGAGCTAGCCAGCTAAATGTTGCTTACCTACACTGCTTGAAGGTATCCACAGTTATGCTGTGCTTCTGTCACAAAGAGGCACATACACAGTGGTACTTAAAGTGCGTATAGGATTGTGGCAGCTGCCGATAGCGGCTGCCGGCACCACTGTTATACAGGACATTAAGTCCACACAGAACACCTGAAGATAGCCAGCATTAATTAGCTGAATGTTTATTGTTCATGGTACCAAGTTGGAAAAAACCTGAACTGAAAATCTTCAGACGAGTGGAAGTATATACAGTAAGGAGAATTGTTCTTAATGGGACACTGCTTGAAGAGTCGAATCGGGATGAGGAAACGGCAGAAAACACCAAAGACTTTTGGCACACTTTTGTGGAAAGCATCTTAGATATTTACATTTCATACCTTAGTTGCAGTCTAATGGGCCTCCTTATCAGTCACTAAAAATACACTATATAACACAAATAGCATGGTAAAAAAAAAAAAAGCACAAAAGCATAATACTGTAGGTCCCCTTTAAAACTTTGGCTGCATTTGAACAATGCTAATCGGTTCATCAGTTAATCAACGAATCATTTTAGCTCTAATTGTAATATATATATATTTTTTTAAATGTTGCATATTAAATTAGGTAATTATATGTAGGAGAATGGATATTTTCCTGTTGCATACATACTACATACATTTAGTGTGGTTGTACCATCACAATTATTTAAACTTCTTAGCTAGTAAACAATCAGTTCTGCCTCTGCAAGTCTACATTTTAATAATATTTGTTTATTCATGAACATATCCAACAAAAGGCTGAACACTGGCTGCAAGTGTTGTGTTTTCAGAGGCAACTAATCTGGGCTGCTTTGGGAGCTAAGCCTTTTTAGTTTCTGCTTGTCAATTGGAAAAAAAAAAGGCAGCATGTTGTACCTGTTGGCACTGCAGCTGTATGCCTCTGACATGGCAGTATGCAAAACCTCTTTTTTTCAGAGTACAGATCAGTGTGGTGACAAACCTAATATTCACTCCAGATTTCTCTGTTTCTGAAGTCAAGTGGTGGGTCAAAAGGGATAAAACCGTTTCCTTTCTCTTCTGATATGTGCTAATACTCAGTCTGTCAGTACCGAGGTGGCAAGGCCCTCAGGGAGGGTTTTGCACTGAACTATTTCTTGTCTGTAGAAAGATCAGTGAGGGTAATCTCTGTCTCTGCTATCCAGGACTGTGCAGCTGTGTTATTCAGTCTTTATCCTAAATCCGGTGAGAGAAAGACAGCAGAGAGAGAGAGGTAGAGGGAGAATTATTGGAAAACCAATGGAGAAAAAAATAGAGTATTTACAAAAGTAACATGATTGCAAAGAGGTTAGGGCATTGACAGGGGGGACACTTTTTCAGATGTAGCTAGATGGAAATGCATATTCACAAAGACTCATCCTCATACAAAGCAGTAAGTTAATCCTCTTCTTCCCTGATGGGACATTTTGAAGACGTCCTGTCCATCGATGGGGTTTAATATCCAGCACCATGCTACTGCACTTAGTAATCTTGTATAGCTATTTGAGATTTTCTCAGGCCAGAAGATGCTGCAGATTTTCCTAAGATATCCATTGTGGGAGACATCAGCGTTTTTCATGTCATGTTTTGTTGCCACACTGGTTTTATGTTGCTGAAGTATAGTCAGACCTTTGTTTTTAGGCTGTATTGCTTTGACTTCCAGATGGACTGGAGCCTTGCTCTGATGTGCTAATGTGCCATATAAAAAGGTGTACAATGAATATAATATTGTAAACAAATTATTTCAACAGTTTTGTCATTCTGAATTGCAGGCATCGAATGAGCTTTTCAGAGATGACACACACTGCAGACCAAGGTCATATCAACATCACAGGAACCAGGTGAATGTATTGAACCTGCAGTGCTGGCTTTGAGACGAAGCGTTAACACACAGTGGGTGGAGAAAAGATCAGTATCTGGTCTTATTTTTTCAAACATAAAGTTCTATGTTACTTGAAATTCATTCTGAAACTTATTTATGTCTTATTATACTGTACTGGGTTAAATCCATTTAATTGCTCAACTCTTGTGGGAGTGGAAATTGAAAACTGAGGTTTAATTTCATAGGTCTCTATTTTCAGGGGATTTTTCAGTGTCTCTAAAGCCCTTGCACTATTACTTGTCATGTAAAAAGCAATTACAATCAGTGCGTGGATGAAATGTGTCATCAGAGAATCCATTAACAGTGTCCTCAGACCTTAATATTTACAGTCACCACCCTACTTTCAGAGGCAATGCTTGGTTTCATGAGTTGTGAAGGACAACTAAAAGGCATTGGTCTCATCTGTCGATCTGTATTGTTAGGAAGTCTATTCGAGGCAATTATGATTTCATAAAGGTATTTATTTGTACTGTTGTGCTTATATCACATAGCAAATGCTAAGAAAAGTTCTGTTGCTCACATGTCATTAATTAACGTGTGTTACAACTAGAAGTGTGCAATAAAGAGGTCTTTAAGGGGAAGGGAAAACACCATTAGATTGTAATCGACAATGTCCTCTCTTTAAGGAGAAGATAAGCAATAGGCTTCTAATAAAACTAAGCTACTTCTTAATAGCGTTAACAGGCGTTAATATGTCATTTTGAAAAAAAAAAATGTTTTCACATTCTTGCCAGGAGTTGGATGAGAAGCTACAGCTACAACCAGCAGCCAGTTAGCTTAGCTAAGAATAAATACTGGAAGCTGTTAGCCAGGCTCTGTCCAAATATTAATTTGCCAATAAAAATGTTGTATTACCTGGCAACCTCACAGTGATAGCAAGACTCCAGAAAATGTCTTCCCATTTCTCCCGACTTAGTCTTTATGCTAAGCTAATTGACACCTGGTCACAAAACTTCTTTAACTGACATTTTCTATATCAATGGTTAGAGTATGTATTTCTGCAATTTTTATTTCAGCACCCAACTCTGTTTGAATATGGTTTCAAAGTCTTCCCCACAATGGCAGGGATATAAATGTGGTGGAAAAATATTAAATCCCCTTATTTTATGTTAGTTGGTTTTTGCCTTAAGCAGTTTGCATAATGCTAAAACAGGGTTTGCGAAGTCTGACATTGTTGTTTGTTGACATTTTGGCAAATTAGCACCATTAAAAGTATGTTCAGTGTACCCACATATGTACTCACAACTATCACAGGATTACTTAAATACTCAAGAAAACTGTGATGATTCTTCGGCAAGTTCTGGGACATAAGGAGCATCTTTATTTCTATGATTACTGGGTGGATTTATGTACATTTGTTTGCGATTGTCATTGGCAGTAAAAATATCACTGAGGAGTGTCACATCAGGTGCATACGTTTTTTTAATTACCTTAAAATCCCCCATGAGCATAGGTCTTGTGTTGAAGTCTCAAATAGTGTTTCCTGCAAGCCTCCTGGAACAGTCCAGGGCTTGGAAGCCAATTTTTGTAGTGGCCATACCGTGGAATTACAATATTTGTGTCCGTCACATGCTATTAGGCCCAAAAAGACTTTTTCCTCATAGACTTACATTGGGAACAAGATGACTGTAAATCAAAGGATTATTATTATTATTATTATTTTGGTAAATCAATTTCCTAACTCCCAATATGAACACTTAAAATAGCCCTTATTTCAGTCATAAGCTCCTTAAAGTTGTAAAATGCACTAATGGCCAAATCCAGAGTTATTTCCTTTCACATAACGAACTGCTGTTCATGCTGGGAGGCATGGTTAAAGGAAACTGTAGCATGCTTGCCATGGATGTGGAAGATGCAGCATTTTTGGCATTATGCACCACTGAAAAACTTTCATACAAATGAACGTGGTCTTGCCTCAAACGCTGTATCTAGTTCTCTTTATACTGTGCATCCATGGTTTCCCGTAATAATGACCCTTAAAATGAAGCTATGTCCTTCGGCACTTTTTCATGACACTTTTGTCTACAGATTGTGACCAGTTCACCCTTTCAGTGTTGCCATATCCCTTCACTTGTTGTTTTATTTCAGTACTGTTTAGATGCCCGAAAAGATAAAACTCAGTAATTAAATAATTAAAAACATTTACTGCATTTGTGTCCCTTCAACATCTCTCTTCTGACCTCTGAGCAGCTCTTTACTTAGCAACACCATGCCAGGGTTCCCTCTCAGGTCTGCTTTTAAGCTCTACTTAAACATGCATATGATCTCACAGCTCCTCAAACATCACCATAAGTTTGTTTATTAAAAATGACATATCAAAAGCTCTTCTTTGATATGTCAAACGCTCCACTGCTAATTTATGTATTTGAATTAGAGAAAAATATGTGGACCCTTTTCCAAATGGTATTTTAAGTGTCAAAATTATTTACCAACACAAATCATCTCTGCTGTCTATTGGTGACATTATGGCCTGCATGCTTATCGGCTATTTGCTGAAACAGCAGCAGAAAATACTAATCACTAAAGTTAATACAATTCTAAAACTGTCTAGTTGTGTGAAAGTTGCTCAAATATTCTGCATGCAAAGATAAAGCGCAGACAAATGGTTTCAATTATTTAAATAAAGAAACTATGCCAGCAGATCAGATGGTGCAGCTGCAGTTACAGCACTCATACTGTATTTCTCCAGCACTACAGCGAAGCAAAATTAATTCTTTCTACAGTCACAGGGTTTTGCCAAGAGCAATCTGAAATTATCAAGTGGATCCCACAGAAAAACTCAGCTCTGTCTTTGAAATCCATGAACTCTTTGTATTTCGTTTGGAGTTTGGTCCTTTCACACTGCTTTTCCATAATTGAAGCACATAAATAATTGTACAGACAGAAAGAGAGATTATAATGAATAATTCTGGTTCAGATGTGAAGCTGTTTCGTGTTGTCCCCATTGCTGTTGTCATGTGAAAATGAATAAATTGATGTTTGGGGGAGCTACTAAGATGAATTGAATGTGGCAATGCAGTAAGCTTTTTGTCTCTGTCTTTTCTGTCAGCCAGACGTTCTGCTGCCTCCCCTGACAAATGTGACAGCGAGCCAAGTTTGACGACTGATTACAGGTAGCAGTTAATACATTAATCTCAACTGAGCTCTCGACATTACCTGTTTCTTTTGTTCCTTGTTTCTTTTTCATGGAGGAGATTTTCTCACTTTCTGTGCAGTGAGCAATCCTAGTCTGTTGAACATGATGGACAAATACAGTACATGCTAGAAATGTAATTACCTACATGCTAATTGACAACAGTATGTGCTGTATATTTACACAGTGTATGCAAATACAGTATAATGTAAATCTATAAATAGGGGGATCAGTATAACCAAAATGCAGCTTAGTGTACTTATATGACAAAGTATTGTCTGTGGTCAGTGATGACACATTTAGTGGATTACAGTATTATTTTTATACAGGTTAAATGTTAAACTACCAGTGCTACATTAAGTCTCAAAATATCACCACTTTCTGTTTAAATTTCAGTTATTTGTGCAGGAATATTGCTCTGTGTACAGAGAAGGTGAGATCAAAATTGGCATAAACAAAATTGAGAGCAATGTGGAGAATTCGTATTGAGATGGTGTAACGTAGCTTAAAGATGAGACATAAAAGAGGATGCTTTTTTAGGGTTCATTAGCTTTCATGCAGTAATATGTATTTTTTTTTTTTTTTGTAAGAAAGCGACCCATTTTATAAGCAGCGGTCTGTAATTTAGCTTAGAACTGTATGAGCTCAGCCTCTTATTACACTTTTTAAAGTGCATTAGCATCTACAGCAGGACCTCCACTGTAATCTGCTGTTTTAGTGGAGGGAATGAGTCTTAAATGCATCTTTAAAATAATATTAAAATATTAATATTTAAACTAATATTTTTTTGGACTCGTAAGATCTCATTTGTCTTAAATAGAACTATTTTTTAGGGGTGTGACGATATAGTGTGCCATATTTTGGGATAGAAAACGTGACAATATGCATGGTTGACAGAACTATCGCGATATTTTGAGGATGTTATGATAACTAAAAAATGCGCTACTTTGGCTCTGATCAGCCTCCTCTCTCTGTCAGTGCTCTCCACCAGTCTCCACTGTGTAGTCTGGCTCAGTGTCCTGCCCACAGTATCTATCTGATTGGTTACACGTTATCAGCAATAGCCAATCAACACTGAGATTTTCCTTGCTCAGACTGACAGCAGAGAACAGACAGCACGGAGCTGCTGCGGGGAGTGGAGCTGTGTTCTCTCCTCTCTCGGAAATGATCCGATTATATGATGACAAGCATGTGCAGTTTCCCAGTTACACCGCTGAAAACGGTCAAATAATTCACGCTGTTGCAGTGACAAGTCAACTATCAATGAGATAACAGTGTTTATTTATGTTGCCTTAGTTATAGCTGTGAGTCATATTGGTGAGTCTGCAACTGAAACTTATTTTAGCAGTATGAGTTGGTGTTTTTACATGTACGTTTCCATGAACAATGTAAACTAATGTAGAGTGTTGTAGAGCTAACTTGAATACAATAATGTGTTAATTTGTTGATGCATAATTGATCGTCTCTAACGTTATTTCTTACACGGCACTTAACCAGGCGGGTCCTCTGTCTCAACCAGGACTACTACGTAATGTTACCGAGTTACTTTTATTTAAATCTGGAGCAAATCCACACAAAAATAACTAGAATACCTGGTTAACATAAAAATGGAGCTATAGGGCAAACAGCATCGCTTTACATTTTGTCTTTTGTATAAAAGACATATTTGCATCATTCAAGTTCTGTTCAAATTATTGTTATATCATATTGAGGTGGTGAAAATAGTGTATCATGAGTGTATCGTCACACCCCTGCTATTTTCACCTCTGTCGCTCTTAACTTAGAAGGTAAATATTTTTTTCTACTGAATATTCAAATATAAAAACGATGAAATGCGGCCAAGTCTCTCCTTCAGAATATCAACTTGAGCAGCTGTGTAAAGACATTAGTTACTTAGTGATTATAAAATGTCAAACATGCCAAGAATTCATATTACAGTCACTTTAGGGTTACTCTGAGGCAATTTATGACCATAAAAACCATGTATCTCCAAGTTAAGCATTAGAGCTTTTTCACTGAAGACATTTTGACTTGTCAGTCACAGTAACAGAAGCCCAAGTGAAATTAATAAAAGTATTGATGACTGATTGCATTTAGATGCTTCAGTTTAATGGACCTGGTAGCGTGTATGCTGGCTCACTGTCACACTGTCATGATTTACTGGGACACCTTTTTCTTTTGCTTATGTTTTTACATCTTTTGCTTGTCATGATTATGAAGCATTATGAAGCATTTTGATATTAGACATGTTGCTGCTAGTTACCCGCTATATGGAGCATGTAGTGAATGCATTAGGACTAGCAATGTTATTATGACATAGTATGGTTTATTTGCAGATATGAGAGGAAAGAATACCAAATTCTCCAAGTTTGTCTTTCATAGCGTACAGTAAGTTTACATTCAAGTTAGAAAGACCTTTAGCAGCTGTCGTAATTAGAGGGATTAATGTGATTTTATAGCATGACTTCATATGACATACTATACTATGACATTTTATCACATACTATTACTATGACTTTCTAGACATTTTATGACATACTATACTACATTATTAAAAAATACTACACTGACTTTTTATGACATTTTATGGCACTGAATTCTTTGACATACAGTAATGTGACTTTCCTATCACATTTTTATGGCATGCTATTCTATAAAACCTTTATATGACATCCCATACTGTGACAATGCAGAGACTTTGATGCAGAAAAAACTTGAAACACCAGGTAAATTTAAAAAAAAAAAAGAAAAAGTCTTTATTCAAAAGCAGTTAGATCATACACATAAAATCATTTCAAAAGTTAACAAAACAGACAAGGGGCAGGCTGAGATCCACATGGAGTCAGGAGCTGAAACGACAGGAGGATTTAGTATTTCAAAGTAAAACCGGATAACAAAATAAATTAACAGGATGTTACGCTATACTTCAAATTATATATCATTTATAGTATGTTGGAAAAAAAAAATCAACATTGTATGACAAGAATGAAAACATGAACATGACATGAAATTTTTTTTCCTCACATATTCAGTTTTTTCAAGAAACTATACTATAACTTATTTTTAGACGTTTTTTGACAAACACTGGCTTTTTATTTTTCGATATTCTATATTATGACTTTTCCCCCCGTTTTGCTACATAATATACTTTAACTTATTTTTTTCAATATACTATACTTTTTTTTTCTACATAGTAAGACTTTATCGACATTATACTGACTTTTTTTTAAAACTTTTTCAACCTACTATATAATAACTTTTCACTGACATACTACTTGACAATGCACAGATTTTTTTTCATTTTTCGACATACTAAATGACTATTTTTTAACATACTACATTGACTTTTCTACACAGTATACCATATTTTTTTTTCGACATGATATACTATGACTTTTTTTTTGCGATAACTATACTATGACATGAAATTTTTTAGACATACTAAACTGACTTTTTTTGACATATTACAACACTATGGCTTTTTTATGTTTTGACATAACATACTATGGTTTAAACTTTTTGATAGGATGACTTTTTCATCATACTGCCGTATGTTTCGTACTACAAGGCGCACTGGATTATAGGGCGCACTATCAATGAACGTATCAATTTTCATACATAAGGCGCTCTCGTCTCGTGATAGTGGAGTAACTCCCTCGGTGTTGCCTCCCTGTCTTGGTTAATGTGTGTTCGCCTTCTGTCATCCAACGCTCCCACGCAGCTCGTAATTTAACTTTGAATGACCCATTGACACCAATATCTAGCGGTTCTTTAGTTAATCCACCCGGAATGACGGCAAGCTCCGAATTAGTTTTCTTCACTTTCATTTTGACAGTGTCAGTGAGTTCTGGTATTCCCCCGACCACATAAAATTGGTTTGAGGTCAGTAAGCACAACCAGAATTATATATTATAAGATATAAGATATTTGATTATAAAATACGGTATATTAAGACTTGTCTACATAATGTACTGACTTGTTCTTCGAAAATGTACTATGATTTTTAAATTTTTTTGACACTGACTATTTTGACATACTATACTATGACTTATTTTTGACACTAGTTTTTTTTTTTTTTTCATTTTTTTGACATACTGCACAGTATAATTAATGTAACTTACATTTTTTTGACATACTATAGACTTTTTTGACATGATACTGACTTCAACATGCTACACTATGGCTTTTTTATTTTTTGACATAACACTGATTTTACATTATTTTCCGGTGACTTTTACTATTACTTTTTAAATTCTGTCATCATACTATAGTGTGACGTTATTTATTCTACATTATATTCTTTGACTTTTTTTCAACATAATATACTAAGATGTTTTATCGACATACATACATACATACATACATTTTAAAAAAATTCAATATGATATGCTATGACTAAATTTTTTTCGTCATACTATACTATGACTTTTATGTCATAATGGACTAACATTTATTTATACTGACTTTTCTCTACATAGTATACAATGACTTTAATCGACATTACTATACTATGACTTAAAAAATTCAACACCGACGTTTATTTTTTTTTCAACATACTATATTATGACTTTAGTTTTCCATACAGTATACTATGACTTTTTATCAACATACTAAACTGACTTTTAACATGCTATGCTATAATTTTTTTCGACATATTATACTAAGACTTTTTAAATAAAATTTCAACATACTGACTTTGTTGACATACTATATTGTGACTTTTCATAGTTCATTTTCGTCATGCTTTTTGTGGACTTACTAAACTATGACTTTTTTACATGACATTTCACAGGATAAACTTCAAGGTTCTACTCACCACCTACAAAGCCCTCCTCCATGTCTGCAGATGACAACGTCCAGAGAGTCTCCAGGACCAAGCACTGAACCTGGGGTGACAGGGCTCTCAGTCATTAACCCATCTCTGTGGAGCTCACTACCAAGTCACATCCAAAGTGAGTCCAAAGTTTACTATTTGCTTTTTGTTCCTTTAAATATAAATAAACATGTTATGACTATTTTTTCGACATACTGAACTGACTTTTTTCAACATAGTGTACTAGGACTTATTTTGTCATATAACTTTTTCTACATTATATACTTGGACTTATTTTTTCAACATACTATGATTTTTTTTCTACATAGTATGACTTTTTACATATTACTATGCTGACTTTGTAATTATTTGACATACTATACAATGACTTTTCTATATAGTATACTATGACTTTATCGACATACTATACTATAACTTTTTTGGTATAATGTACTATGATTTTAAAATTTTTTGGACATACTATATATACCTTTTTTGACATACTATACTGACTTTTTTTAAAATTTTGACGTACTATGACTTTTTGATATACTACACTATGATTGTTTTTTATTTTATAGACATACCATACTATGACTTTTTTAAAACTTTAAAAGTTTTTAAAGTTTTTAAAAACTATACTATGACTTAATTTCATCATCATACTATACAATGACTCTTTTCTATATACTATCTGTTTTATTTTTTTCAACATACTATACTATGACTTTTGACATACAATAGAGTTTTCCGGCATACTTTACTATGACATTTAAAAAAACATTTCAACATAACATACTATGGCTTTTTTTAAATATTTTTTCAACATAACATACTAGAACATACTTGCATACTACTTACGACTTTTATTTATTTTTTTTACACATACTAGAAGTTTTTTGGACATACTATACTATGACTGTTTCAACATACTTTACTATGACTTTTTTTTTTAAATATTTTGACATGACAAAAAAAATCAACAAACTACACTATAGCTTCTTTTTGACAGAACGCTATGATTTTTTGAAACACTTATATTATGACTTTTGACAGACTTAAAAATAATGTACTATAAGACATACTATACTATGACTATATGACTATTTTTTCTTCATACTACACTATGACTTTTTCTTTTTTCTACGTAATATACTTTGACTTTTATTTTACCAACATACTACACTATGATGTTTTTTCGACATAATGTGCTTTGATTTAAAATTTTTTGATATACTATACTATGACTTTTTATGGACATACTATACTATGATTGTAAAAAAAACTTATGCTATACTATGACTTTTTCAGGAGCTTTTTTCAACATACAGTATACTATGACTTTTTATCAACATACTAAACTGACTTCATTTTCGTCATGATTTTTATGGACTTACTAAACTATGACTTTTTTACATGACATTTCAAAGGATAAACTTCAAGGTTCTACTCACCACCTACAAGGCCCTCCTCCATGTCTGCAGATGACAACGTCCAGCGAGTCTCCAGGACTATATAAAATTCATTGTATACTTTGACTTTTATTTTTTCAGCATACTGTATTTTTGCACTATAAGGTTCACTTCAAATCGTTCAACTGTTTAACTCAGACACTGATGAAGGATTTGAGGAAGAGGAATGAACTGAAAAGTAAGTGTATTGTTTTGTTGTGTTACAACTGAAAAATGTTGAGTTATTGGGTTATTAAATGAAATGAATAAAGTTTGACTTATCTGACCATTTTGTTTTGCTTAATGCGCCTTATAATCTGGTGCTATGATACGGTACTATGATTTTTTTTTTTTCTACATCGTATGACTTTTTACATTTTACTATGCTGACTTTTTAAGTTGTCGACATACTATACAATGATTTTTTTCTATATAGTATACTATGACTTTATCGACAAACTATACTAGGAGTTTTTAAAAATAATATTTAGACATACTATAACTTTTTGGCATAATGTACTATGTTTTGGACATACTATATGCTGACTTTTGACATACTTTTTTTTTTTAAATTTCCAACAAACTATGACTTCATTTTTTAACATACTATATTTTGACTATTTTTTCAACATATGACTTTTTATACATAATATACTGACTTTTTTCCCTACAAACTAACTTTTTGACATACTATACCATGACTATTTTTTTAGACACTATACTATGACTTAAATTTCTTCGACATATTATACTCAGACTTTTTAAAAATTTCTTAGACATACTATATTATGAGGGCTGCACGGTGGTGCAGTGGTTAGCGCTGTCGCCTCACAGCAAGAGGGTCGCAGGTTCGAATCCGGCTTGCATGCGTGGGTTTTCTCCGGGTACTCCGGCTTCCTCCCACAGTCCAAAGACATGCAATTTAGGTTAATTGATCACTCTAAAATTGCCCTTAGGTGTGTATGTGAGCGTGAATTGTTGTCTGGCTATATGTTGTCTGTCACTATGTGCCCTGTGATGGACTGGCGACCTGTCCAGGGTGAACCCCGCCTTCGCCCAATGCCAGCTGGGATCGGCTCCAGCCCCCCGCGACCCCTAACGGGATAAGTGGTTGACGATGGATGGATGGATGGATACTATATTATGACATACTTTACTATGACTTTTTAAAAAATATTTTTTCAACATATTACAATATGGCTTTTTATTTTTTGACATAACACTGATTTTTCGACACTATACGATGACTTGTACTGTGACTTTTTTGACACACTATACTATGACTTGTACTGACTTTTTTGAAAGACTGAAAAAAAAAGAAATGAGACATACTATACTATGACTTTACTTTGTCATCATACAATGACTTTGTTTATTCTATGTAATATATTTGACTTTTATTGTTTCAACATACTATATATGTTTTGACATAATGCACTATGATTTTTAATCGTTTTCAATATACTATGCTATGACTTTATCAACACACTATACTATACTCTCATTTTTTGAGATGATATAATATGACTCATTTTTTCAACATACTATAGTATGACTTTCAACATATAAAGTTTTTTTGACATGTTATGCTTTGACTTTTTTGAAATATTATACTGACTTACTTTTTCGACATACTATACAAACTTTGTCGATATACTTCACTGTGATATACTTGACAATGACTTTTTTATTTTTCAAGATGCGATACTATGACCTGCTTTTCATGAAATTTACGACATACTATAGTATGACTTTTTTTCATAAAATTTTTAAAAGTACTATGAAATGACTTCTTTTTATCACAATACCATTTAACATACTATAATGATTGTTTTCATGACATTTTTCAAGAAATTTAACATAATAGAACTTGACTTTTTTATCATACTGTTTAAAATACTATAATATGATTAACATGAAATTTTTCAACATTCGATACGATGACGTGCTTTTCATGAAATTTTTCATATAAGAATTTGACTTTTATCATAATACTGTTTAACATACTATATTATTATTTTTATGAAATTTTTCAACATTCAATACTTTGACCCATTTATCATGAAATTTGTCGACATACTATACTATGACTTTTTTCATGAAGTTTTTCAATAAGATAATTTGACTTTTTTATCATAATACTGTTTAAAAAAAAGAAAAGAAAAAAATCATGAAAACGGTCATATAGCGTGTAAAATGATTCTATGGTGGAAAGAAGTCATTTCGTGAAATGTAAACTTTTACAAAAAAAACGTTAGTATAGTATGTCGACATTTTTTCAAATTTTTTAGATTTTGAAAAAAAAACATGTAAACAGTCGTATTATAGCGTGTAAAATGATTCTATGGTGGAAAGAAGTAATTTCATGAAGCGTTGTAAAATTTTACAGAAAAAATGTCATAGTATAGTATGTCGAAATTTTTCGATGACGTCAAATTTTTTAGATGTTGAAAAAAACCATGTAAACGGTGGTATTATAGTGTGTAAAATGATTCAATGGTGGAAAGAAGTCATTTCGTGAAATGTAAACTTTTACAAAAAAAAAGTCATAGTATATAGTATGTCGAAATTTTTCGATGAAAACGTCAAATTTTGTAGATGTTGAAAAAAATCATGTAAACGGTCGTATTATAGCGTGTAAAATGATTCTTTGGTGGAAATAAGTAATTTCATGAAATGTAAAATTTTACAAAAAAAAGTCACCATAGTATGTCGTAATTTTTCGATGAAAACGTCAAATTTTTTAGATGATGAAAAAAATCACGTAAACGGTTGTATTATAGCGTGTAAAATGATTCTATGGTGGAAATAAGTAATTTCACGAAATGTAAAATTTTACAAAAAAAAGTCAGTATAGTATGTCGAAATTTTTCGATGAAAATGTCAAATTTTTTAGATGATGAAAAAACACCATGGAAACGGTCGTATTATAGCGTGTAAAATGATTCTATGGTGGAAAGAAGTAATTTCATGAAATGTAAAATTTTACAAAAAAAGTCATAGTATAGTACGTCGACATTTTTTGATGAAAATGTCAAATTTTTTAGATTTACAAGAAAAACCATGAAAATGGTTGTATTATAGCATGTAAAATGATTCTATGGTGGAAAGAAGTCATTTCGTGAAATGTAAACTTTTACAAAAAGAAGTCACCATAGTATGTCGTAATTTTTCGACGAAAACGTCAAATTTTTTAGATGTTGAAAAAAAAAAAACATGAAAACGGTGGTATTATAGCGTGTAAAATGATTCTATGGCGGAAAGAACTCATTTCGTGAAATGTTGTAAACTTTTACAAAAAAAAAAAAGTCATAGTATAGTATGTCGTAATTTTTCGATGAAAACGTCAAATTTTTTAGATGTTGAAAAACACCATGGAAACGGTCGTATTATAGCGTGTAAAATTATGCTATGGTGGAAAGAACTCATTTCGTGAAATGTAAACTTTTACAAAAAAAAAGTCATAGTATAGTATGTCGAAATTTTTCAATGACGTCAAATTTTTTAGATGTTGAACAAAATCATGTAAACGGTTGTATTATAGCATGTAAAATTATGCTATGGTGGAAAGAACTCATTTCGTGAAATGTTGTAAACTTTTACAAAAAAAAAAGTCATAGTATAGTATGTCGAAATTTTTCAATGAAAAGTAAATTTTTAGATGTTGAAAAACACATGGAAAGGTGAATAATAGGTGTAAAATAATTTTATGGGGGAAAAAATTTTTTGAATGAAAAAAAAACAGGGGGAAAATTTTACGTCAAATTTTTTAGATGTTGAAAAAAATCATGTAAACGGTCGTATTATAGCGTGTAAAATGATTCTATGGTGGAAAGAACTCATTTCGTGAAATGTTGTAAACTTTTACAAAAAAAAGTCATAGTATAGTATGTCGAAATTTTTCGATGAAAATGTCATAAAAAATTGTGTCGACATTTTTTGATGAAAATCGTCAAATTTTTTAGATTTACAAGAAAAACCATGAAAATGGTCGTATTATAGCGTGTAAAATGATTCAATGGTGGAAAGAAGTCATCTCGTGAAATGTAAAATTTTACAAAAAAAAAGTCATAGTATAGTATGTCGAAATTTTTCGATGAAAACGTCAAATTTTTTAGTTGTTGAAAAAAACCATGTAAACGGTCGTATTATAGCGTGTAAAATGATTCTATGGTGGAAAGAACTCATTTCGTGAAATGTAAAATTTTACAAAAAAAACAGTGATAGTATAGTATCTCGAAATTTTTCGATAAAAACGTCAAATTTTTTAGATGTTGAAAAAAACCATGAAAACGGTCGTATTATAGCGTGTAAAATGATTCTATGGTGGAAAGAACTCATTTCGTGAAATGTTGTAAACTTTTACAAAAAAAAAAGTCATTGTATAGCATGTCGAAATTTTTCGATGAAAACGTCAAATTTTTTAGATGTTGAAAAACACCATGGAAACGGTCGTATTACAGCATGTAAAATGAATCTATGGTGGAAAGAAGTCATTTTGTGAAATGTAAAATTTTACAAAAAAAAGTCATAGTATAGTATGTTGAAATTCTTCGATGAAAATGTCAATTTTTTTTAGATTTACAAGAAAAACCATGAAAATGGTCGTATTATAGCATGTAAAATGATTCTATGGTGGAAAGAAGTAATTTCATGAAGCGTTGTAAAATTTTACAAAAAAAAAGTCATAGTATAGTATGTCGAAATTTTTCGATGAAAACGTCAAATTTTTTAGATGTTGAAAAACACCATGGAAACGGTCGTATTATAGCGTGTAAAATTATGCTATGGTGGAAAGAAGTCATTTCGTGAAATGTAAAATTTTACAAAAAAAAAAAAAGTCATAGTATAGTATGTCGAAATTTTTCAATGAAAACGTCAAATTTTTTAGATGTTGAAAAACACCATGGAAACGGTCGTATTATAGCGTGTAAAATGATTCTATGGTGGAAAGAAGTCATTTCGTGAAGTGTAAAATTTTACAAAAAAAACATGATAGTATAGTATCTCGAAATTTTTGGATAAAAACGTCAAATTTTTTAGATGTTGAAAAAAAACATGAAAACGGTCTTATTATAGCGTGTAAAATGATTCTATGGTGGAAAGAAGTAATTTCATGAAATGTAAAATTTTACAAAAAAAGTCATAGTAGTACGTCGACATTTTTTGATGAAAATGTCAAATTTTTTAGATTTACAAGAAAAACCATGAAAATGGTTGTATTATAGCGTGTAAAATGATTCTATGGTGGAAAGAACTCATTTCGTGAAATGTTGTAAACTTTTACAAAGAAAAAGTCATAGTATAGTATGTCGTAATTTTTCGATGAAAACGTCAAATTTTTTAGATGTTGAAAAACACCATGGAAACGGTCGTATTATAGCGTGTAAAAGTATTCTATGGTGGAAAGAAGTCATTTCGTGAAATGTAAAATTTTACAAAAAAAACATGATAGTATAGTATCTCGAAATTTTTGGATAAAAACGTCAAATTTTTTAGATGTTGAAAAAAAACATAAACGTCTTATTATAGCATGTAAAATGATTCTATGGTGGAAAGAAGTAATTTCATGAAATGTAAAATTTTACAAAAAAAGTCATAGTATAGTACGTCGACATTTTTTGATGAAAATGTCAAATTTTTTAGATTTACAAGAAAAACCATGAAAATGGTTGTATTATAGCTTGTAAAATGATTCTATGGTGGAAATAAGTAATTTCGTGAAATGTAAAATTTTACAAAAAGAAGTCACCATAGTATGTCGAAATTTTTCGATGAAAACGTCAAATTTTTTAGATGTTGAAAAAAAAAACATGAAAACGGTCATATTATAGCGTGTAAAATGATTCTATGGTGGAAAGAAGTCATTTCATGAAATGTTGTAAAATTTTACAAGAAAAAATGTCATAGTATAGTATGTCGTAATTTTTCGATGAAAACGTCAAATTTTTTAGACGTTGAAAAACACCATGAAAACGGTCGTATTATAGCGTGTAAAATGATTCTATGGTGGAAAGAACTCATTTCGTGAAATGTTGTAAACTTTTACAAAAAAAAAAAAAGTCATAGTCATGTCGAAATTTTTCGATGAAAACGTCAAATTTTTTAGATGTTGAAAAACACCATGAAAACGGTCGTATTATAGCATGTAAAATGAATCTATGGTGGAAAGAAGTCATTTTGTGAAATGTAAAATTTTACATAAAAAAGTCATAGTATAGTATGTTGAAATTTTTCGATGAAAATGTCAATTTTTTTTAGATTTACAAGAAAAACCATGAAAATGGTCGTATTATAGCATGTAAAATGATTCTATGGTGGAAAGAAGTAATTTCATGAAGCGTTGTAAAATTTTACAAAAAAAAAGTCATAGTATAGTATGTCGAAATTTTTCGATGAAAACGTCAAATTTTTTAGATGTTGAAAAACACCATGAAAACGGTCGTATTATAGCGTGTAAAATGATTCTATGGTGGAAAGAAGTCATTTCGTGAAATGTAAACTTTTACAAAAAAAACCTCATAGTATAGTATGTCGAAATTTTTCAATGACGTCAAATTTTTTAGATGTTGAAAAAAAACATGTAAACGGTTGTATTATAGCGTGTAAAATGATTCTATGGTGGAAATAAGTAATTTCATGAAATGTAAAATTTTACAAAAAAAAGTCACAGTATAGTATGTTGAAATTTTTGGATAAAAACGTCAAATTTTTTAGATGTTGAAAAAAAACATGAAAACGGTCGTATTATAGCGTGTAAAATGATTCTATGGTGGAAAGAAGTCATTTCGTGAAATGTAAACTTTTACAAAAAAAAAGTCATAGTATAGTATGTCGAAATTTTTGGATAAAAACGTCAAATTTTTTAGATGTTGAAAAAAAAACATGAAAACGGTCGTATTATAGCGTGTAAAATGATTCTATGGTGGAAAGAACTCATTTCGTGAAATGTTGTAAACTTTTACAAAAAAAAGTCACCATAGTATGTCGTAATTTTTCGATGAAAACGTCAAATTTTTTAGATGTTGAAAAACACCATGAAAACGGTCGTATTATAGCGTGTAAAATGATTCTATGGTGGAAAGAAGTCATTTCGTGAAATGTAAACTTTTACAAAAAAAACACATAGTATAGTATGT
The DNA here is from genome assembly GCA_947000775.1 of Pterois miles. Taxonomy (NCBI): domain Eukaryota; kingdom Metazoa; phylum Chordata; class Actinopteri; order Perciformes; family Scorpaenidae; genus Pterois; species Pterois miles. The sequence goes on from CAMQGK010000463.1 coordinate 7,446,581, forward strand.
CAAAATTTTTCGATTAAAACGTCAAATTTTTTAGATGTTGAAAAAAAAAACATGAAAACGGTCATATTATAGCGTGTAAAATGATTCTATGGTGGAAAGAAGTCATTTCATGAAGCGTTGTAAAATTTTACAGAAAAAATGTCATAGTATAGTATGTCGAAATTTTTCGATGAAAACGTCAAATTTTTTAGATGTTGAAAAACACCATGAAAACGGTCGTATTATAGCGTGTAAAATGATTCTATGGTGGAAAGAAGTCATTTCGTGAAATGTAAACTTTTACAAAAAAAACCTCATAGTATAGTATGTCGAAATTTTTCGATGAAAACGTCCAATTTTTTAGATGTTGAAAAAAACCATGTAAACGGTCGTATTATAGCGTGTAAAATGATTCTATGGTGGAAATAAGTAATTTCATGAAATGTAAAATTTTACAAAAAAAAGTCACCATAGTATGTCGTAATTTTTCGATGAAAACGTCAAATTTTTTAGATGTTGAAAAAAAAAATGAAAACGGTAGTATTATAGCGTGTAAAATGATTCTATGGTGGAAAGAAGTCATTTCGTGAAATGTAAACTTTTACAAAAAAAACCTAATAGTGAGACACAGTGAGAATCATGTTCTTCGACTTCTCCAGTGCATTCAATACAGTCCAACCACACCGGCTAGCTGAGAAGCTCTCAGCTATGCAGGTGGACCACGACCTGGTGGACTGGATTACGGACTACCTCACCAGCAGACCACAGTATGTCAGACTGCAGGGCAGCCTGTCTGACGTGCTGGTGAGCAACACCGGTGCTCCCCAGGGAACTGTGCTGTCACCGTTCCTGTTCACCATCTACACCTCCGACTTCTGCTTCAACTCCGGAACATGCCACCTGCAGAAGTTCTCCGATGACTCCTCCATCGTCGGCTGCATCACAGATGACAACGAGGAGGAGTACAGGACACTTGTGGAGAACTTTGTAAGGTGGTGCGACATCAACCACCTACAGCTCAATATTGGTAAGACCAAAGAGCTGGTGGTGGACTTCCGGAAGAGGAGGAAGAGCTCCCCTACTCCCATCACCATCCGTGGGGAGGAGGTGGAGGTAGTGGACAACTACAAGTTCCTGGGAGTTCACTTAAACAATAAACTGGACTGGTCCAACAACTCCGAGGCCCTCTACAGGAAGGGACAGAGCAAACTATTCTTCCTGAGAAGGCTGAGGACCTTCAATGTGTGCAACAGGCTACTTCAGATGTTCTACCAGTCTGTAGTAGCCAGCTTTCTGTTCTTCGCCGTGGTATGTTGGGGGGGGCGGCATCAGCACCAGAGATGCCACCAAACTGAACAAACTGGTGAGGAGGGCTGGGTCTGTGGTTGGATGTGAGCTGGACAGTCTGGAGGTGGTGGCAGAGGGGAGGACCAGGAGGAAGCTGGAGTCTATTCTGAAGAGCCCCTCCCACCCCCTCTATGACCAACTGGTCCAGATGAGGAGTACATTCAGCCAGAGACTGATCCCCCCTCGGCACACTACAAACCGTCTGGGTCAGTCCTTTCTTTTGGTGGCCATCAGGCTCCATAACCAAGGTCTGACCCCCATGTGACTCTGATCATCTGCTCCATATTTATTCCAAATGTATATATTACATATAGTTACATCATTACATATACATATGCTGTGCATATACAATACCCACCACCTGCTGCACTTTACTTATTACTGTTACTGTTATTTATTTTACTGTCAATTTTCTTCATTGCACCTTATTTCATTCACTGCACCTTCTCTTTTACTTTTTACTGTACTGTATTTATCTGTACTGTTGCTGCTGCTAAGACACCCGAATTTCCCTCCGGGGATTAATAAAGGTTCATCTTATCTTATCTTATCTTATCTTAATAGTATAGTATGTCGAAATTTTTCAATGACTTAAATTTTTAGATGTTGAAAAAAACCATGAAAACGGTCATATTATAGCGTGTAAAATGATTAATGGTAGAAAGAAGTCATTTGTGAAATGTAAAATTTTACAAAAAAAAAGTCATAGTATAGTATGTCGAAATTTTTCGATGAAAACGTCAAATTTTTTAGATGATGAAAAAAATCACGTAAACGGTTGTATTATAGCGTGTAAAATGATTTACGGTGGAAAGAACTCATTTGTGAAATTTTGTAAACTTTTAAAAAAAAACTCATAGTATAGTATGTCGACATTTTTCAATGACGTAAATTTTTAGATGTTGAAAAAAACCATGAAAACGGTCATATTATAGCGTGTAAAATGATTAATGGTAGAAAGAAGTCATTTTGTGAAATGTAAAATTTACAAAAAAAAGTCATAGTATAGTATGTCGAAATTTTTCAATGACGTAAATTTTTTAGATGTTGAAAAAAACCATGAAAACGGTCATATTATAGCATGTAAAATGATTCATGGTGGAAAGAACTCATTTCGTGAAATTTTGTAAACTTTAAAAAAAAAAGCATAGTATAGTATGTCGAAATTTTTCGATGAAAACGTCAAATTTTTAGACGTTGAAAAACACCATGAAAACGGTCATATTATAGCGTGTAAAATGATTAATGGTAGAAAGAAGTCATTTGTGAAATGTAAAATTTTAAAAAAAAGTCATAGTATAGTATGTCGAAATTTTTCAATGACGTAAATTTTTTAGATGTTGAAAAAACCATGAAAAGGTCATATTATAGCGTGTAAAATGATTCAATGGTAGAAAGAAGTCATTTGTGAAATGTAAAATTTTACAAAAAAAAAAGTCATAGTATAGTATGTCGAAATTTTTCGATGAAAACGTCAAATTTTTTAGTTGTTGAAAAACACCATGGAAACGGTCGTATTATAGCATGTAAAATGATTCTATGGTGGAAAGACTCATTTGTGAAATGTAAAATTTTACAAAAAAAAGCATAGTTCTGTCGAAATTTTTCGATGAAAATGAATTTTAGATTTAAAGAAAAAATGAAAACGATGTATTATAGCATGTAAAATGATTTATGGTGGAAAGAAGTAATTTCATGAAATGTAAAATTTTAAAAAAAAGTCATAGTATAGTATGTCGAAATTTTTAATGACGTAAATTTTTTAGATGTTGAAAAAAACAGAAAAGGCATATTATAGGTGTAAAATGATTAATGGTAGAAAGAAGTCATTTCGTGAAATGTAAAATTTTACAAAAAAAGAAGATAGTATAGTATGTCGAAATTTTTCGATGAAAACGAAATTTTTAGATGATGAAAAAAATCAGTAAACGGTTGTTTTAGGTGTAAAATGATTTATGGTGGAAAGAGTCATTTGTGAAATGTAAAATTTTACAAAAAAAGTCATAGTATACTATGTCGAAATTTTTCGATGAAAACGTCGAATTTTTTAGTTGTTGAAAAAAATCATGTAAACGGTTGTATTATAGCATGTAAAATGATTCCATGGTGGAAAGAACTATTTGGAAATTTGTAAACTTTTAAAAAAAATCTATAGTATAGTTGTCGACATTTTTAATGACGTAAATTTTTAGATGTTGAAAAAAACAGAAAACGGCATATTATAGGTAAAATGATTAATGGTAGAAGAGTATTTTGTGAAATGTAAAATTTTACAAAAAAAAGATAGTATGTATGTGAAATTTTAATGACGTAAATTTTTAGATGTTGAAAAAAACATGAAAACGGTCATATTTAGATGTAAATGTATGGTGGAAGACTATTTGTGAAATTTTGTAAACTTTAAAAAAAAAAGTATAGTATAGTATGTCAAATTGATGAAACGAAATTTTTAGACGTTGAAAACACATGAAAACGGTCATATTATAGCGTGTAAAATGATTCAATGGTAGAAAGAAGTCATTTCGTGAAATGTAAAATTTTACAAAAAAAGCATAGTATAGTATGTCGAAATTTTCAATGACGTCAAATTTTTAGATGTTGAAAAAAACCATGAAACGGTCATATTATAGCGTGTAAAATGATTCAATGGTAGAAAGAAGTCATTTGTGAAATGTAAAATTTTACAAAAAAAAAAGTCATAGTATAGTATGTCGAAATTTTTCGATGAAAACGTCAAATTTTTTAGATGATGAAAAAAATCACGTAAACGGTTGTATTATAGCGTGTAAAATGATTCTATGGTGGAAAGAAGTCATTTCGTGAAATGTAAAATTTTACAAAAAAAAGTCATAGTATACTATGTCGAAATTTTTCGATGAAAACGTCGAATTTTTTAGTTGTTGAAAAAAATCATGTAAACGGTTGTATTATAGCATGTAAAATGATTCCATGGTGGAAAGAACTCATTTCGTGAAATTTTGTAAACTTTTAAAAAAAAAAATCTCATAGTATAGTATGTCGACATTTTTCAATGACGTCAAATTTTTTAGATGTTGAAAAAAACCATGAAAACGGTCATATTATAGCGTGTAAAATGATTCAATGGTAGAAAGAAGTCATTTCGTGAAATGTAAAATTTTACAAAAAAAAAAGTCATAGTATAGTATGTCGAAATTTTTCGATGAAAACGTCAAATTTTTTAGATGATGAAAAAAATCACGTAAACGGTTGTATTATAGCGTGTAAAATGATTCTACGGTGGAAAGAAGTCATTTCGTGAAATGTAAAATTTTACAAAAAAAAGTCATAGTATACTATGTCGAAATTTTTCGATGAAAACGTCGAATTTTTTAGTTGTTGAAAAAAATCATGTAAACGGTTGTATTATAGCATGTAAAATGATTCCATGGTGGAAAGAACTCATTTCGTGAAATTTTGTAAACTTTAAAAAAAAAAAGTCATAGTATAGTATGTCGAAATTTTTCGATGAAAACGTCAAATTTTTTAGACGTTGAAAAACACCATGAAAACGGTCGTATTATAGCATGTCAAATGAATCTATGGTGGAAAGAAGTCATTTTGTGAAATGTAAAATTTTACAAAAAAAAGTCATAGTATAGTATGTTGAAATTTTTCGATGAGAATGTCAATTTTTTTTAGATTTACAAGAAAAACCATGAAAATGGTCGTATTATAGCATGTAAAATGATTCTATGGTGGAAAGAAGTAATTTCATGAAGCGTTGTAAAATTTTACAAAAAAAAAGTCATAGTATAGTATGTCGAAATTTTTCGATGAAAACGTCAAATTTTTTAGATGTTAAAAAAAAAAAAAAACGGTCGTATTATAGCGTGTAAAATGATTCTATGGTGGAAAGAAGTCATTTCGTGAAATGTAAACTTTTACAAAAAAAAACCACAGTATAGTATGTCGAAATTTTTCAATGACGTCAAATTTCTTAGATGTTGAAAAAAAACATGGAAACGGTGGTATTATAGTGTGTAAATGATTCTATGGTGGAAAGAAGTCATTTCATGAAATGTAAAATTTTACAAAAAAAAAATAATAGTATAGTATGTCGAAATTTTTCGATGAAAACGTCAAATTTTTTAAATGTTGAAAAAAAACCTTGAAAACGGTCGTATTATAGCATGTAAAATGATTCTACGGTGGAAAGAACTCATTTCGTGAAATGTTGTAAACCTTTACAAAAAAAAAGTCATAGTATAGTATGTCGACATTTTTCAATGACGTCAAGTTTTTTAGATGTTGAACAAAATCATGTAAACGGTTGTATAATAGCGTGTAAAATGATCCTATGGTGGAAAGAAGTCATTTTGTGAAATGTAAACTTTTACAAAAAAAAGTCATAGTATAGTATGTCGAAATTTTCAATGAAAACGTCAAATTTTTTAGATGTTGAAAAACACCATGGAATCGGTCGTATTATAGCGTGTAAAATTATTCTATGGTGGAAAGAAGTCATTTCGTGAAATGTAAAATTTTACAAAAAAAACATGATAGTATAGTATGTCGAAATTTTTGGATAAAAACGTCAAATTTTTTAGATGTTCAAAAAAAACATGAAAACGGTCGTATTATAGCATGTACAATGATTCTATGGTGGAAAGAACTCATTTCGTGAAATGTAAACTTTTACAAAAAAAAGTCATAGTATAGTATGTCGAAATTTTTCGATGAAAACGTCAAATTTTTTAGATGTTGAAAAAAAACATGAAAACGGTTGTATTATAGCATGTAAAATGATTCTATGGTGGAAAGAAGTCATTTCGTGAAATGTAAAATTTTACAAAAAAAAGTCATAGTATACTATGTCGAAATTTTTCGATGAAAACGTCAATTTTTTTAGTTGTAGAAGAAAAATCATGAAAACGGTCGTATTATAGCATGTAAAATGATTCCATGGTGGAAAGAACTCATTTCGTGAAATTTTGTAAAATTTTAAAAAAAAAAATCTCATAGTATAGTATGTCGACATTTTTCAATGACGTCAAATTTTTTAGATGTTGAAAAAAACCATGAAAACGGTCATATTATAGCGTGTAAAATGATTCAATGGTAGAAAGAAGTCATTTCGTGAAATGTAAAATTTTACAAAAAAAAAAGTCATAGTATAGTATGTCGAAATTTTTCGATGAAAACGTCAAATTTTTTAGATGATGAAAAAAATCACGTAAACGGTTGTATTATAGCGTGTAAAATGATTCTACGATGGAAAGAAGTCATTTCGTGAAATGTAAAATTTTACAAAAAAAAGTCATAGTATACTATGTCGAAATTTTTCGATGAAAACGTCAATTTAGTTGTTGAAAAAAATCATGTAAACGGTTGTATTATAGCATGTAAAATGATTCCATGGTGGAAAGAACTCATTTCGTGAAATTTTGTAAACTTTAAAAAAAAAAGTCATAGTATAGTATGTCGAAATTTTTGGATAAAAACGTCAAATTTTTTAGATGTTCAAAAAAAACATGAAAACGGTCGTATTATAGCATGTAAAATGATTCTATGGTAGAAAGAACTCATTTCGTGAAATGTAAAATTTTACAAAAAAAAAAAGTCATAGTATAGTATGTCGAAATTTTTCGATGAAAACGTCAAATTTTTTAGTCGTTGAAAAACACCATGGAAACGGTCGTATTATAGCATGTCAAATGAATCTATGGTGGAAAGAAGTCATTTTGTGAAATGTAAAATTTTACAAAAAAAAGTCATAGTATACTATGTTGAAATTTTTCGATGAGAATGTCAATTTTTTTTAGATTTACAAGAAAAACGATGAAAATGGTCGTATTATAGCATGTAAAATGATTCTATGGTGGAAAGAAGTAATTTCATGAAGCGTTGTAAAATTTTACAAAAAAAAAAGTCATAGTATAGTATGTCGAAATTTTTCGATGAAAACGTCAAATTTTTTAGATGTTAAAAAAAAAGAAAACGGTCGTATTATAGCGTGTAAAATGATTCTATGGTGGAAAGAAGTCATTTCGTGAAATGTAAACTTTTACAAAAAAAAACCTCAGTATAGTATGTCGAAATTTTTCAATGACGTCAAATTTCTTAGATGTTGAAAAAAAACATGTAAACGGTGGTATTATAGTGTGTAAAATGATTCAATGGTGGAAAGAAGTCATTTCATGAAATGTAAAATTTTACAAAAAAAATGTCATAGTATAGTATGTCGAAATTTTTCGATGAAAACGTCAAATTTTTTAGATGTTGAAAAAGAAACTTGAAAACGGTTGTATTATAGCATGTAAAATGATTCTACGGTGGAAAGAACTCATTTCGTGAAATGTTGTAAACTTTTAAAAAAAAAACTCATAGTATAGTATGTCGACATTTTTCAATGACGTCAAGTTTTTTAGATGTTGAACAAAATCATGTAAACGGTCGTATTATAGCGTGTAAAATGATTCTATGGTAGAAAGAAGTCATTTTGTGAAATGTAAACTTTTACAAAAAAAAGTCATAGTATAGTATGTCGAAATTTTTCAATGAAAACGTCAAATTTTTTAGATGTTGAAAAACACCATGGAATCGGTCGTATTATAGCGTGTAAAATTATTCTATGGTGGAAAGAAGTCATTTCGTGAAATGTAAAATTTTACAAAAAAAACATGATAGTATAGTATGTCGAAATTTTTGGATAAAAACGTCAAATTTTTTAGATGTTCAAAAAAAACATGAAAACGGTCGTATTATAGCATGTACAATGATTCTATGGTGGAAAGAACTCATTTCGTGAAATGTAAACTTTTAAAAAAAAAAGTCATAGTATAGTATGTCGAAATTTTTCGATGAAAACGTCAAATTTTTTAGACGTTGAAAAACACCATGAAAACGGTCGTATTATAGCATGTCAAATGAATCTATGGTGGAAAGAAGTCATTTTGTGAAATGTAAAATTTTACAAAAAAAAGTCATAGTATAGTATGTTGAAATTTTTCGATGAAAATGTCAATTTTTTTTAGATTTACAAGAAAAACCATGAAAATGGTCGTATTATAGCATGTAAAATGATTCTATGGTGGAAAGAAGTAATTTCATGAAGCGTTGTAAAATTTTACAAAAAAAAAGTCATAGTATAGTATGTCGAAATTTTTCGATGAAAACGTCAAATTTTTTAGATGTAAAAAAAAAGAAAACGGTCGTATTATAGCGTGTAAAATGATTCTATGGTGGAAAGAAGTCATTTCGTGAAATGTAAACTTTTACAAAAAAAAAACCTCATAGTATAGTATGTCGAAATTTTTTGATGAAAACGTCAAATTTTTTAGATGTTGAAAAAAAACATGAAAACGGTTGTATTATAGCGTGTAAAATGATTCTATGGTGGAAAGAACTCATTTCGTGAAATGTTGTAAACTTTTACAAAAAAAAAGTCATAGTATAGTATGTCGAAATTTTTCAATGACGTCAAATTTTTTAGATGTTGAAAAAAATCATGTAAACGGTCGTACTATAGCGTGTAAAATGATTCTACGGTGGAAAGAAGTCATTTCGTGAAATGTAAAATTTCACAAAAAAAAGTGATAGTATAGTATGTTGAAATTTTTCGATGAAAACGTCGAATTTTTTAGATGTTGAAAAAAATCGTGTAAACGGTTGTATTATAGCGTGTAAAATGATTCCATGGTGGAAAGAACTCATTTCGTGAAATGTTGTAAACTTTTAAAAAAAAAGTCATAGTATAGTATGTCGTAATTTTTACGATGAAAACGCAAATTTTTAGATGTTGAAAAAACATGAAAATGGTGTATTATAGCGTGTAAAATGATTTATGGTGGAAAGAAGCACTGTGAATTGTAAATTAAAAAAAAAGCATATTATAGTATGTGAAATTTTTCGATGAAAACGTAAATTTTTAGATGTTGAAAAGAACATGAAAAGGTCGTATTATAGCGTGTAAAATGATTTATGGTGGAAAGAACTATTTCGTGAAATGTTGTAAACTTTTAAGAAAAAAGTCATAGTATAGGATGTGAAATTTTTGATGAAAACATAAATTTTTAGATGTTGAAAAACACATGTAAACGGCCGTATTATACCGTGTAAAATTATTTATGGTGGAAAGAAGTCATTTGTGAAATGTAAAATTTTAAAAAAAAACTGATAGTATAGTATGTCGAAATTTTTGGATAAAACGTAAATTTTAGGTGTTGAAAAAAACATGAAAAGGTCGTATTGTAGATGTAAAATGATTTATGGTGGAAAGAAGTATTTGTGAAATGTTAAATTTACAAAAAAAAATGATAGTAAGTATGTGAAATTTTTGGATAAAAACGAAATTTTTAGATGTTGAAAAAAAATTGAAAGGTGTATTATAGATGTAAAATGATTTACGGTGGAAAGAACTCATTTCGTGAAATGTTGTAAACTTTAAAAAAAAAGTATAGTATAGTATGTCATTTTAATGACGCAAGTTTTAGATGTTGAAAAAAAACACGTAAACGGTCGTATAATAGCGTGTAAAATGATTCTATGGTGGAAAGAAGTCATTTTGTGAAATGTAAACTTTTACAAAAAAGTCATAGTATAGTATGTCGAAATTTTCGATGAAAACGTCAAATTTTTTAGATGTTGAAAAACACCATGGAATCGGTCGTATTATAGCGTGTAAAATTATTCTATGGTGGAAAGAAGTCATTTCGTGAAATGTAAAATTTTACAAAAAAACATGATAGTATAGTATGTCGAAATTTTTGGATAAAAACGTCAAATTTTTCAGATGTTGAGAAAAAAACTTGAAAACGGTCGTATTATAGCATGTAAAATGATTCTACGGTGGAAAGAACTCATTTCGTGAAATGTTGTAAACCTTTACAAAAAAAAGTCATAGTATAGTATGTCGACATTTGTCAATGACGTCAAATTTTTTAGATGTTGAAAAAAAACATGAAAACGGTCGTATAATAGCGTGTAAAATGATTCTATGGTGGAAAGAAGTCATTTTGTGAAATGTAAACTTTTACAAAAAAAAAGTCATAGTATAGTATGTCGAAATTTTTCGATGAAAACGTCAAATTTTTTAGATGTTGAAAAACACCATGGAATCGGTCGTATTATAGCGTGTAAAATTATTCTATGGTGGAAAGAAGTCATTTCGTGAAATGTAAAATTTTACAAAAAAAACATGATAGTATAGTATGTCGAAATTTTTGGATAAAAACGTCAAATTTTTTAGATGTTCAAAAAAAACATGAAAACGGTCGTATTATAGCATGTACAATGATTCTATGGTGGAAAGAACTCATTTCGTGAAATGTTGTAAACTTTTACAAAAAAAAGTCATAGTATAGTATGTCGAAATTTTTCGATGAAAACGTCAAATTTTTTAGACGTTGAAAAACACCATGAAAACGGTCGTATTATAGCATGTCAAATGAATCTATGGGGGAAAGAAGTAATTTCATGAAGCGTTGTAAAATTTTACAAAAAAAAAAGTCATAGTATAGTATGTCGAAATTTTTCGATGAAAACGTCAAATTTTTTAGATGTTACAAGAAAAAAAAGAAAACGGTCGTATTATAGCATGTAAAATGATTCAATGGTAGAAAGAAGTCATTTCATGAAGCGATGTAAAATTTTACAAAAAAAAAAGTCATAGTATAGTATGTCGAAATTTTTCGATGAAAACGTCAAATTTTTTAGTTGTTGAAAAACACCATGGAAACGGTCGTATTATAGCATGTAAAATGATTCTATGGTGGAAAGAACTCATTCTGTGAAATGTAAAATTTTACAAAAAAAGTCATAGTATACTATGTCGAAATTTTTCGATGAAAATGTCAATTTTTTAGATTTACAAGAAAAACGATGAAAACGGTCGTATTATAGCATGTAAAATGATTCTATGGTGGAAAGAAGTAATTTCATGAAATGTAAAATTTTACAAAAAAAGTCATAGTATAGTATGTCGAAATTTTTCGATGACGTCAAATTTCTTAGATGTTGAAAAAAAACATGTAAACGGTGGTATTATAGTGTGTAAAATGATTCAATGGTGGAAAGAAGTCATTTCATGAAATGTAAAATTTTACAAAAAAAAAGTCATAGTATAGTATGTCGAAATTTTTCGATGAAAACGTCAAATTTTTTAAATGTTGAAAAAAAAACTTGAAAACGGTCGTATTATAGCATGTAAAATGATTCTACGGTGGAAAGAACTCATTTCGTGAAATGTTGTAAACCTTTACAAAAAAAAAGTCATAGTATAGTATGTCGACATTTTTCAATGACGTCAAGTTTTTTAGATGTTGAACAAAATCATGTAAACGGTTGTATAATAGCGTGTAAAATGATCCTATGGTGGAAAGAAGTCATTTTGTGAAATGTAAACTTTTACAAAAAAAAGTCATAGTATAGTATGTCGAAATTTTCAATGAAAACGTCAAATTTTTTAGATGTTGAAAAACACCATGGAATCGGTCGTATTATAGCGTGTAAAATTATTCTATGGTGGAAAGAAGTCATTTCGTGAAATGTAAAATTTTACAAAAAAAACATGATAGTATAGTATGTCGAAATTTTTGGATAAAAACGTCAAATTTTTTAGATGTTCAAAAAAAACATGAAAACGGTCGTATTATAGCATGTACAATGATTCTATGGTGGAAAGAACTCATTTCGTGAAATGTAAACTTTTACAAAAAAAAGTCATAGTATAGTATGTCGAAATTTTTCGATGAAAACGTCAAATTTTTTAGACGTTGAAAAACACCATGAAAACGGTCGTATTATAGCATGTCAAATGAATCTATGGTGGAAAGAAGTCATTTTGTGAAATGTAAAATTTTACAAAAAAAAGTCATAGTATAGTATGTTGAAATTTTTCGATGAAAATGTCAATTTTTTTAGATTTACAAGAAAAACGATGAAAAAGGTCGTATTATAGCATGTAAAATGATTCTATGGTGGAAAGAAGTAATTTCATGAAATGTAAAATTTTACAAAAAAAGTCATAGTATAGTATGTCGAAATTTTTCAATGACGTCAAATTTTTTAGATGTTGAAAAAAACCATGAAAACGGTCATATTATAGCGTGTAAAATGATTCAATGGTAGAAAGAAGTCATTTCGTGAAATGTAAAATTTTACAAAAAAAAAAGTCATAGTATAGTATGTCGAAATTTTTCGATGAAAACGTCAAATTTTTTAGATGATGAAAAAAATCACGTAAACGGTTGTATTATAGCGTGTAAAATGATTCTATGGTGGAAAGAAGTCATTTCGTGAAATGTAAAATTTTACAAAAAAAAGTCATAGTATAGTATGTCGAAATTTTTCAATGACGTCAAATTTTTTAGATGTTGAAAAAAACCATGAAAACGGTCATATTATAGCGTGTAAAATGATTCAATGGTAGAAAGAAGTCATTTCGTGAAATGTAAAATTTTACAAAAAAAAAAGTCATAGTATAGTATGTCGAAATTTTTCGATGAAAACGTCAAATTTTTTAGTTGTTGAAAAACACCATGGAAACGGTCGTATTATAGCATGTAAAATGATTCTATGGTGGAAAGAACTCATTCTGTGAAATGTAAAATTTTACAAAAAAAGTCATAGTATACTATGTCGAAATTTTTCGATGAAAATGTCAATTTTTTTAGATTTACAAGAAAAACGATGAAAACGGTCGTATTATAGCGTGTAAAATGATTCTATGGTGGAAAGAAGTAATTTCATGAAATGTAAAATTTTACAAAAAAAGTCATTATAGTATGTCGAAATTTTTCAATGACGTCAAATTTTTTAGATGTTGAAAAAAACCATGAAAACGGTCATATTATAGCGTGTAAAATGATTCAATGGTAGAAAGAAGTCATTTCGTGAAATGTAAAATTTTACAAAAAAAAAGTCATAGTATAGTATGTCGAAATTTTTCGATGAAAACGTCAAATTTTTTAGATGATGAAAAAAATCACGTAAACGGTTGTATTATAGCGTGTAAAATGATTCTACGGTGGAAAGAACTCATTTCGTGAAATTTTGTAAACTTTTAAAAAAAAAATCTCATAGTATAGTATGTCGACATTTTTCAATGACGTCAAATTTTTTAGATGTTGAAAAAAACCATGAAAACGGTCATATTATAGCGTGTAAAATGATTCAATGGTAGAAAGAAGTCATTTTGTGAAATGTAAAATTTTACAAAAAAAAAGTCATAGTATAGTATGTCGAAATTTTTCAATGACGTCAAATTTTTTAGATGTTGAAAAAAACCATGAAAACGGTCATATTATAGCATGTAAAATGATTCCATGGTGGAAAGAACTCATTTCGTGAAATTTTGTAAACTTTAAAAAAAAAAAGTCATAGTATAGTATGTCGAAATTTTTCGATGAAAACGTCAAATTTTTTAGACGTTGAAAAACACCATGAAAACGGTCATATTATAGCGTGTAAAATGATTCAATGGTAGAAAGAAGTCATTTCGTGAAATGTAAAATTTTACAAAAAAAGTCATAGTATAGTATGTCGAAATTTTTCAATGACGTCAAATTTTTTAGATGTTGAAAAAAACAATGAAAACGGTCATATTATAGCGTGTAAAATGATTCAATGGTAGAAAGAAGTCATTTCGTGAAATGTAAAATTTTACAAAAAAAAAGTCATAGTATAGTATGTCGAAATTTTTCGATGAAAACGTCAAATTTTTTAGATGATGAAAAAAATCACGTAAACGGTTGTATTATAGCGTGTAAAATGATTCTATGGTGGAAAGAAGTCATTTCGTGAAATGTAAAATTTTACAAAAAAAAGTCATAGTATACTATGTCGAAATTTTTCGATGAAAACGTCGAATTTTTTAGTTGTTGAAAAAAATCATGTAAACGGTTGTATTATAGCATGTAAAATGATTCCATGGTGGAAAGAACTCATTTCGTGAAATTTTGTAAACTTTTAAAAAAAAAAATCTCATAGTATAGTATGTCGACATTTTTCAATGACGTCAAATTTTTTAGATGTTGAAAAAAACCATGAAAACGGTCATATTATAGCGTGTAAAATGATTCAATGGTAGAAAGAAGTCATTTCGTGAAATGTAAAATTTTACAAAAAAAAAAGTCATAGTATAGTATGTCGAAATTTTTCGATGAAAACGTCAAATTTTTTAGATGATGAAAAAAATCACGTAAACGGTTGTATTATAGCGTGTAAAATGATTCTACGGTGGAAAGAAGTCATTTCGTGAAATGTAAAATTTTACAAAAAAAAGTCATAGTATACTATGTCGAAATTTTTCGATGAAAACGTCGAATTTTTTAGTTGTTGAAAAAAATCATGTAAACGGTTGTATTATAGCATGTAAAATGATTCCATGGTGGAAAGAACTCATTTCGTGAAATTTTGTAAACTTTAAAAAAAAAAAGTCATAGTATAGTATGTCGAAATTTTTCGATGAAAACGTCAAATTTTTTAGACGTTGAAAAACACCATGAAAACGGTCGTATTATAGCATGTCAAATGAATCTATGGTGGAAAGAAGTCATTTTGTGAAATGTAAAATTTTACAAAAAAAAGTCATAGTATAGTATGTTGAAATTTTTCGATGAGAATGTCAATTTTTTTTTAGATTTACAAGAAAAACCATGAAAATGGTCGTATTATAGCATGTAAAATGATTCTATGGTGGAAAGAAGTAATTTCATGAAGCGTTGTAAAATTTTACAAAAAAAAAAGTCATAGTATAGTATGTCGAAATTTTTCGATGAAAACGTCAAATTTTTTAGATGTTAAAAAAAAAAAAGAAAACGGTCGTATTATAGCGTGTAAAATGATTCTATGGTGGAAAGAAGTCATTTCGTGAAATGTAAACTTTTACAAAAAAAAACCTCAGTATAGTATGTCGAAATTTTTCAATGACGTCAAATTTCTTAGATGTTGAAAAAAAACATGTAAACGGTGGTATTATAGTGTGTAAAATGATTCAATGGTGGAAAGAAGTCATTTCATGAAATGTAAAATTTTACAAAAAAAAAGTCATAGTATAGTATGTCGAAATTTTTCGATGAAAACGTCAAATTTTTTAAATGTTGAAAAAAAAACTTGAAAACGGTCGTATTATAGCATGTAAAATGATTCTACGGTGGAAAGAACTCATTTCGTGAAATGTTGTAAACCTTTACAAAAAAAAGTCATAGTATAGTATGTCGACATTTTTCAATGACGTCAAGTTTTTTAGATGTTGAACAAAATCATGTAAACGGTTGTATAATAGCGTGTAAAATGATCCTATGGTGGAAAGAAGTCATTTTGTGAAATGTAAACTTTTACAAAAAAAAGTCATAGTATAGTATGTCGAAATTTTCAATGAAAACGTCAAATTTTTTAGATGTTGAAAAACACCATGGAATCGGTCGTATTATAGCGTGTAAAATTATTCTATGGTGGAAAGAAGTCATTTCGTGAAATGTAAAATTTTACAAAAAAAACATGATAGTATAGTATGTCGAAATTTTTGGATAAAAACGTCAAATTTTTTAGATGTTCAAAAAAAACATGAAAACGGTCGTATTATAGCATGTACAATGATTCTATGGTGGAAAGAACTCATTTCGTGAAATGTAAACTTTTACAAAAAAAAGTCATAGTATAGTATGTCGAAATTTTTCGATGAAAACGTCAAATTTTTTAGACGTTGAAAAACACCATGAAAACGGTCGTATTATAGCATGTCAAATGAATCTATGGTGGAAAGAAGTCATTTTGTGAAATGTAAAATTTTACAAAAAAAAGTCATAGTATAGTATGTTGAAATTTTTCGATGAAAATGTCAATTTTTTTTAGATTTACAAGAAAAACCATGAAAATGGTCGTATTATAGCATGTAAAATGATTCTATGGTGGAAAGAAGTAATTTCATGAAGCGTTGTAAAATTTTACAAAAAAAAAGTCATAGTATAGTATGTCGAAATTTTACGATGAAAACGTCAAATTTTTTAGATGTTAAAAAAAAAAGAAAACGGTCGTGTTATAGCGTGTAAAATGATTCTATGGTGGAAAGAAGTCATTTCGTGAAATGTAAACTTTTACAAAAAAAACCTCATAGTATAGTATGTCGAAATTTTTCGATGAAAACGTCAAATTTTTTAGATGTTGAAAAAAAACATGAAAACGGTTGTATTATAGCATGTAAAATGATTCCATGGTGGAAAGAACTCATTTCGTGAAATTTTGTAAACTTTTAAAAAAAAAAATCTCATAGTATAGTATGTCGACATTTTTCAATGACGTCAAATTTTTTAGATGTTGAAAAAAACCATGAAAACGGTCATATTATAGCGTGTAAAATGATTCAATGGTAGAAAGAAGTCATTTCGTGAAATGTAAAATTTTACAAAAAAAAAAGTCATAGTATAGTATGTCGAAATTTTTCGATGAAAACGTCAAATTTTTTAGATGATGAAAAAAATCACGTAAACGGTTGTATTATAGCATGTAAAATGATTCTACGGTGGAAAGAAGTCATTTCGTGAAATGTAAAATTTTACAAAAAAAAGTCATAGTATACTATGTCGAAATTTTTTGATGAAAACGTCGAATTTTTTAGTTGTTGAAAAAAATCATGTAAACGGTTGTATTATAGCATGTAAAATGATTCCATGGTGGAAAGAACTCATTTCGTGAAATTTTGTAAACTTTAAAAAAAAAAAGTCATAGTATAGTATGTCGAAATTTTTCGATGAAAACGTCAAATTTTTTAGACGTTGAAAAACACCATGAAAACGGTCGTATTATAGCATGTCAAATGAATCTATGGTGGAAAGAAGTCATTTTGTGAAATGTAAAATTTTACAAAAAAAAGTCATAGTATAGTATGTTGAAATTTTTCGATGAGAATGTCAATTTTTTTTAGATTTACAAGAAAAACCATGAAAATGGTCGTATTATAGCATGTAAAATGATTCTATGGTGGAAAGAAGTAATTTCATGAAGCGTTGTAAAATTTTACAAAAAAAAAAGTCATAGTATAGTATGTCGAAATTTTTCGATGAAAACGTCAAATTTTTTAGATGTTAAAAAAAAAAGAAAACGGTCGTATTATAGCGTGTAAAATGATTCTATGGTGGAAAGAAGTCATTTCGTGAAATGTAAACTTTTACAAAAAAAAACCTCAGTATAGTATGTCGAAATTTTTCAATGACGTCAAATTTCTTAGATGTTGAAAAAAAACATGTAAACGGTGGTATTATAGTGTGTAAAATGATTCAATGGTGGAAAGAAGTCATTTCATGAAATGTAAAATTTTACAAAAAAAATATCATAGTATAGTATGTCGAAATTTTTCGATGAAAACGTCAAATTTTTTAAATGTTGAAAAAAAAAACTTGAAAACGGTCGTATTATAGCATGTAAAATGATTCTACGGTGGAAAGAACTCATTTCGTGAAATGTTGTAAACCTTTACAAAAAAAAGTCATAGTATAGTATGTCGACATTTTTCAATGACTTCAAGTTTTTTAGATGTTGAACAAAATCATGTAAACGGTTGTATAATAGCGTGTAAAATGATTCTATGGTGGAAAGAAGTCATTTTGTGAAATGTAAACTTTTACAAAAAAAAAAGTCATAGTATAGTATGTCGAAATTTTCAATGAAAACGTCAAATTTTTTAGATGTTGAAAAACACCATGGAATCGGTCGTATTATAGCGTGTAAAATTATTCTATGGTGGAAAGAAGTCATTTCGTGAAATGTAAAATTTTACAAAAAAAACATGATAGTATAGTATGTCGAAATTTTTGGATAAAAACGTCAAATTTTTTAGATGTTCAAAAAAAACATGAAAACGGTCGTATTATAGCATGTACAATGATTCTATGGTGGAAAGAACTCATTTCGTGAAATGTAAACTTTTACAAAAAAAAGTCATAGTATAGTATGTCGAAATTTTTCGATGAAAACGTCAAATTTTTTAGACGTTGAAAAACACCATGAAAACGGTCGTATTATAGCATGTCAAATGAATCTATGGTGGAAAGAAGTCATTTTGTGAAATGTAAAATTTTACAAAAAAAAGTCATAGTATAGTATGTTGAAATTTTTCGATGAAAATGTCAATTTTTTTTAGATTTACAAGAAAAACCATGAAAATGGTCGTATTATAGCATGTAAAATGATTCTATGGTGGAAAGAAGTAATTTCATGAAGCGTTGTAAAATTTTACAAAAAAAAAGTCATAGTATAGTATGTCGAAATTTTTCGATGAAAACGTCAAATTTTTTAGATGTTAAAAAAAAAAGAAAACGGTCGTATTATAGCGTGTAAAATGATTCTATGGTGGAAAGAAGTCATTTCGTGAAATGTAAACTTTTACAAAAAAAACCTCATAGTATAGTATGTCGAAATTTTTTGATGAAAACGTCAAATTTTTTAGATGTTGAAAAAAAACATGAAAACGTTTGTATTATAGCGTGTAAAATGATTCTATGGTGGAAAGAACTCATTTCGTGAAATGTTGTAAACTTTTAAAAAAAAAAAGTCATAGTATAGTATAGTATAGTATGTCGAAATTTTTCAATGACGTCAAATTTTTTAGATGTTGAAAAAAATCATGTAAACGGTCGTACTATAGCGTGTAAAATGATTCTACGGTGGAAAGAAGTCATTTCGTGAAATGTAAAATTTCACAAAAAAAAGTGATAGTATAGTATGTTGAAATTTTTCGATGAAAACGTCAAATTTTTTAGATGTTGAAAAAAATCGTGTAAACGGTTGTATTATAGCGTGTAAAATGATTCCATGGTGGAAAGAACTCATTTCGTGAAATGTTGTAAACTTTTACAAAAAAAAGTCATAGTATAGTATGTCGTAATTTTTACGATGAAAACGTCAAATTTTTTAGATGTTGAAAAAAACCATGAAAATGGTCGTATTATAGCGTGTAAAATGATTCTATGGTGGAAAGAAGTCACTTTGTGAATTGTAAACTTTTACAAAAAAAAAGTCATATTATAGTATGTCGAAATTTTTCGATGAAAACGTCAAATTTTTTAGATGTTGAAAAGAACCATGAAAACGGTCGTATTATAGCGTGTAAAATGATTCTATGGTGGAAAGAACTCATTTCGTGAAATGTTGTAAACTTTTACAGAAAAAAGTCATAGTATAGGATGTCGAAATTTTTCGATGAAAACATCAAATTTTTTAGATGTTGAAAAACACCATGTAAACGGCCGTATTATACCGTGTAAAATTATTCTATGGTGGAAAGAAGTCATTTCGTGAAATGTAAAATTTTACAAAAAAAACCTGATAGTATAGTATGTCGAAATTTTTGGATAAAAACGTCAAATTTTTTAGGTGTTGAAAAAAAACATGAAAACGGTCGTATTGTAGCATGTAAAATGATTCTATGGTGGAAAGAAGTCATTTCGTGAAATGTTAAATTTTACAAAAAAAACATGATAGTACAGTATGTCGAAATTTTTGGATAAAAACGTCAAATTTTTCAGATGTTGAAAAAAAAAACTTGAAAACGGTCGTATTATAGCATGTAAAATGATTCTACGGTGGAAAGAACTCATTTCGTGAAATGTTGTAAACCTTTACAAAAAAAAGTCATAGTATAGTATGTCGACATTTTTCAATGACGTCAAGTTTTTTAGATGTTGAAAATAAACACGTAAACGGTCGTATAATAGCGTGTAAAATGATTCTATGGAGGAAAGAAGTCATTTTGTGAAATGTAAACTTTTACAAAAAAAAGTCATAGTATAGTATGTCGAAATTTTCGATGAAAACGTCAAATTTTTTAGATGTTGAAAAACACCATGGAATCGGTCGTATTATAGCGTGTAAAATTATTCTATGGTGGAAAGAAGTCATTTCGTGAAATGTAAAATTTTACAAAAAAAACATGACAGTATAGTATGTCGAAATTTTTGGATAAAAACGTCAAATTTTTCAGATGTTGAAAAAAAAACTTGAAAACGGTCGTATTATAGCATGTAAAATGATTCTACGGTGGAAAGAACTCATTTCGTGAAATGTTGTAAACCTTTACAAAAAAAAGTCATAGTATAGTATGTCGACATTTTTCAATGACGTCAAGTTTTTTAGATGTTGAAAATAAACATGTAAACGGTCGTATAATAGCGTGTAAAATGATTCTATGGAGGAAAGAAGTCATTTTGTGAAATGTAAACTTTTACAAAAAAAAGTCATAGTATAGTATGTCGAAATTTTCAATGAAAACGTCAAATTTTTTAGATGTTGAAAAACACCATGGAATCGGTCGTATTATAGCGTGTAAAATTATTCTATGGTGGAAAGAAGTCATTTCGTGAAATGTAAAATTTTACAAAAAAAACATGATAGTATAGTATGTCGAAATTTTTGGATAAAAACGTCAAATTTTTTAGATGTTCAAAAAAAACATGAAAACGGTCGTATTATAGCATGTACAATGATTCTATGGTGGAAAGAACTCATTTCGTGAAATGTTGTAAACTTTTACAAAAAAAAGTCATAGTATAGTATGTCGAAATTTTTCGATGAAAACGTCAAATTTTTTAGACGTTGAAAAACACCATGAAAACGGTCGTATTATAGCATGTCAAATGAATCTATGGTGGAAAGATGTAATTTCATGAAGCATTGTAAAATTTTACAAAAAAAAAGTCATAGTATAGTATGTCGAAATTTTTCGATGAAAACGCAAATGTTTTAGGTGGTAAAAAAAAGAAAAAGGGGGTGTAAAAAACATGTAAAATGATTCTATGGTGGAAAGAAGTCATTTCGTGAAATGTAAACTTTTACAAAAAAAACCTCAGTATAGTATGTCGAAATTTTTCAATGACGTCAAATTTCTTAGATGTTGAAAAAAACATGTAAACGGTGGTATTATAGTGTGTAAAAAATGGTGGAAAGAAGTCATTTCGTGAAATGTAAAATCTTACAAAAAAAAGTCATAGTATAGTATGTCGAAATTTTTTGATGAAAACGTCAAATTTTTTAAATGTTGAAAAAAATCATGTAAACGGTCGTATTATAGCGTGTAAAATGATTCTATGGTGGAAAGAACTCATTTCGTGAAATGTTGTAAACTTTTACAAAAAAGTCATAGTATAGTATGTCGAAATTTTTCGATGAAAACGTCAAATTTTTTAGATGTTGAAAAAAATCATGTAAACGGTTGTATTATAGCGTGTAAAATGATTCCATGGTGGAAAGAAGCCATTTCGTGAAACGTTGTAAACTTTTACAAAAAAAAGTCATAGTATAGTATGTCGAAATTTTTCGATGAAAACGTCCAATTTTGTAGATGTTGAAAAAAATTATGTAAACGGTCGTATTATAGCGTGTAAAATGATTCTATGGTGGAAATAAGTAATTTCATGAAATGTAAAATTTTACAAAAAAAGTCATAGTGTAGTATGTTGAAATTTTTCGATGAAAATGTCATTTTTTTTAGATTTACAAGAAAAACGATGAAAACGGTCGTATTATAGCGTGTAAAATGATTCTATGGTGGAAAGAAGTAATTTCATGAAATGTAAAATTTTACAAAAAAAGTCACAGTATAGTATGTCGAAATTTTTCAATGACGTCAAATTTTTTAGATGTTGAAAAAAATCATGTAAACGGTCGTATTATAGCGTGTAAAATGATTCTATGGTGGAAAGAACTCATTTCGTGAAATGTTGTAAACCAGGCATGTCCAAAGTCCGGCCCGCGGGCCAATTGCGGCCCGTGTTCAAATTTCCACCGGCCCGCAGCCTTTGTCATATAATCAACAATATGCGGCCCGCCATGATATCGGTGTGCAGTTGAGGAGGTATGCAGCAGACCCCTCATCTCTGGCTGAGGAGTTCTAGCGCCGCTTTCGGGATTTTTCAGCTGTTGAAAAGGAGATCAGGCTGTTTAACTCTCCTTTCTCCGTGGACTCCTTTCTCCGATGACTCTCCAGACCTCCTCCAGCTGGACCGCATTGAGCTGCAGTGTGATGCGGAGAGTCGCGGTCAGCAGCAACGGCTCCCTTTGTCAACTTTTACCGCCAGCTGGATGAAGGCAGGTTCCCAGAGATTCCAACAGTTGCTAAGAAAATGCTGAGCTCGTTTGGCTCCACATACATGAAGAAGACGTCCAAGAACCGCCTGAGGACCAGATTAAGAGACTCTCACCTGCGTGACGTCTGCGCATCAGAACCACTGCTTTAGAGCCAGACCTGGTCTACTGACTGTAGTCCAGATCTCAGAGCCATCCTTCACATTAGTGCAGACAAGTTATATGTTTAGTCTTCTGAGGTGAATCACTTCTATTTTTTTTTTTTTTTTAATGAATATGCTCTGAGTCTTTTCAAATCAGGGATCATTTGTTCTTGTTTTTCAACTGACAATCAAACTGGCTCTTGTATAACAAACTAAACTGTCTTCATATTTATTGATAACAAACATTAGGGTCTTAAGAAACAAATATACAAATACTCAGCATTAAATATTAAAATCTAATTTGGTCCAGCACTCATTTTTCCATTTCATATTTTTGATCCAAGTCTAAAATTGACATAAATTTCGTGTTTGATATCTGACTCGAAATCAAATATATTTTTGTTTTTTGATTTTTGATGTTCAGTTGAAATGAAAGAAGGGCTGATACACGGGTCGATATGGCCTCCAATAAGATACCTGTTATTCTCTTATGTGTATGGTTCAAAGAGTGTCAGGCTGAATGGTTGGCCCCCACACAGATTAACCTCACCAAATCTGGCCCTCTTTGCCAAAAGTTTGGACACCCCTGTTGTAAACTTTTACAAAAAAAAGTCATAGTATAGTATGTCGTAATTTTTCGATGAAAACATCAAATTTTTTAGATGTTGAAAAACACCATGGAAACGGTCGTATTATAGCGTGTAAAATTATTCTATGGTGGAAAGAAGTCATTTCGTGACATGTAAAATTTTACAAAAAAAACATGATAGTATAGTATGTCGAAATTTTTGGATAAAAACGTCAAATATTTTAGATGTTGAAAAAAATAATGTAAACGGTCGTATTATAGCATGTAAAATTATTCTATGGTGGAAAGAAGTCATTTCGTGAAATGTAAAATTTTACAAAAAGAACGTGATAGTATAGTATGTCGAAATTTTTGGATAAAAACGTCAAATTTTTTAGATGTTGAAAAAAAACATGAAAACGGTCGTATTATAGCGTGTAAAATGATTCTATGGTGGAAAGAACTCATTTCGTGAAATGTTGTAAACTTTTACAAAAAAAGTCATAGTATAGTATGTCGAAATTTTTCAATGACGTCAAATTTTTTAGATGTTGAACAAAACCATGTAAACGGTCGTATTATAGCGTGTAGCGTATTATAGCGTGTAAAATGATTTAGATGTTGAAAAAAAACATTTAAACGGTCGTATTATAGCGTAAAATGATTCAATGGTGGAAAGAAGTCATTTCGTGAAATTTAAAATTTTACAAAAAAAGTCAGTATAGTATGTTGAAATTTTTCGATGAAAATGTCAAATTTTTTAGATGTTAAAAAAAAACATGAAAACGGTTGTATTATAGCGTGTAAAATGATCCTATGGTGGAGAGAAGTCATTTCGTGAAATGTAAACTTTTACAAAAAAAACCTCATAGTATAGTATGTCGAAATTTTTCAATGAAAACATCAAATTTTTTAGATGTTGAAAAAAACCATGAAAACGGTCATATTATAGCGTGTAAAATGATTCTATGGTGGAAACAAGTCATTTCGTGAAATGTGTAAACTTTTACAAAAAAAACCTCATAGTATAGTATGTCGAAATTTTTCGATGAAAACGTCAAATTTTTTAGATGTTGAAAAAAACCATGAAAACGGTCGTATTATAGCGTGTATAATGATTCTATGGTGGAAAGAACTCATTTCGTGAAATGTTAAAATTTTACAAAAAAAAGTGATAGTATAGTATGTCGACATTTTTCAATGACGTC